>NC_047563.1:7600083-8027906 GCF_902806645.1 Magallana gigas | reverse complement strand
CCAAAACAAAAAAAAAAAAAACCAACCAAAACCACAATGAACTTATCAGAGAATGAGTTGAGTTTATTTAAACTGTTGGAATTTGGGTATTTTTTAAAATGAATACTTGTGACAAACCATATATGTGGTACATACAGCTGTAGCTTTATGAAGAAAATTTTGGTTAGACCATGTATACCTATCATGCAAGTAAATGATATTTACAAAAAACTTGCAATTATGGCGCACGAAATATACGTTAGTTTTATAAAGATTGACATACATGTAATGTACCACATTCTTTGAAAAATAATCTATTAAAATTCTTCATTAAGTTTACTCATACATTTTATGCTTATTACACGTAGTATTATTTTAAAACATGTAATTTATAAGAAAAATAAACAAAAACCCGCGCTAAATTGTTTGCAAACAAAAAATACACAGTAGAATTGATAAAAATGGTATACCAGAAGCTAATACCAGTACATGTACTTTGACGCTGTTTGGTGGGTAATATTCGTTTGTAATTTACGAATTGAAATATTGACTGTTACACTACAAGTACGGTAATAAACTCTCTCTCTCTCTCAAACTCTCTCTCTTTCTCAATTTGATAAGTGTTTATACCTATGAAATTTTTTTTTATATTATATTATGACTTGAGATGCAAATTTTTGATCTTGTACTGCCTAAATGTTATGTCATGTATTGGGATATGTCATACTTATTACACTGCATGGTCAGTGTATTTTTTACAGAAATACTATGCATATGTTAATGTAAACACAGCTATTACTAGTACATGTATGTAAACACAGCTAATTATTTTTTTAATTTATTTCAGCTCAAAACAGACTCTTGTTACCACATGGCTTTTACCGGTACCTGTTGATTCTTGTGGGTCAGCTCCTGAGATTAACCTGTCACCTCTATCCACATGCATATTCCTTGTGTTCTACAGACTATTTACTGGTAATTCAAATTTAATCCGATAATGCATGAACAATAATGGAACTTGAAGAAAGCATCATGCCATGTTGTGGTTTGTGTTTGATAAGAAATTATGAAAACAAAATTAAGGCTGTTTAAAGAAATTCATAATTGCTGTGAAAATTTGTGTTTTCAATAAAAGTATACAATTTTGTTTCCTTTATTTTTTATTTCATAAAGATATTTAGATGTGTTTACATAATTGACCCCCCCCCCCCCCCTCTATTTAATTGTCTGCATTAAGATTACATGTAGGATATGTAAATGTACATTTGACTTTGAAATAACATCTGCTATGATAATTACTTTTGAAATGAACAAGAAACAACCTATTTCTACCTTTCTAAGGTATATATGCATAAAAAAGTAGAAAAACATGTCAAATTTGAACATTTTTCATTGAAATCAACTCTGTCTCCAGCTACCTGGGTGTGTTTGAATTTAATTCTAATTTAAGGCAGATGTCTAACTTGTAGGTTGTAACTTACTGTTTTAGCATGGTTAGAAGAAGACTAGAAATCAGAATAGATTAGATATTCACTAAATATGATTGTTAGCTTACTTTTTTCATGAAAACAAGAAATCACAAGCAGGACAGCTGTCTATTTGTTAATTAAATGGTACAAATCATACAATAAACAAATAAAGATCACATTTTAGAATCATTGATGATTGTTTTCAAATATGTGTGAGAAATGACTCAAGGAAATTGCCACATGTTTCATAAAATTAGGTAAAACATTTCAAACCATGACTTTTTATGAAAATCAAAAGATTGGGGGGTGGGGGGTATACATGTAAGGGTATTTCTAAATGATGTGAAGCTTTTATCATGATTATATCATGTAGGCATATGTTGTATTGAATAAGGTTTCTTTTTAAAGGTGGTTGAACAAAAGTTGACCTCTAAAAGGTCAGATAAAGATGTTTTACTATGGAGAACCCTGTAAATCTGTGTTTACTAAAGGAAATTGGAAATGGTGGGTTCACTTAAATGGCCATATTTTTATTAAACCTCAATGGAATTGGCAATATGTGGTATTCTTTTCTCAGAATTGCATTAGCTTTCTTATTCTAAGACAAACCGTCTTTTCATAAAATGTTAGTGTACTAATTAAGTTAAAGATACAAGGAACAGTTTCGGATAAAGTACCGTCAATATTTTTGTAAATTGAGAGTGACTGTACTTGAAGGTTTATCATTGTTGCGTAGATTCATGAAATGAATTTTAATGATTATCAATAGTTAGAGGGATGTCTCTTGTTGGAATTGGTAAGCAATATTAAGGCCCCTAATTTTAAGTACATGAGAAGCAGAAATAAATTGTGAAACTTGCGGCTATGACAGATATGTTGACTTTACAGTGAAATTGAAGGTTACAAACGGGAGGTTATATAACATGAAATGTAGGTGGATGGGATATTATATGCCTATTTAGTATTTACTGGGTATGAGGACAATAGCAAGTTTATTGTCCCCCAAGACAGCAAATATTTAATGAGGCAAAGCCAAGGGAAATAGTTGCTGTGGAATGGGACAATAAACTTGCTATTGTCCGAATAGTCAGTTAATTGGTATTTCATTATACAGAAGAAAACTTTATTTGTCAGCGATGCAGAATTTCTTGATGATAAACAAATTGGAGTTAAATCAAACTTTGTATTTAATGCGGCGATCTTATTAGGTCAGAGGTGTTCCAAGTTTAAGGTGATATGGGGCACTTCCATGTTGTGACGTATTGTTTATCGAAATAAAAAATAAAATAAAGTGTAATTATATAAGTACATGTAGTTTCTTCTCAAAAATGGTCACCTAACTCCTTAGCACAGTGGGTTAGAGGGTTTACTAGGAACCTGTAAGTCATGAGTTCGAATCCCGCTGGGGTTTTTACAATTTTTACCTTTTCAAATATTTTTAAAAGCTATTTTTGGGTTAAATATTGTAAAATTTGAAAATTCTAAACCGGTGAAAAGTTTTCAATTATATAGTACTTTAATCCACATTAATATCGACAGATGTCCCATACCACCTTAAAAAGGAGGGAAATCAAATTCTGCTGATGAATGGTTTTGATGACTATTCACCATGGGCAGATAGCATGGATACTATTTTAAATTAGATAAAAAGGCATGTTTATGCGGGCGCCTTCTAGTGATCAATTTGTCCGTCTGTCCATCCGAGATGGCTTGACAGGAGCATAGCTTCTCTCCCCTTGGCCCAATCTGGCTCATACCTCATCCACAGGGTTCCTTTGGTTGAAGGATGTGCAGTGACCTTGAACCATGTTTTTAGGTATAAGGTTAAGGTCATAGCAGAATTATATATATAAAATCCTTGTCTGGGGGCATATCTCTTTTCCCTTTGGTCCAATCTGGCTAATACTCACAGAGTGTCTCTATGGTTAAACGATGTGCAGTGACCTTGCATGAAATTTCTAGGTAACGGGTGAAGATCATATCCGATCATGCAAAAATCCTTTTTTGAGAGCATATATAATTTCTACTAACCCCTATTTGGCTCAGACTTCACATAAGCAGAGCTTTTGAGTAAAGGGTGAAAGGGTGTGTAGTGACCTTGAACCTATTTTCAGTGAAAAGAAATTGTGAAGGTCATACCAGAATTATATTTTTAAAAATCCTTGTCCGGAGTATATCTTCTCTTCCTTTGCTCCATTCAGCCTCATACTTCACCCACATGATGCCTTTGTTCAAAATATATGCAATGACCTCGAATGATATTTGTAGATGAAGAGTCAAGGTCATATCAGATCACACAAAAATCCATATTTTAAGAGCATAGATATACTCTCCTTTTAGCCCCTATTTGGCTAATATTTTACCTTTACAGAGTTTATTGGTTAATGGCGTGCAGTGACCTTGAACCAAGTCTGTCAATGTGAAGGTCATAGCAGATCTTTTTAAAATTAGTTTTAGATAGTAGATTATTTTCCAAATATGCTTAATCTTGGTCAGATTGAACAAAAATGCATGTATGTTAGGGGGAATGAAATTGAATTAAAAGTTCTATGCCAGCTGGAAAAATTTCAAGTTATAGGTCAAGGTCAAAGCAGAATTCTCTGAAATAACATAAGCGGGGCCCTTTGAAATGTTCACCATTTCAATGTTGTCTGGTTCATAGTAATTTTACATAGAAAATATTCACAGAAGTACAGTAAAGTAATCTTTACATCGATAAGTTTCTGACAATTAATGACGCAACGAGCACACAGTACGAAAGGTCAACCTTTTGAAAAGCAGTGAAGAGGAAAAGTTGCTCAGAATTATGTTTTAAACAAAATTGATTTTTTACATAAATTTTAATTTTGCATTCTGGGTTAAGAAAAAAGATGTTAGTTCAAGGTAAAGTAAACTTGTACCTAAAATGAAGTCAAATTTGTTAAGTCATACTTAAACACATTGTTTTTTTTTTGTTAAGTCGTTCTTGAAATGGTTAAGGGTTTTTGGTTAAGTCGTACTTAAAAACATTCGGATCATGTTAAGTTGTACCAAGAATCATTCGATTTTTTTTATCTTTTTGTACTTAGGTTTCTTTGTTACTAGATTAAGAACTCTGCTTCTTAGACGTACTTCTAGCGTTGCTTTCGACATTAGCGGAAAACCCACTCGTTGCTTTGCAACGAGCTTTGCTCTAGTTATTATTCTTTTTTTTTCTTACCGATTTTGTGCAGACGATTTCTCAGAGATGGCTTGATAGATTTCATTCAAATTTTCAAGATTAACGTGCTTTTATCTGAAGTTTATTGTTTTTTCTCCATTTTTGAATATACACTTCCGGTCGGAAGTTATCGTCCGTTTACGATTTTAAAAAGTCAATTTTGTCGGCGATGTTTCTCAAAAACGAGAAAAGATATAGAGCTGAAATTTTCAGAGAAGATAGATCTACTGTTTTTCTGGTGCAACACACTCACCAAAATGTCCGCCGTCACTTTCTGTCGTTTTTGGAAGAAAATTTCAAAAATTGATTTTTTCGACTTTTTTATTTTTTGATATTTTTTTTTTTAAATTTTACACCTTATAGTGACCCTTTCACTGATTCAGAATATGTAATTTGTTTTAAAATCGATCAAGGCATTCTCGAGAAATTAAGCGTCAAAGTTCTGAAGCGAGAGTCCGAGTAGCTCAGTCGATAGAGTCGTGGACATGGCGAAAGCGACCCGGGTTCAAGCCTGGAGTGCCGCAAAATTTTTTTTACTATTTTTCGCTTAGATGTACTTTTTTATCTTTGAATTGATAAGTTTGATCAAATCTATTCAAAAATAGCACGGAAGACCCACTCGTTGCTCGCAACGAGATCGAATCTAGTTATTATTATTTTTTTTTTTCCTTTTTTTGTCCACAAGATTTCTCAGAGATGGCGGGATGGATTTTCTTGAAATTTTCAGGACTGATAGAAAATGATAATATCTCTAGGCGTTTTTTCCATTTTTTCAAAATTCACTTCCGTTTGTCCGTTTCCTGTCCCGCGTTGAAAAAGCTTGTATCAACGAGATCTCAGAAACGATAAAGACTTGAACCTCCAAACTTTGAGGGATGATAGACCTATAGTTCTAGATGTGTTTAAACTATTTTGTTTTGTTCGTCGTAACTTCCGGTCGTCACCGGAAGCACTTCAATAATAACATTTTTTCGCATAAAATTCATTTTCGATAAAATAAATATATAAGTATAAATCTATGCATAGGTTATCTATGCGATGTTAACTCAACAAAAAATTTCGACTTCCGGTGAGATATCTCAAATATCTCAGGTAGCTTTTTTGAAACACATTTTGTACAAACGAGATCTCAGAAACTATAAGTGATCAAAGCACAAAACTTTCATGGATGATAGACATTTGATTGAAGATGTGTTTAACCGGTTTCGTTTTGTCTTCCGTCACTTCCGGTCCACACAGGAAGAGTTCAAACAAATCGAGCTGTTTATCAGATTAACTTATTTCCATTGATATTTGTAGTGTGCTGGATGAGAAATGAAATACAAAGGGCAAGTTTACAAGATATATTAAATACAATTTAGTTTGAGCACTTCCGTTCGTCCGTTTCCTGTCCCGCGTTGAAAAAGCTTGTATCAACGAGATCTCAAAAACGGTAACGACTTGAACGATCAAACTTTGTGGGATGATAGACCCATAGCTGTAGATGTGTTCACACTATTTTGTTTTGTTCGTCGTAATTTCCGGTCGTCACCGGAAGCACTTCAAAAATAACTACTTTTTCGCATAAAATTCTTTTTTCATAAAATAAATATATAAGTATAAATCTATGCATAGATTGTCTATGCAATGTTAACTCAACAAAAAAATTCTACTTCCGGTGAGATATTTCAAATATCTCAGGTAGCTTTTTTGAAACACATTTTGTACAAACGAGATCTCAGAAACTATAAGCGATCAAAGCACAAAACTTTTATGGATGATAGACATTTGATTGAAGATGTGTTTAATCGGTTTCGTTTTGTCTTCCGTCACTTCCGGTCCATACAGGAAGAGTTCAAACAAATCGAGCTGTTTATCAGTTTAACTGTTTTCCTTTGATATTTGTAGTAAAGTCGATGTACAATTAAGTAGAAAGGGCAAGTACCAAAAACATTTTTTATTACAATTTACATTGAGCACTTCCGTTTGTCCGTTTCCTGTCCCGAGACAAAAAACCTTGATTCCCGGAGATCTCAAAAACGGTAACGACTTGAACGATCAAACTTTGTGGGATGATAGACCTATGTATGTACATGTGTTTACACTATTTTGTTTTGTTCGGCGTAGCTTCCGGTCGTCACCGGAAGCACTTCAAAAATTTGTTTTATTCATTTTACATAAAATGAAAATATCAGTATACAATCTTACATTTGTCATCTATATAATTTTAAATTGGCAAATAAATTTTACTTCCGGTGAGATATCTCAAATATCTCTATGTAACTTTTCTTTTTACAAATTTGATGTCCGCAATATTTTCGTCATTGTAAGTGATTGAGACACGAATCTTTCATAGATTGTTTGATAGAATTTTGATTGGGGATGTGTTTAACGGGTTTAATTTTGTCAACTGTCACTTCCGGTTCTTACCGGAAGGGTTCAAACAAATCCTGTTTTTAACAAGTTTAGCTGACTTTCATGGAATTTCATCTAGCCTGATAAACAGTGATGTACATTAAGCAAATGTACGAGAAATACCAGCTTTTGTTTTTATTAATCACTTTCGTTCGTCCGTTTCGGTCCCGAGACAAAAAATATTGTTTCAAAGAGATCTTAGATTTGGCAGAGTCGTGAACAACCAAACTTTGAGGAAAGATTGACTTATGATTGTACAAATGGTTAACATTTTTGTTAAGATCGGCGTTACTTCCGGTCGTCACAGAAAGTACTTCAAAAATTGATTTCTTTTTCATTCTCGTTGTTTTACATGTAAGTAACGTCTGGATATATCATTCACAATAATAATCATATCAACTTTTTTTGCATGTAAGAGAAGCAATGTCTTACAGTTAAATTGATACATGTATATCAAAACGGAAGACCTTTTTGTTGCTTTTGCAACAAGTGTCTAGTTAACGTTAATTATATAACTATGTTCATGATCATAAAAATTTCCGTGAACATTAAGCCACCATGAATATTGAGCTGTGCATTCACTATCTCCGTGTAGGCCGCTATTCAAATGCTTTTCTGAGACCACCATTACAGATGCTTTTGTTAGAGATGCATTTGTGCATAAGCATAACCTAAGTTACCACTTGCGTATCGATATCAAAGCACTTTTAAAATCAGTTAAAAATAGCAAGCATGAGTATTATGAATATGTTATAACTGAAGTAAAACTAATTATAACGGAAGATTCGTTTCTGATTCATTTACCCTCTCACTTATGATCTCGGACATATCCTTTGGACAAAGACTCATGTACAAGCATGTTGTCTGCGATAGGCAGTCATAATGAGCAGTTCACTTTTAAGATTAATGGATTGTAAAGTTGTACTGTTTTTGAACAGATAACGTTACCCCTACTTTTCAGGCCAAAAATATCAAATGCGCATTATATATCAAATGCATATTAATTTTAATCGACAAAATACTTAAATAATTCTTTTCATATCACTTACCGCGAAAAAGACTAACTGTACTTTATTTAAAAATTTGCATGTTTATTAATCATCATTTTTTTTAAATCGGGATTAACTTTTCTATGACAGAGAAATCGATTATCCGTGAAATTAAAACACTGTGAAAGCTTGCAAATCTTTACATTGTGTCCTAAATACCTACAAAGATTTTCGAAATTCCGTCCAGCGGTTTACGAGGAGTTGCGCTTACAAAAGAAAAACAATAATGAATGACTGACTGACTGACGGACTGCCTGACTGTGGGAGTGACTGATGAACTGGGGACTGACTGATGACTGACTCACTGACTGACTTACTGACTGACCGACGGAGTGACTTACTGACTGATGGACTTACTAACCGACTGACGGATTGACTGAATGAATAACGGACTGACGGGGTGAATAAATTACTTACTGACTGACTGACTGATGACTGACTAATGACTAGCTGATGAACTGAGTTACTGACTAATGGACTGACGGACTGACTAATGGACTGACGGACTGACTGATGACAGACGGACTGACTGATGACAGACTGACTGACTGACCGACCGACAAACTGACCTACTGACTGATGGACTGACTGACGGACTTATATATGGACTGAATGACTGACAGTCTGACGGACGGACGGACAGACTAATGGACTTACTGACCGATGGACGGACTGATTGATGGACCTAACGACCAACCGATGGACGGACCAGTCAAAAATATTATACCCCTACGTTGCCTGGGGTATATAAAAACTAACCTTAATTATATGGGTACTCTTCCTCCCATGTATTTAACATTTGTATTTCGAGAGAGACTTGCTAACGCTTGTAACAATTCGTCTGTTTGTCTCGATTTTGGACACTTTTTGAGAGGGAAGGCCTATTCAAGTCGCAGTTGATTTGATATCTCATGCCCGGGTCAGTTGCCACGATTAACAATTCTTGATAGTTCAGTAGTCTAAATTTGATTGTCCATAAAAATCAAGATACATTCGTTTTAGATAAAATGCTTCAGAAAATATACTCGTCACAATTTCAGTCTTTGGTTCAGTTTTTGGTCCAAGTTAAAGCCTAAGTAACATAGAGCTGTGACATCTTATCAGTTCTAACAAATCTTATTCGTGTTAAGTAGATAGGTCAACGATTATTGAGCCATTCCACACGTGTGAAATGCTATACCAATACTTAAATATTGAAATAGGATCAAATAAAATATAAAATGACTCGGAAAGGGTCGTTGCTTTTCAATGAAAATGCATTTGTGTCGTTTAATACTTAGATCGGCTTGATATAAGGTGATCCGACCCTGGTTTACCCAAATGAAGGTTTCACCCTAAGCTTAAACTCGTAACCTATTTGTTGTAATCATAGAAAGTGTTTTTTTCCTGTGCCATCTGAATAAGAAGTTCCTTGAGACCTTTAATTAAAACACAAGAACTTAGGATAATTCTCGGCGACATACGCTCTAGGGATTTGTCAAAATAGAACACGTACCCAAGCACCCATTATGTCATTTGCAAATACTTTAAGCCAGAGACAAGCAGTTCATTTTCTCCCTTTCTCTCCCCATTCACTTTAATCATATTCACTACAATGTCTTTTACAGTGCCACCCTTTCACTCTAGAACAATATTTCAACATAAGGTACAACTCGGCAGTTTTCATATGTCCTCGTACATTAGATTTTTTTAATCCATACAAAGATTTAACAAAGCTTTCTCAAACAAGAGACGAGATAAGGGCTCATATCTCTTTACTTGCAGAAAACAAATACATATTACAGGCGATGTCTCTTGCCAACATGTGTCAGGAAAAGTTCAATCAATAAATCTCTCTCTCCCTCTCTCTCTTTCTCTCTCTCTCTGACATTCCACTGTTGATTATCTCGAGAGACAACCATATGTTGCGATAATACATAAGTTCCACATTAATTTATTTACAGTACAAGGACATACAGACAGTTTTTAGCCCTGGTTGTAAGTTTTCACTCATGGCAACATCTTACACACCCGTTGCAGATTTGTTAATTAACACATGTTCTAGTACTAAATCACCGACTTGCCAATATTTGTCCGACATATTTCCAATTTTAAAAATTCATATCTGAAATCAAATTCAGGAGCTATCTAACGCTATTGTTACACCAGTTCACACAGTTTTCTTCTATTTTGATCTTCACTCAAAACTTGACGCAACTTTTCTCTAGTTGGCACACAAGTACAGTGTAGCTATTGATAAAATCTCCACTAATATCAATCAGGGAAAAGAACTATTTTAAGTTGCGATAATTCGTTGCTTGTCCTTTAATAATCTACACATGTATGCCATAAAAAATGGTCAAACCATCAATCGAAATACACCCCGAAACAGGCCGCTACGGCGAAGATTGTCTTAGTCTTGTAGGATGTACAGGCGAAGCTGTCCGCCGCCTGGTCCAGCAAGCACCTGCTACCAACCTGTACAGACTGGTTCTTGTTCTGTCCGAGCACCACCTGCACAACATACTTATATCGGGGCCACCCCAGCCCTTGGATTGCTTTCTTGATGTCGTTTGCTAGATCCGTTGTGAGGGCACTACCCAACGAGTCTTTGTAATCCACACGGTCGAGTGTTTCACTCAGAATTCTCCTCATTTCGCCCTCCACTACGTAGCTCTTAAACTTTTTGTCGTCCTCTGGGTGTAGCTGGTATGTGTTTTCCGATCGCATTGATTCATTGTGTATCAGCTTTTCCGAAGTCACCGAATGATTATCAGAGAAACCGGGTTTAGTTGCTTTGGATACCTTACTCGCAAACCGCTTCTTCGATTTCACATCCATATTGCAAAACAATATTAAAAAGATCTTTTACTTTTGATTGAATATTGCACTAAAGCACTTTTCAAATGCGTAGTCTCACAAGACCGGGCTGTTACATAATGTTCATTCACACCGTAGAACCGATTCCAGTGAGGAAAGGCTTAATTCCCTCGCTACAGAAGACCAGCTATATGCGGTACCTACACGACAGCACGTGAATAATTAAATCACTTTCCGGTATCTATACAAAGCGCCTGCATTTAAAGGTTTTGTCACAGAATGACCGAGGACCTTAATCCGCTAATCCGGACCGCGTAGATCCAATACGCACCCTGCCCGAACCCTCTATCCAATACACAGAATGCATTAACACGTCAAGCTAACATACCCGGTGGAATTATTGCAGTTTATTAATAATCCAAGCTTCGTTTCACTTCTTTTCATTTCTCATTGTATATCTCGACCAGAGCTCCGATCAAATATTGATTATATCTCAGATTGTGAAAATGTCTATTTTCTAGTTTGCTTTATTGATATAGGCAGTGGAGTAAGATATGATATGACAAGGCTGAGAGATTCGTCAGAATATTATGGACTTATGAATATGAGTATTTGGTTTTGTTTTAATATCTTTTATTCCATGTTGTTATTTTGTCTTTCCATATAAATGTATATCAATGGTTCTTTGATATCATTTTGATATAAGATCAAGGTTCAAGAACTTTTTTCCAAAGTGGGTTGGTGGGTTGAGGGGGGTCGGTCCAAAGTTTATTTAGGTTTTCCTGGGTGGGGAGTTGTCTAAGGCATATTTTCGGTTTTTTACTATGTAAATTAAAAAACCAATTCTAGAGGATAGGGGTCTGGACCCCTGCCCCGCTAGATTCGCCCATGAAGATGAAAATAAGTTGCTCCTCAAGGTGCATGTAATATTTTAACACAAGCAACCAAGTAGATGAAATCATAAGCTTGTACATGTATTCAAATCTTTATTCGCTCAAGACCAGTTCACTGGTATTTGAGGTTCAAAATCAGTATATACAAATGTACACGAATACAGTCAAGGATTACATGTACAGTAGGAATAATAATGACAAAAAAAAGGTTAAAATCACAATACAGTAGGTTGTTAAAGTTGGTTTCTGGAAGAACAGACTTTGAAAATTTTCTTAATAAATATTGACAAGTTTTTTAGTTTTTCTACATTAAAAGTATTCATGAGCTCGTTAAATTTTATAATATTTGGGTTTTCATAATATCTCTTGGGTAAAAACATTTTTCTGTCGTTTACAAAATGTGTACATTCTAAAATATAATGAAATTCATCCCCAATACTATTAGAATCACACATTGTACATTTTCTTAAATGTTTTTCAATATTATGCCATCTACCTGTTTCAATGGGGAATCGATGATTACATGTTCGTTATTTTGTAAACATGATCCGTAGATCTGTATACATGTGATTCGATCCTTGCACAAATTATATAACCTATAGAACTGATAGAGTGATAGGTTTCTGTAATTAAATACTAAAAGCATGTTAACTAGATAGAAGAATTATGAACAATTATTAAAGATATTAATGGTAACACAAATATTTATAGTACCAATGGACACACGAATTTCGAATCTGACAAGGATATTATCAGGCATGTAGCAAAATAAAAATCACAATTGATTTTCTCTATCAGTTTGAAGTGTCCTGACATCACTAGAAATTTAAATCATTTAAGCTTAGATATAATAAACAATAATAACAATGTAATTTCTTGAATTTGAGGGAGGTGGGTGCAAGATGGTGTTCTCAAAAGAGTAATCCTTCTTTATATTGCGAAGATTACAAATATGTAGGCTAAGTAATTTGATAGTTCCATAACTGATTTAAAAAAAACTTTGACACAGTAAATTTAGCATATATTTTAAATATTAACCACGATTTTTATTGATTAAATATAACCCTCTCTGTTTTTTTCCAAGGAGGTCGCTTTACTTCCCTTTGATTTGATCTTAATATAATAAAAAGAAATATCATAACGCGAGACAGAGAAAGCCCATTTGATTATTAAGTGTGTCATTCTTAATCTTAATAACAAATTACAAGATTCGCCGTGTTCCTTGCGCCAGATGTTATAAAAGTTATATCATGATGAATGAAATATGAAATAAGTTAAAATGTCTTATTTCTTTTTAATCCGTTTACGATAATCTGGCTTTGGACGGTTCACACTGTTCTGAACAAACAGATTAACACGATTATTTAAGACGCTTTGAAATCGGTAACTTAGTATAATTAAAATAAATTTAATGCTTAGGGATGTTTTGTTTTGATTTATTCTACGATACTGAATTCAAGTTACATGTATATTACCATTAAATGAAGAAAAAAAAAATAAACGCGTTGGTCGAAATATCCTCCGAAACATCACTTACATTTTCCGGATCATGTTGATGGAATGAGAGTACCAATGCACCGGATGTTGACATCAGAGAAGTGTCCATACTGATAAGATTGAGCCGCGCAGAAAAAGGTATGGCTAAGGTGATTGGCTGAATTAATTGCTGAAATAATGATTATTTCAAAGTAAATTTATCACTGTTTAGAATGAATGATGGATTGAAGAAGTACTGCAAAAAGTAAAGAAATAAGAGGGGTTGAAATAGGAGGTGGGTGTCAATTTTGGGACTTGGATTTATTTGCTGCGGATTGCTGTAAGTTGTTAACAAGCTCAATTTTGACCTATAAACGCCATGGGACCCTATGTATTTCTATTGATTTTGTGTTAGTGCTTGGAATGAACTTTCAAATGTGACCAAGGATATGTCTGTAAGTATACCAGCAAACTAGCCAGGTGGGTTTAAGTTAACCTTGAGCCCTATGGGAAATGAATTGGTACTCTTTCCCCTATATAAACCAAGCTTTAGAAAGATAAGAACGATAACTCTTGGATAGGTGGCGTACACTATTTAAAATACTTACAGTAAAACTCGTTTAGTACGAACATGGATACAGCGAAGTCCGTTTAGTCCCCAGGAAATTTTAAACAAATCTATGCAAAGGACTATATATGATAAGGGCCTAAAATGGCCCCCTAAAATGAACATCATCATTTTAGTATCATTCTTTGTTTTCTTAGTACAGATATGTATTTGATGTGTTTACATAATATTCATTTTGGTTCAAGTGCCCACAATTTAGAAATATGACACCGTAACGACAACCTTTTCCCGCCATTTTTGCATTTTTAGCGTAAACCAGCTTATTTACAAGCAGTTTTTCCTTCTGAAAACATAGAGCGCATTCTTGAACAAATAAAATATTTTAATCAGAGATGTATCTAGCCAAGACTTATACGTGACAAAAAAATTTTCCTTGTTCAAGCATGCGCTCTATATTTCCAATTCGTAAATAGATAAGAAAAATGTCAATTTTTGGCTGATTTTGATTGAATTATAGAAATGGCGTCACTTCTGACGTCATATACTGCCAGTGAGTGCAAATAAATCAAATAAATAGATGAAAAATATATTTTATATCAACTCTTCTAAAAAATTAGTTAACATTTTATTGTACCCGAAACACTTAAAAAATGGCGAATTATGGGGGCCAAATTTAACTCTTATCATATATAGTTCTTTCACAGTTATAAGGAATTCGATATAACGAATTTACGGATATAGCAAACTGATTTTTCGTCCCGCAGAGGTGAATAGTAACGAAATTAAACACCTTTATAACAAATTTCTATACAGTTTAAATAAGTTTGCACTTCCATTTAACAAAATAGTTTTAATTAATTCATTTTCATATAATTTTTCAATTCATAATCTGATTTTTAAAGGTATTAAAGTAATGTTTTTTATTTTTAGCCCCAATTAGCAAACATTTTTGTCTGGTGAAAGAATACATGTTTATAGTGAATTCGCTATAAATATTATGACAAATTCGTTGTTCGGATATAATAACGAATTACGGATATATATAACAAAGTAATTTCATTGGTCCCTAGGACTTCGCTCTAACCGAATTTAACTGTATCTATTTTTTTTGTCCGTCCGTCTGTTTGTCTGTCCGTCTGTCTGTCTAGATAAGATGATTGAAAATCAATGTTGACAGTGACAAGAACAGTATTTTAACAATACATAGAAACCTTCGACTATTCTTATAAATTCGAAAAAGGTTATATAAGACACCCCCGTACTGTCTATCGAAATAAAAAAAAAAAAGACAAGTATCATTTTAAAAAATTTTCTATGCCAAAATTGTTACAATTTAGCATAGCGCAATGATATGGATAACAGCTTTAACTAAGAATCGGTAAGTCTAGATTTGGAATTCTGCTTAATTTTTTTTTTACCTTTCAAAAGTTTTAAAACATATTTGGTCAAATATAGAAAAAATTCGAAACATAAAACCGATAAAAGCTTTTGACAAAAAGTACTTTTATTCACATTTATATCGATGGTGTACCATACCACCTTAGAAAAAACAATATTGGAAATTGAATTCATCTGCATATAAATAAAATAATGAGAGAATAAGCACTAATGGTTCAAAATTAAATATTAGGAAGGCAGCGTTCAAGTACATTACAATTCATACATTACTGTTTTTGCACATAGTTACATATTTTCTGTTTGACTTTGAACTCACTTTCCCAAGATAAGGGATACAAGCAATTTCTAAACCCCAAATTTTGTGTTCAGGCGACTATGTTTTAATCTGTTTAATCCAAAACTTTTCCCAATTACAGTATATATAAAATTAGAAAATATAAAGCAAATTTTATACTATTATTCTATAGGTATACTGAAAAGCAATTTTCTTTTTATTTTATATATGGTCATGAAAATTCAGCAACGATGAAGTACATGTAATTTTCTTAATAAATCAAACAATTTATATGAACTAACGTAGAATTTATCTCGTATGAAAATCATATAAACACAAATCATATCACGTTTAATCCATTTCAACGCATGCGTGAAAGTATAGACACGTTGTGAAATTCAGCAGCGAGAATTTTGTGTTTATCCCAAAATTTAGCCAAATTTGGCAGTTGTTATGTCAACAAAACCTCCGACAAAAGTCCCGACTAGCGTGCCAAATAAATCTAGACCTGGAGCTGATGGTGGGAAGCAAAGGTGTTTGTCGGACGGTCAAACCCAAAAGCAAACACACAAGCAAGTCAAAATGGCGACCAACAACTCACCGAACAGCTCACCGAACACACACGGCAAGTCCGGTGAGTCAAACATTTCTCATGCCGATTATGAAACAATTGTGAAAAAATGAATATCATTGCTGATGCAGTTGATAAGTTTTAGAAAGGGCAATCGATACTACAACCAATTGTTGAAAGCAAATTAAACAAGACTTAGTTAAAAAACGAGTTCGTTCAGGGCAACAATGAAAAACTCAAAGCCATGAAGAGCGAAATTAACCTTGAGTTGTCCATTCATAAAAATAAAAAAGACATATTGTCACAGACCATTGACTCTATTGTGGAACGACTTGAACTGGTTGAGAATGGGGATCGCCCGAGTTATGAAAGTGGTGTACATGGGGTTGTACACAATCTCATGGAAGACCCATATTTCACAATTATTGCAACAAATGTCAAGTTTGAACCTAGCAAAGATATATAAACAGTAGCTAAAGAATAAGTTGCTCATCTTGATGATAGTGCCCAGGTTATAGCGGAGGCTCATTTAAAGAATAGAAAAATAGTTTAACCGGGGTTGGTGACATTAAGCTTTTGCTAGGGTAGATCAAAAAGTAGAGGTCATGGGGGCAAAACGTAAACTTAGGAAGATTTCAGGCTATCGCTCAGTTTTCCAACGTTCGAGTAAAACTCACACGGAAAGGCTGATCGAAATAAACGCCTGAACTATCTTAAATAAAATGCCGAACGGTAAAGACTTCAGGATAACTGCAAACGGCCGTATTGTAAAGAAAACATATTTCAAATCAAAACATATTTCAAAACAAGGAAACCATATAATCAACCAAGCATGAGAGATGAAAGTTCTGATTAGGAATTCCCCCGACCCATTGAAACAATAAGGATAGGGCATCTTAAAGTCCACCTCTGCAAATGTTATTGTCATTTAAATTTAGAACACGTGGTTGTATTAACCATTACAGTTTCGCAGTAAAAATCGTGCCTCGTGTTTAAAGTCTATTTCCTGGAATCTACATGTAGTTACCTATAGTCAAATATAAATGTAACCGTGGGTTTCTCATCAATAAATAACAACAGCCGTTGAGATTCGAATGAATGATTTATGATGCTATATCCTACAAAATACATACAACATAATCAATAGGACGTATTTTATCACATTTGTAAATAATATATATATGGACATATTTATCATCAAGCATAAAATCTAAAATATTACACTGTTAGCCAACTTCATGAATTTACTATTCAAAAGGAAAATAGATCTTATTACCCAAATTATAAATAGTCATCTTATAGATGGAAAAGATAAATAATTACTGAATTGTGGACTCAGATTACTATTACTTACTCTAATACAGACATTGTATGATCAGCAATACATGGCTTAGACCTGTAGTTACAATAACGCACTTGTCAATCTATGCACAATGATATATAATTAATTATCGGTCACGATTTATATTATTCTATAAACATGTATCACTTCAATATTGATTGCTATAGCTATGTGTTATCAATAAAAACAACTTGATATTCTTTATATTATCATTTCTTACTTACTTCTCAAATCAGTCACTTGCACACAACCTTTCATTCTCTTACCAGCAATATTGATAATGGAAATATTAATAAAAGAACTTAATTTCTAAGATCATTCTTGTGTCCAATGAAAATGACTTAAGAATTATATTAAAACACAGTGAGACCTTCACTCTTTGAATGCTAGAGTTGAATTAAATTAATATATGAAATACAAAATAAACTCTAGGAATTTGACCCTAGAATCACCAATAGAAATCCTGAATACTTGTTACGACCAATAGACTGTCACTGACCTCTAAACTAGTTCTTATCTAAAACGGTTCCTTATGAATATTTAAAAAAAGCTAAGAAAGATAACTCTAAAGGTAAATTAGTAAGTTCATGCTTAGTGAAATTAGTAGTATGTAAATGTACTACATGAATAATGTATAGTTTAACTTTTGAATTGTTTTATTTATTTCCAGCTACTTACCTGATATTAATATATTTTATTTCTTAATTTTATTTACAGTTTATAACCATTAAAATAACACATTATCACCCCCTGTTGAAAAAATGACGTCCTCGTCAGTAGGAGTATATACATAAACAGAATTAAAACACATTATCTTGTTCATAATATTTGCAATCAACTGAATAAAAACATTCTTATACTTTTTATCGGTGGTTGTACATGTAATTAGTTGTTATATCATAAACACTCTTTCTTTCCAGTCATCTGATACTTTGTAACAATGGTAATCAGATAAATGACTGGTTGGTTTAATTCTCCGTTTGCTTCTTCTGACTTATCTTAGCTTCTTCATTGATTCATTCTCTGATTCTTCTTCATGCTGACCTATATCAGTATCATGTTCTTGAACATGGTTTTCTACTTGTTCAGGTTCGTCTGGTGGAGTAACTTCGGCCTCCTCATGGGCTCCGGAGTTCCCAGTTTCCATCACTTGATTCTCCTCTCTAACCTCAGTACATCTACGCCTAATGTCAGTTGGGACGTTTTTATGTACTATCCTTACCAGCTGGTTTTCTGAATCTGAATCATTATCAGAATCGTCTAAGTCAGTTTCTACAGCCTTCTTTCTAATAGGCTGTTTTATCTGTCTTGGTCCTGTTATTCTTTGTCTTGGTCGTGGTTGTGGTTTTGGTATACAAGTACTTCTCTCAATTCTAGCCTCTTTATTACTGGATGTAACATCTGTATCTAAGAAACCGAACGGAAAATGGCTGCTCCTTCACTATATACGGCTTTTCCTCTCATCTATCCATTATCTTATGCTTTCCCTTAAATGCTAAAATTTTCACTAAAACTCTATCCCCTTTATCTATCCTTGCACCTTTGGCTTTAAGATTATATCCTTCTGTCTGCTTTTTCCTTGTCCTATCTGCAACATCTTTTGATATCCTAAAAGCATCCTTCATTCTGGTCTTCAAGTTCTTGGCACAATTGTTTAAACCTTTAAAATCTTTTCCACTGACATTTAAAGCTAAATCTATTTATGTATTCCTGGATTACGCCCAAACATAAGAATGTATGGTGTTCGGCCTGTACTTTCATGTCTTGTACAATTGTAGGCTGAAACTTATGGTGCTACATATTCCTTCCACTTGGTTTTCTTGTCTGGGTCTAAAGTTCCTAACATGTCAAACAATGTTCTATTGAAACACTCAGTCATTCCGCTTCCCATCGGATGGTAAGGTGATGTCCTGGATTTCTGAGTAGCTGTAAATGTTCAAATTCCATGAATGATCTTACCTGTAAAATTAGCCCCTTAATCCGAGTGAAGTCGATTAGGATATCCATCATTAAAGGGAAGTTCTTAAGTAGTGCTTCTGCTGTAGTTCATGCAGTCGTGTTTCTGGTTGGTACAGCTTGGACATATCTAGTAAAATGATCTGTTATAAATAACATGTGTTGATAACCTCCTGATGATTTTCTCAAAGTGACATAATCCATACAAACCAACTCTAATAGATAGGTGGTACTGATATTAACAAGTGGTGCTATCTGGTTGGTCTGTGATTTCCTGTGAACACACCTGCTGCATTACTTTATTCAGTTCTCTACATTCTGTGGCATACCTGGCCAAAAGAATCTATATTTAAGCAATGACAATGTTCCGTCTCTACCGGGATGTCCAAATTTATTGTGAATTTCTGTCAAAATAAAATCTATTTAGTTGACAGGTAGTATTAACTGCCTTCTAATTTTATACTCAATTTTGATTTCTTTGAACAAAATATTGTTTTCAATCAATTATCTTTCAAAATTTCTGTTCATGACTTGTGGCAACAATTTTGCACAAATTTCATTTGATCTAGGTTTCCTTCCACTTATTACTACTCTCCTCAAAAACCTAAGAGTCTCGTCTTCATCCTGTTCTTTAGCCCAGTTAATGTGCTTGGTAACAATTTCCAGTGATGAACCAGTATCTACCTGATTCTCAAAATTGTCATCCAATACCAGACTCTCTACATAAGGTTGTTGATACAGAGTTTGACAAATGGCTGTAATACACCTAGGAATGATAATACCTGCACCCGATGAGTCTATCTTTTTTTTTTGTCTGATAGTCGGCTTAGTCCGTGTACGTCTGAATTGTTCTTTTCAGGTCTAAAACAAATTTCATAATCAAAATTGTATAGCGCTGCTAACCACCTATGTCCAGTCGAGTCTAACTTGGCAGTTGTCAGAATGTAAGTCATATGGTTATTGTCAGAAAACACTATCGTTCTCCGTCCATAAAGATAATCAGAAACAATTTCCGTCACCGCCCATTTTAAAGCCACAAATTCGAGTTTGTGTGCGGGATATTTTTTCCCGACCTACTTAGGCTTCTACTTGCATAGCTTATAACTCTATTGTACTTACCTTGCTTTTGATAAAGAATGGCTCCCAAGCCACGATGACTTGCTTCTACATGTAATTCAAAAGGTTCCTGATAGTTTGGGAATCCCAGAATTGTAGTTTGAGCTAAGTGTTGTTACAGCTGTTCAAAAGCTTTTTCTTCCTATGATCCCCACTTCCACTTGTGCTTTTGAACCGTATGGTCTTTCTTCTTTATAGGATTAGGAAATAATGCAGCGAGTGGTTTGGCAATCTTACTGAAATTCAGTATAAACCTTCTATAATATTCTAGAAACCCTATAAAATTCCTTACCTCCTCGGGTGATTTAGGTTTTGGCCAGTTTAGCACTTTCTCTGTTTTCTCTGGGTCTGCTTCTATTCCCTTCTTTGACACTATGCGGCCTACATAAGTGACCCTTTCTTTGCAAAATACACATTTCTTTGGTGATATCTTCAGTGCAGTTGTTCTGAGTTTGTCAAAAACTACTTGTAATCTCTCTAAACGTTCCTCCAATGTTTTAGAAAAAATATTTGAATCATCCAAGAAAAGAAAACAGATTTTCAGATGTAACTCCCCTAAACATTCCTCCATTAATCTTTGATAAGTTGCTGGTGAATTAGATAACCCAAACGGCATTCTATTGAATTCTTAAAACCCTAATGCTCCGACAGGAAATGCGGTTATTTCCTTGTGTTCTTCTTTAATTTCCACCTGATGATATCCTGATTTAGCATCCAAAACGGTAAAGTACTTGTTTCTGGATAAATTCTCTAAAATTCCTTCTTTTCTTTGTTAAGCGTAGGCATCCTTTTTGGTAATACTGTTCAACTTCACTTCCTATAATCTATACACATACGGAGTTCATTGTTCTTCTTCCTTACCAAAACAATGTCCAGAAGTCCTTGCAAATGATCTCTCACCTCCTGGAACATTGCAGGTGGGATTCTGCAGCACCGCTGCTTAAACAGAATGTCACCTGTCAACTCATTGCAGTGCTGCACTGTTGTCACATGGCCTGGTTCATTTGCTTTCTAAGCAAAAACTCTGTTCTTGGCAAGCAGTTCTCTTACTGCATCATACCGATCTCTTGTCAGGTTATCTGTGTTGATATTCAATGTGACAATATCCTGTTGTTGTTCACTCTCATCATTATTTTCTTGTGATGTCTCAATACTAACAGGTTAAATTTCCGCTATAATTGTTCGGGGATGAATCTTTATTGTCTGCATTGTGACATTGCTTAGTACGATTGGTATATGGTTATTTGTATCTTCATTGTCATACAAAATAGCAGTTGGTGTTACATCAACATCTGATTTCCCTTTGTTCATATGTATCTGCTGAATAATAGCACGTGTTCTGCTACCGTTTCGTCTCTATAAATCCGTCAATACTCTTGAAACTATTTGGTGGTATAATGACAGGTTCCCGATTTGCTGAACTGATGATTGCTAGCCTCAATTCCTGTTTCTTAAGTCTTTCTCCCTAAGATTGATGCATCTAAATGCTATGTACCAATTTGTCCTTAGATAAGCTTTCTGAAGGAATCTTTTACCAAAATCTGCTTTAGTGTCTTCCATCAAAGCTTTTAAGTATGTTGGTTTCAATTAAAATTGGCACTGTTGAATGATAATCAGTATCAACAACGATCAAAAATAATCCTGTATGTTCTTTTTCACTTCCTAATCTATCTGATTGTAATTTTATCTCTATACATCCTTTGTAGGGCAAAATGCTTCCATCAGCACATTTTAGATTGAACATTTCTTGCAGTTCTTGAATAGGATGATTGCATAAATATTTTTATGAAAAGATGCTGCCATAGTAGATACAGTAGAACCTTTGTCTCGGCGGGCTGTTGTCTGAATATTATCTATCTTAATTAAAACTAGAATATAATGAAGAATAATGTGGCGGCTTATATTTGTCCGATTTCTCATTTGTTAAGTATGCTTTGTTCTTCTTATCTAATATATCTTTATTAAGGTTTTGAATCATAGCCTTAATTTCTTCAATTTCCTCTGTTGTTGATACTGCTTGAGTCCTTTTAGTTCATGACTTCTTCCGCTGGATCATTTCTTCGTTGATCCTTATTTCATGCCTCAAGTCATCAAAGTTTTGTGTTTTGTCAAATATAAATGCTGTGGTGTCTTTCAGCTCTGGTCTCAATCCTTCATAAAACAGAAGGAAATTATTTAATAATATCGGATATAATCCAACATTAGTAATGTCAAATTTAGACGATATTATTTTTCTAATGTCAAATTTTCCGAGACAAACCTATAAATATTTACCCGAAGCTTACTTTTAGAGACAATCATTATCATTATGATATAAAAACGCAATGCGGAATATGTGTATATAATGTTATGATTGTATTTGCAATGACATATACATGTAGGCCCAATGGTCCGGGTGTTTCATTATTTATTTTGTATTACATATTTGTAATTTGTTATATCTTATAGCACATGTTACTATGATAAATTGTTTACTTACTTACTCTAAAATTCCATTTCTATATGCAATACCCATGACATTTGAATGCAAAATTAACGAACATAATATCATTTCAAAAGTCAGAAAAAATCATTTTAACGTCATTGCAATTATAATATCATATCAAAAGTACAACAATTACATGGGTAATTGAAGCGAATATGTAAGTTTACTGTAGACGACGAATTGCTCTAAAAAAAATTCGTTTACAGACTGAAAAAATCCGATTTGTTATTGACCTCCCTTAGAATTGCTCGTTTTTACCCTATACCTTGTTCTATGAACAAAAGGAATAAGACTTGGATTTAGAAATTAGCACGGTTGTTGTCTTTGTGTTAATATTCTTTGACTATTATTCTCTAGTTGCCGATTTGCTGAATATTATAACATTAATACAGATTAAAGTTGAACTCATAAAACGTTGAAGCGTTAATTCGAAAGTGATTATACTGCATTTGATTCTTTAAATATACCTGTATTAAAGCCACTGTAACAGGCCAGACCGTGACAATAAACAACTTGCTCCAATAGTAAATATTTGAGGGATTACATTCCTGTTCAAAATGATCAAGAAAATTAAAAGGGCAAAATGACCAATATGTCACAGATAATTTAAAACGTCCTCCAATATTTAGTACAATGTAACCAGGAATACAATGTAGCTCGATAAGACAATTTTACTCATTCAACCCAATTTTAATGGAGACGGGGAGGGGGGGTCTTCTCATTGAAGAGCTAACGCACCAATGGAATGAATTGCAATCTTGTGTTTCAGTATTTGAATTAAAGGAAGGAAATTGACCTTAAGTGAAGTTTAATTCAGTAAAGTTCAAAAGGCTTTACAACGGTCAGATCGAACCAATAAAGGAAAGGATTTTTTGGGTTTTCAGTGGCCATTTAAAGTTCCTCCATGCATGGGAATACTAGTTGTATTGAGCAGACAGTTAATATTTAATGCACGGTGTAGTAAATTCATTGTGAATTTTGTGTCAGCAAGGATGAAAGGTCTCGCAGACAGCTCAGGAAAAACAATGCTCTGACCACGTTACAGGTACGGAGTGAAATCTTTCCAGCAGAAAATATCACCGCTGTAAACCTTATGGAATTATTTCAACGAAATTCAAAATGTCTTACAAATTGGTATTCTACATCCATTACAAGTGCTCCTGTTTTGTTTGTCATCGAACTTTTTTGAAAGTAAGGAAACGTCCATTTGATTGCTCTGATTTGCATTGTATTTCTTTTAGGGAATATGCTGCGGAAACTTTGTTTAAGAAGGCGTCGGTTCTGGTATCTCGTAATCGTGTGTGTGTTTCTGCTGTTTGCCTATACACAAATCATCTCATGGAATTCAGGTAATCCTCTAACGTAATAATGTATTTGCATTGTACTGCCAATTCAATTTTTCTTGTACCTTTTACAATTTCATAAGAT
Source organism: Magallana gigas (assembly GCF_902806645.1). Taxonomy (NCBI): domain Eukaryota; kingdom Metazoa; phylum Mollusca; class Bivalvia; order Ostreida; family Ostreidae; genus Magallana; species Magallana gigas. The sequence goes on along the minus strand of NC_047563.1, from coordinate 8,003,510 downwards.
TCGAGATAAGATGTACAATTTTTTAAATGGAGCGTTGAAGCTTGATTATGCCTGCCTGACTTTATTTGCCGAGGACAAACTAAGGACAGAGTTGTACATAGCTCCAGATTTGTTTGTTCTTCGAACGTTTATGACAAGAATGCATAAGATGGTCATGCGCAGATATTTCTCTCTCTCTCTGAAAATTTAATCCACATTGTATAGTTATCTTAAATTACAAAAAATAGGCAACCCCCATTGCAGGTCGAGTCTCAAACTGATGATCATTGCCTCCTACGATTAATTTATACCAATTTATAGCAACAACCGATACAGGAGTTTGAATCAAATAAAGGCAACTCTTCCTAGTCTGGCAATCTATTAAGTGCTAATAAGCAATGGGTTTGCAAATGTTAACCCAAATAGTATGGAAAGCTCACTCTCATTTCCCGACTGTATCTGTTCTGTCCCCTCTGAGCCGCGGAACAATCAAATATTTTGGTTTCTACCTCAGTTAGATCATTTTGAGTGAAATTTTAGTGATGAAGAAAAGGCGGATGGAGGGAAGCAACTGGTGCCTCTAACTTACTTAGGAAGCAAACCACTTTTTTGGCAAATCCAATTTAAAATCATGTGGCATTCAATTATGGATTATTATCGAATGTTGGAATTTTATTCTAACTGAGGCCGCTTCAAATTTATTCAAGTCTTAGCTATGAGGCCTTAATTATAATTATCTTCCTTGGTTTATCAAGGGTACATAAGAGAAGAGAATGTTTCGTTCTTATACAATAATATATAATTTATTTCGGTTGAACTCTTTTCTTTTGTGGAAACGCCAATTAGAGATAGGGGCGGGGCTTAAGGTTTTGTAGGTAAGTCGTGTTCGATATGTATTCATTCCGAATATTTCAAACTTTGCACGGGAAAGTTTAACGTGTATGGTTGTGGTAATCAGTACTTGATAAGGTTCTTATTGAGTATACTGGTATTATGGTAATGTGCTCTTGAGCATATATGACAAGCTGCTTGTCAAATGAAAACTTCAGAAGTTTTCAGATGTGGTTGATGTTGAATATTGCAGAATATTGATGTTGAATATTGCAGATTGTGTGGGAGTGACTTTCTGTAATGCAATTGCAAAATATAAATATTGTATTCTTTTTTGGTGTTTATTGCTCTTGTTAAGTGCAAGTACAAAAGAATATATGTACATGTAAGACAATGATCCAACGAGTCGTATATCTCACTAATAATACATGAACATGCCATAAAAAAATCCAGAAATCTTCAAGGGAAATTGAGTACCGTCTAAAAGAGACACGCATTTTTGTCTTTTAGACAACAGCTCTAGATGGTTTGACCAGGTCCAAATGTTTGACCAGAGCGATGGTAAACTCTTTTCGAACAGACACTCCAAGAATACGCACGAAGAGGAGCGTACACACCAGGTAAGATCAGGCTTACCATATATACAGGTGTACTTTTGTCCAAATGCTGGTATATCGGATGAAAAATTCAAAACTAATTTATCTATTTTAAATCTTTTTTTTATGATTATTTGTCCTATTTTAAAAAGTTCTCTTATTTAGGGTAGAACCGAGATAGGATAGCTGCAGATCTGTACATCTTTGTGGAGATTCCAGTATACTTGTATCTCTGATGCTTATACCTGAATGTTCATTGAATCGAATTTTCTGCAGCTACAAATAAATATACTATTTATTATTTATTGAATATGTGGTATCATTAGTTAGATATTTTTCCCCAACGCTGAATATGATCGGGAGTATACGTGATTTGCCATATTTCATATAAAGTTTAATCATGCATACTTCATATACAATATTGAACATCCTCAGGTGTAGACAAACAAAACTTAAATTTGTACACCGATTCTTCAAAAGGTTCAGATGAAACAACCTATAATATTTATTTCTCAACAACATAATGCACCCCCTCCCCAAAATAATCGTAAACCAGAGATCGTGATCCTTATGTTAATGTTTACATGTATGGTAAAGAAAAAAAAATCTTAGAAGTGTAACTATTTTTATCCTTATGTATAAAGATATTGTTACAAAAGTTATTATCTCAGAGGCAGTATAACTATTTTGCTTATATTGGTCAGATACGTGATGAGGATAAGGAACTGGACCGGATACACCGGGAAAGACGGACTCGTCTTCAGGAAGTTTGTAGCAACCGGAATCTGGCCTACCTGGGTAAATCTCGAGAGGAGCAAGTTCGGGAACACTTCATATTTGATGAAAAATCTCGGGTTCTGTATTGTACGATAGAGAAAGTGGGCTCAACCTTCTGGAGGCGATTGTTCCAGGTCAGTTTATAGGGTTGATACAACGTTCTACATGCCATTCAATTACATTTGAAAATTTATCAAAACATGCTAATCCATTAAATTTGAAAATTTATCAAATCAAAGACAAAGCAAACAATGATACTCTTATTCCTAACAAGATTTAAAACTTGAGTGAAAATCAATGCGAGATTTTAAGATCATTTAGAAATAAAACCGAATTGATGGCTTACAGCCTTTTATGAAATTGGAATGCCAAGGACAATAATTTTAAATGCATTTCTCAAAACACTTGTTGCAGATTCTTGCTGGAAAGTCAAAAGTGAAAAGTCCGTTCGACATTATGCCAGCACACGCTCTGGGGGGTAACGTCCATACTTTCGTAGATCTTCCATTCCATTTGATCACATCAATTGTATCATCCTACACTAAGTTTCTCATCGTCAGAAATCCATTCGAACGCCTGTATTCTGGTTATGTGGATAAGATATTCAGTCTCCATTTCGCCTACATTGGAAAGCATATTGTCATAACCCAGAGAAAAAACGCAACACGTCATAGTAAAAACTGTGGTCATGACGTCACATTCGCCGAATTCGTTAGATATGTCATTAAGGGTGAACGAACAAATAAGAATCGCAATGCACATTTCTCTCCAATGTATGATCATTGCAAACCATGTCAGATCGGCTATGACTACATTGGAAAACTGGAAACTTTTGAAAAGGATACCATGTACATTCTACGGAAATTAAACTTCAGTTCAGTGGCTTCCGGTCTCGAAAAAGACTTCCGGGGGAGAACCACAAACGATTCAGCAGCAGATCAAGCCGACCTTCTATTTAAGTATGCAAAAATTCACAGGAAATGTATCGATCCACACGAAATTCAAAAAATTTACTGGAGGAAAGAGCAGATCCGGGGACTTATTGATCCTGATATCCCGTTTCCTTTCTCAGAAAAAGAGTCACAGAACTTAACGGCGGCTCAATATCTCAACGCTCTTCATAGGTCTATAGGTAGAGCCAAGAACAAAGATATGGCGAAGCAGTTTCGCCGTGATGCCATGCTAAAAGCATATTCGACAATTCCGAACTCAGATATGCAAAAACTAAAGAAAATTTTTAAACCTGATTGTGACATATTTAGTTATGATTGTAATTCTCCTTAGATACATGTTATTCAAAATCAAATTCATATAAAATTAAATCTCTATAGCACAAAAAAAGAAGAAACAATTGTAAATTGTTCATCGGGAATTTATTTTTTTTGTTCAGCTTAACAGATTTCGTTTTTAAATTGTGGACATCTCTGATTAAGTCTTTTGAAGTTCTTCAATCATATAATAAATTAAATTGTTTAAAATGTTATGTTCCAAATTTCGCAATATGACAATTGTAACACAGCACAAAGGAAAGAGACTACTAAGTTCAAATAATTTTAATAAGGTTACAAAGCAAAAGATGAAGTAAATACAAATCAGGTAAGACATTTATCTCGGTTATAATTCCAATAATAGTGTAAAAGTATAGTTATCGTTCCAAGCAACAGGCACGCCAGATAACACAGTCTTTGACGGGAGAAGTTATTCTACAGTCTGTGATCGTATAGCTTTAAGGTTTCAGGATGGCTGGAGAGTATGCCCTTTCTAACTGATGGTGCTCTCTTCTGACCAAGTCTGATTATTATCTGCGTCCCTGGCGTTGTCCCTTCGTGTCGCAGCTGACAGGTGAAAATGTACTAATATAAAAGGATAATTAACCCCTACTCTAATGGTTCTGTCGTAGGGTTCCACGAAGTCAGTGACCACGTCAAACCTTTTTTATATTATGAGTGTATAGAAACATACATATATATACTAATTAAATGTTTATGTCTGTCCTAACTCTTTCAATCATCAAACTCTTTCCCTCTTGTACATGTTTATTGAATGTTTTATGTACATTGGATGTTGTATGTACATTCTTCATGTTGCCCCTTGAGGGCCCTCAATTGGTAAATAAAGAAATTGAAATTGAATTGAAATATATATATTTAACACGAAATGTCCACGGTTCTTGTCGCATAGCTCCAAGGCATAGTCAAAATTTTCTTGGTGGTCATCCGGAATGAGAGTCGGTGACCATATCCCTCGAGGTGTTGTACTTTAGCGTCCAGGTAATGGTCCGTGTCCGCATAAAGAACACTGCTCTGGTCGAGAACCTGGGGTAAATGTAAGTGACAGTTCATATCACATGCCGATCATTTCTTTGTTTCTCTACTGTTTACCGACAACTTTACAATTACAGTGCCTTTGAACTTATGTGTGCATATGGCATGAAATCCCGATCCAATTTCGGATAAACGTGTGCTACCCATTACGCACAGGAACCAGGCTATCTCATGCGCAGGCTGAATTTTCCCCATAGCAACCTCGCTTATATATTTTCTGCGTGGACCTCGAGGTCCATGCAATAACGCAATATGAATTTCATTATATATTTTCTTCGATGATGTTGCATTGAAATGAACTGAGCATATTTTATTGACCAATTATGTCAAAAGCATGGAGCACAAGTTCTTATAACTAAGATTGTCCTTTTGTTCTTGTATACATCATATATAACAATTATAGTACGAGTATCTGTAATAATATATAGAGGTAGAAATCAGTCTATTAAGAGGTAAGTTAAATACATTATACATTTAAATATTTCAAATTGAAAAAATAAATTATTTTAAGCTTTTACATTTGAATAATCTAGTTATACATGTATCTTCCTCAATCTTTTATGGAAGTGTGATCTGCGTTAAATATCTTCACACTTTCATCATCAGACAAAGATTTACCACCCCAAAGTATTAAGTGTACATCAATAATAAGTTTAACAGTAAAAGATTATGATTAAACTAGATTTTTACCCGTGCGTGCACGGGTTGACAATGCATATGGTATTGGACATTTACGAAATCGACCCGTATTGTTGACATTTACATAACCAAACTTTAAGCCTACAATAATGCTTTTAATTTCACTACACTCTGCTTAGTTATAATAATCTTACTGTGTCTCGGGACAGGCCTTCACCAGAGTTAAAATACCCCTCATATAATGTAGCAAAACATCGCAGAATCGCTCCGAAACGATTTTGGAGAAAATTAATGAAGCTGCATTGATAATAACAGTCGAATTATTCATAAAAAAACATTCTGAAGCTTTAAATACCTTTCATTAAAAAATTTAATTCATATTGATAAGAAATTCAACCCTTTTTTACCACGTTTTTAACTCGCTTCGAATTTACACATCATGTTGACATTCGGAACTCTCGGAATTTTTCAAAATAAATGCACTGAGTTAGAGTTATCTCCCGTATTTCCCAGAATACAAAATATATTACAAATTTCCAATAAAAAATTACACGTATTTGTAATATCGTTTCTGAGTTTATCCATGCAAATGTGATATTGTGGAAACATAAACTAAAGAGCCTCTCATGATTTAGCGTGAATGTAATGCGCATGTGCAAGATATTAAAATCCAAAAAATCCAGATGATTTCCGGATTTTTAAAAGGAATTTTTGTTGATTGTTGATTAGCAAATCTTGATTGAGAAAAACTAAAAACAAATTGGTAACCTTCAACTACCAATTCAACACTTTTTTACCACGTTTTTAACTCGCTTCGAATTTACACATCATGTTGACATTCGGAACTCTCGGAATTTTTCATAATAAATGCACTGAGTTAGAGTTATCTCCCGTATTTCCCAGAATACAGAATATATTACAAATTTCCAATAAAAAATTACACGTATTTGTAATATCGTTTCTGAGTTTATCCATGCAAATGTGATATTGTGGAAACATAAACTAAAGAGCCTCTCATGATTTAGCGTGAATGTAATACGCATGTGCAAGATAATAAAATCCAAAAAATCCAGATGATTTCCGGATTTTTAAAAGGAATTTTTGTTGATTGTTGATTAGCAAATCTTGATTGAGAAAAACTAAAAACAAATTGGTAACCTTCAAGTACCAATGATGTTTAAAATATATAAAACAAAAGACAGTACTCTTCCGATTTCTCGGTATTAAAGCCCAAAAATTCGAATCTATTATTTTAATTTAGTAACTTGACTTTAACCCGTGCGTGCACGGGTTGACATTGCATATGATATCGGGCATTTACAAAATAGATACATCGAAACACTGTATCATTTGCATAACCAAACTTCAAGCCTACAATATTGCTATTAATTTCACTACACTCTGCCGAGTTGGAAAAATCTAACTGTGTCTCGGGAAAGGCCTTCACTACAGTTAAAATGCCTCCCATATACTCGTAATGCAGCAGAAAATTGCAGTATCGCTCCAAAACGATTTTGAAGAAAATTAATAAAGTTGCATTGAAAATAACAGTCAAATTGTTCACAACAAACCATTTTGAAGCTGTAAACAAGTTTAAATCTATAATTGTATAATTCAACATATTGCAAGAACGTTTTTTACACATCATGTTGACATTCGAAACTCACGGAATTTTTATAGTAAATGCACTATGTTAGAGTTATCTCCCGTATTTTCTTTGATGAACAGGAAAAAAATTCCAATGAAAATTAACACGCATTTGTTTTATTGTTTATCCATGCAAGTATGATATTTTGGAAACATAAAATAAAGAGCCTCCCGTGATTTAGCGTGAATGTAATGCGCATGCGCATTATTGTAAAATCCAAAAAAATTCCGATGATTTCCGGTTTTTTGAGGAATTTTCGCTGATAATTAATTAGCGAAGCTTGATTGAGATAAAATAAAAACAAATTGGTAATGATGTTTAAAATATTTTAAACAAAAGACATTACTTTTCCGATTTATCGGTATTAAAACTCAAAAATTCGAGTCTATTATTTTAATATAGTAGTATAGATATAGATAAGGGATTGTCTTAATAATATATTTTTTCACACTAAAAGCAAATTTGTGCATCTTCTAACTTACCATATTAACAAGTTGGCTTTGCTATTATATTGCAACGATGATGATTAGAATAAAAATGCAGTTGTGTCTCAGTTTTTTTTATGAATACATGTATAATGTTTATAAATTTCTAACATTTGAATATTACTTCGAAGGCTTTACAATGTTTCTTTTTTTAAATTTTCTTCGAAGTAGTTTGTGAGGTAGCTCCCCTTGTTTTAATACATGTACTCAAAGCACTCAATGGTCTAGTTTTAGTGATGGAAAGAGGTAAGGCTGCTTATTACACGGATATTTACTTTATACAGCTCAAGCCTATTAAACTCCCAAAGTCATGCGAGAATTTCATTGCTTCCGAGGTACAACTGGTAAACATGCTAGTGTGTTTTTATCTAGTTTTGATTTATACATGGTTAGTCTGTGAATCATGAATTAAAAAAATCATTTTATCTTAAGGTAGTCTTACCTTAGTAAATCTTTACAGTCTGAAGCAAGTCAGCTGCATAAAAAAAATTGCACCAAATACGGAGATCCTTTGAAATTGCAGCCCTCACAAATGAATTTTCAGAAATTTAAACTAAAATTTTTTTTTCTATATTGTGTATCAGGTGTTAGAGCTGATAGAATAATGACGGGTGGGATGGTCGTGGGCCTTGTTATACTTAATAAATCTCCGCTGGAAGAAAACTCATGTATAAATCAATAGATATATAGTAAATCAATCAAGTTTTTAAGTTAAATACATTGAATTTATATTCACTAAATTGTTGCAATAGTTTATAGCTACTGATTATAAATCAGCTTTGAAAAAATAAAGGTAGATCTAATGGATCATTATAATTTGTTGACCACCAAGTCTTCTTCTTGAGAAGTGATTCTCTATTTTTTAAGAATAATGTGACAATCTGAGAGGTGTTCAGCAAAGCGGGTGCGCTTTCCAAAATTACCTTAAGATGCAACACAAATTTTGGCAAGCGTGTGTGAGCATACGCTCTGCTGAAGACGCTCTGTGATTGAATGTCTGACGTCATACGGTGTGTAAGTTGAATTCTTTGAAAAAGTGCAACCATAGGAGCTTGCATTATTAATTTTGTGGAAAATTAAACAACACAATACATGTTTAATGCATGTATGTGTCCATAACCAAAGAAAATATATATCGGGTGTAATAAGCAATCATGACGAAGAATTCTCAAGAAAAGGGGGTGTTCATTATACGGGCGAAGATACTACTGATAGTGCCATCTTTTTCGACTGAAATGTTCTGGTATTTACCGATATTATACTGTCAGTGCTGAGAATTGTTGATATTTCTCATAATTTTACTTCTTGCTGATATTACTGTATAGCATTAAGGTCTAGTAAATTATTCCAGAGTGTCTTTTTGATACTAGAACCATTATGACGTCATAATCAATTTGATGAATCTTTTCCCGTATTTTACGACTTTAAAGGAATTATGCAGAAAATAAAACAATATTTTACCATTCTATATCTAATCACAGGAAAAGTAATCCCGATAGCCATATTCAATTTGACATCATTATTTGAAAAGGTGGTCAAGAGTTTGTTTAATGCCGTTTTTTAAGAGACTGTAGGCAACCTAGATATATTTCATTAGTCAATAATGGACAAAACTCCGAGATTTGCTACTTTTTTTTCCTATTTCATAGTAAATGGTTGTTTAAAACATGATTTTTTATTGTGTTTACCAAAAATTTAAGACTCGGAACACCCTATGAAACAAAAATAATGTTATGAAGCAACATAGAAAGAATTTTTATCTTGAATTTCATAAACCAGTAGACACTATACATATTTTTTGAAACTAACGACATAATTTTCCAATTATATTAACCCATCATATTTAAGATTTAACGCAATTCCCTTTTTTAGAGTATTTTTGTACATTCATTTTTGTAAATGATTGTTTCTATTTTTAATTCTCAACTCTGTACTATACATGTAAATAAATACATGTACAAATTATATACATGTAATTCAACATTAGCATATAAGCACATGAATCATAATCTTATTTCCTTAAATTAAGAGAAAGAACCAAAGCCGAGCAAAAAAAAAAAAAAAATAAAAATAAAAAAAAAAAAACAACCCACAGACTACACATATATATTTTTGAATCTCGCGAACTACACAAAAATTCCCAAGCATTAATGCAGGAATCTTGAGATAATGTCTACACAAGCAATTATTCCTGTTAAAATTCATATAAGTTTGATATTCAAAACCGTTTAACTGTTCATTCCCACAAGAGGTGCATGCATTCTTTGAAATTTTAAAGTGGCATTTTGATTTTAAAAAATTACTGAAATTATACACTACAGTTGACGTAAAGTTAGGTTAATTCATTTTACATACAATGAGTATGCAGCAGGGTATTTAATTTTTCACTAGTTTGTACAGAAATCCTGATTGCTTAGTAGGAAGTTAACAGCATGCAAGCACTCTCAGTTTTATCTGAGGATCATGGCGGGAATTCACAACGAGACAATATAAGTGTTATCAACAAGAATGATTACAATTTTTGCTGTGAAAAACAGAGATCCATTTACAATTGATGACAGTTTATTTTTAGAATCGCTTACATATTTATGAAAGAAAAGTTTTATTTTAATTTTTATGCGCAAAATGTTTGTAAAGCCCATTTTTGTCTCTTTAAAGTCCTCCTGTATGAGGCCAAGTCACCATATCTCAATTAAATGTCTAACAAAGGTTGTATTTTTGTGAATATCAATCTAACCCAATTTTACCCAGATATAGGACATTCTTTTATTTACTTCAAATTAATGGAGAGTAATAAATGAATAACATTGCATGTGTAGCTGTTCAATGTGAAATTTTGGTTGTTTAGAAGGTTTGAATTTTCCACTACTCGTATATACACTTTAAAATGTTGTTTTTTATATGCATGGCAGTTTATACATGTACATGCACCATTTACATAGTTCAATGACATCAATCATATTACAGGGTTATATTTTTTTAATAAAAGACAAAACACACAAGGCTTTCACTTACATAATGTTGGGAGAAAAATTATTTAATGACATTTTCCTGTGGTCAAGTTGAGCAAAATAGCACTAAATATATTTTAATATAGGTAATTGTTTTTATGAAGTAATAAACATGGTATCTCCTATATCTTCTTAGATTTCTTGGTGCAACAGATAAAACTTAAAGTTGTAAAGAAACAAATAAGCCAGTTTACAAAAATACGTATGTTAAGATATTTCAAATTTTGTCATAATATTATTTTTTCTACATCATTTTTTTTCCATTTAATTGTTTTTTTTATCTGTTTATTAAAAATGACAACTGAAATGTGTTTTTCTCCTATTACTTATTTTAAAATATAATCATATTATAAAGATATATTTAAAAACATAAAAATGCATGGAAACTGTCTGGAAACATGCTTTGACAAGGGGTGTCCATATTGTGCAAATAATGGTATGAAATGTTAGTTGCTAAGAGATCATCTTGTGAATTTTTCAAAATCAAATAAGGTGTAAAACTAATAAGGCATTATAGGCGGGGGAATTCCCCGCCTCCCAGGTCTTGGAAACAACCCTGGGCCAGGTCATCTACTGATAACACTCAAGACAATTTCGGTTACAAAAGTTATTTACAAAGAAATAAAAATAAATTAAAACTTCATTGAAGTATTATCAACTTAACAAGCTTGATTTTTAAATGATATATCATATGTACATGTAGTTGAAAATGTTATGATGCCGAATACACCGGTATAGCTGAAGGGCAATCTAGTGTATACTCTAAAGTTCGCTTATCTTTACACCCTCTTTAATACACCAATCTCACAATATTTGCATTGTCCCCCTGTCCATCATGAATGCTTCCGAAACTGTAGTCCTGGACTAAATGCGACACATCGGTAGATGTAGATTTCTTTGAATTTCCTTGATGGTTCTTTTCCATGACTAATATCACAAAACTGGGTCTGCACATATGTCAAAATGCTACAATTGTTGATGCAATGGGCCAACTGATTGATAGCAGCATATAACTGTTTACAATATGTACATGCAACTTACTAATTCAAATAGAAAGGTATTGTAATTCATGTATGTTTATAAACTTTGAAGAGTATTAAAAAACGCACTAATAATATGGCACCTGACTCCCAGAAAATCACTTCTAGACTCACTTCCAACAAAGACATTACATTTTTTTTTATAATAAAAAGCTAGTGTTAAAAAAGTACGCTACAACAGAAGTAAAACAAGATACAAAAGACGTTCAGCGTTATCGTTTGAAATAAAGAGTAAGGTATATCAACTCTTACTTAACTGTCACACCTGACTGTCTACGAAAGTAAAGTGAAAACTGGCCAAAGTTGATTAAACTATACGTCAAGAATATCTTTTTACAAATAAAAATAAAAATACCCAACAAAATAAACTGTAAAACTCCGAGTTATGAAAGTTTCAAGTAGATGCAGCTAAACAGCCTCAATATGGTGTTAATCGTGCCTTGTTACACAAACTCGCGCACGGGAATCGTTCGATTGGCAAAACGTCACGCAAAAGCACATGATTACAAAGAATTAAAGGATGGTAAAGCTAACGTTTAATCTTGTGATTTTAAAACTTTGCCAAACAATTTTGCTGTTGAAATATTTTTAATTTTACAAATTGTGTTTGTAAGAGATGGTGTTTTGATTTTTTATATTTAGCGTAGCATTATTACTTAGATAGTATTTTCATTGCTTTTCATCAAACTATTAGAAATTGATATATATTTCATGCGTGTAAGGGATATTATGACCGAACTAGGCAATTCAGAGGTTCAGAATTAACTCAGGTGTGATCACACTTGGATCTTCACATCTGTAAATTTTAGTTTTTTTCCTTTTCCCTGTTTACATCCTTGTTAGGATATATCCATTGACACCGAAAATTTGAATGACATTTATCGAGATATAATGGACCTTACATCCGGGTGAATTATTTACTGGGTAACAATCTCTAACTAGAATTGTTTAGACTACCAACAGGTGTTTTTTTTAATGCATTTAAATGTTTATGCAAAGAAACGCACATTTACATGTCAAAAGGTGCTGGTCTGCAGCATGAATTAATATATCTGTTATAACCCCGATCTTTTTTCTTTCTTGTTAAAGATAATTGTAAGGTCCAGAAAGAAAAGTTATCTTGTTTAAATGACGGAGATTTAGTCAAGGGCCATCTTGCATAAATGAAAGACACGAGGAATATAGAAAGCATCAGGTAAGGTTTAGAATTTGACGTTAGCTGATAAAATTGCTTTAATCTTTTCAAATCGTATATAATTAAGATATTGTAAATGAAAAGGGGACAATCGTTAACGGACTAATTGCAACACAGTAAGCAGTTAGGAATTTAATTAAAAAGAGACCCAAAAAATATTCGTTCAACATAAGCTTTAATGTTAATTACATTTTATGCAAATGCTATAATTTAGATGTTTTTAAAAAAATACATATTTTATTATTCATCCAAATCCTTTAACCACTTCCGCCTATCAATATTGATCAAAATTGTTTCAGAGAAGAAAATGAGAAATTAAATTGTGAACATCATTACCCCCCATTTAATTAGTCATTTTTTACTATTTAATATTGTCTATATGCATTCAGCGAACATTTAGCAAAGTTAGAAAACACGTAAATGATTTTACTGTATAGCAAGATTTCTTAATACTAATAACAGTTGTTTTTGTCATATAAAAACAATTTACATTTTGAAAACTTTCATCTCTATATTGGCCCCCCAAAAAGTGACATTTAATCATTTTAAGAGAAATAAGATGTTTAAGGGCGGATCAAATGTGCATCAATCTATAATTAAACTGAATTTTAAAACAATTACTGGTTTTCACCTTCCGGCTTTATATTTTCATTCAGCTTATGTCATGGCTCTGTAAGTGGTACGTGTAGGCATAAATGATTTCAGAAATTCTCCTTAGGCACATAGCTAATAATATATATATATATAAATTGGTCAAAGTTGAGCTATCTATCCTATAAAATCATTCTTTTTGTTGTTTCATATCAATAATTGTTAAACTGAGAATTATTCCACCAGCATATCTTATGTCATCTCGATCCTACTCATTTCATAATTCGTCTTAATAGAAAGTTGTTGACATTCCACTCGTTTAAATCAGATTACACATTTAGATGCGTTGAGTACAATGCTCGACGTGATCCCTCATGACATTCTTGAATATTAAAATTATTAGATAAATATTTTTTAAAATTTTTAATTCAACCTCTTAAAAGGATTTAAACACCATTTGAACTTAAATTTTTAATGTCTTGAACATATTATACAAAATCTTTAACTGGTTGGCCAAAAATTAGATTAAAGATATCAAGTTATAATAAGTGTATAGCGCACGAAAGTATTTGCTATGTAAAAAGCTCTTGTCATGGTTTTGTTTACTAATAAAGTGGAGAAAAATCCTAAATCTTAAGAGATAAAAACTCACGAAAAACAAAATGTAAACAAAAATTAATGCTCGAGCTTTGTTTACATGACATGAATTTAAATTTTGATCAAACCTTAAATACATGTATATGCATCCCCAAGTTAATCATTCAAGACATAAATATTAAATGAATTAAAAATGTTGACATCAAATCGTGTCTAAGTCCTATTTGATTTAATCATTTTCTTGCTTCTTGCAAGATGAGTCGTCATTATGTTGGAAAATATACTTCACCCACCGTCGCCGTCCCATTATATCAACATTTGTCGGAAGTGATTCAATTAGTTAAAAAAGAGGTCGAGATCCCCCCCCCCCCCCCCATGACATATATATTTCATGCGTGTAAGGGATATTATGACCGAACTAGGCAATTCAGAGGTTCAGAATTAACTCAGGTGTGATCACACTTGGATCTTCACATCTGTAAATTTTAGTTTTTTCCTTTTCCCTGTTTACATCCTTGTTAGGATATATCCATCGACACCGAAAATTTGAATGACATTTATCGAGATATAATGGACCTTACATCCGGGTGAATTATTTACTGGGTAACAATCTCTAACTAGAATTGTTTAGACTACCAACAGGTGTTTTTTTTAATGCATTTAAATGTTTATGCAAAGAAACGCACATTTACATGTCAAAAGGTGCTGGTCTGCAGCATGAATTAATATATCTGTTATAACCCCGATCTCTTTTCTTTCTTGTTAAAGATAATTGTAAGGTCCAGAAAGAAAAGTTATCTTGTTTAAATGACGGAGATTTAGTCAAGGGCCATCTTGCATAAATGAAAGACACGAGGAATATAGAAAGCATCAGGTAAGGTTTAGAATTTGACGTTAGCTGATAAAATTGCTTTAATCTTTTCAAATCGTATATAATTAAGATATTGTAATTGAAAAGGGGACAACCGTTAACAGACTAATTGCTATACAGTAAGCAGTTAGGAATTTAATTAAAAAGAGACCAAAAAAATATTCGTTCAACATAAGCTTTAATGTTAATTACATTTTATGCAAATGCTATAATTTAATTTTAAATACATATTTTATTATTCATCCAAATCCTTTAATCACTTCCGTCTATTAATATTGATCAAAATTGTTTCAGAGAAGAAAATGAGAAATTAAATTGTGAACATCATTACCCCCCATTTAATTAGTCATTTTTTACTATATAATATTGTCTATATGCATTCAGCGAACATTTAGCAAAGTTAGAAAACACGTAAATGATTTTATTATATAGCAAGATTTCTTGATACTTATATCAGTTGTTTTTGTCATATAAAAACAATTTACATTTTGAAAACTTTCATCTCTACTTTGGCCCCCCAAAAAGTGACAATTAATCATTTTAAAAGAAATAAGATGTTTAAGGGCGGATCAAGTGTGCATCCATCTATAATTAAACTGCATTTCAAAACAATTACTGGTTTCCACCTTCCGGCTTTATATTTTCATTCAGCTTATGTCATGGCTCTGTAAGTGGTACGTGTAGGCATAAATGATTTCAGAAATTCTCCTTAGGCACATAGCTAACAATATATATATAAATTGGTCAAAGTTGAGCTATCTATCCTATAAAATCATTCTTTTTGTTGTTGCATATCAATAATTGTTAAACTGAGAATTATTCCACCAGCATCTCTTATGTCATCGCGATCCTACTCATTTTATAATTCGTCTTAATAGAAAGTTGTTGACATTCCACTCGTTTAAATCAGATTACATATTTAGATGCATTGAGTATAATGCTCGACGTGATCCCTCATGACATTCTTGAATATTATAATAATTGGATAAATATTTTTTAAAAAGATTGATTTCAACCTCTTAAAAGGATTTAGACACGATTGAAGCTTAAATTTTTAATGTCTTGAACATATTATACAAACTCTTTAACTAGTTGGCCAAAAATTAGATTAAAGATATCAAGTTACAACAAGTGTATAGCGCACAAAAGTATTTGCTATGTAAAAAGCTCTTGTCATGGTTTTGTTTACTAATAAAGTGGAGAAAAATCCTAAATCTTAAGAGATAAAAACAAAATGTAAACAAAAATTAATGCTCGAGCTTTGTTTACATGACATGAATTTAAATTTTGATCAAACCTTAAATACATGTATATGCATCCCCAAGTTAATCATTCAAGACATAATTATTAAAAAAATTGAAATTGTTGACATCAAATCGTGTTTAAGTCCTATTTGATTTAATGAATTTCTTGCTTCTTGCAAGATGAGTCGTTATTATGTTGGAAAATATACTTCACCTACCGCCGCCGTCCCATTATATCAACATTTGTCGGAAGTGATTCAATTATTTAAAAAAGAGGTCGAGATCCCCCCCCCCCCATGCAGTTATGTCGAAATTGCGGATGTTTGCTTCAATTTCAAAGTTGAACTGAGAAGAAAAGTTTTAAAAAATGCATTGAAATCACATATACAAAATTTTTCTAATAAACTTAAGATTTGACCTGTATTATAAAATGATAAACTATCTTGAGTTTATCACCGCAATATGTATGAATCGTAAATTATCATAATTTATAATTTTCTTTCGGATTAACTTTTTTCTTTTTTAAGCAAAATGGAAAGAAGAGCAGCTTCTAAGTCGCTCATTGTCTGCAGTGTGTTGGTTTCAGGCAGTGTAATCCTGACAGCCCTGGTGTTTTTGACTAAACCGAGTTTAGGTAAACTATTCACATCTTATTCAAATTGAAGAAGTCTTGTCATACCCATTGTATTGAAACACTAGAATTGTTTCACAAAATAAAAAAGACAATCGATTTCTGATTAAAGCATCATAATATCTTTTAGCACTAAGGATGGTAAAAAAAAATGTTAATATTTTATCATGTGACAGCTATTTTTTTTTCAAATACAGTACTGATCAGACCCAACCTAACACCAGAGTAAACCCCAACTAAACCACGGGTTTACTTTTGGGGGTTACTTGGGGTTTACAATGAGTTTACTTTTGAATTTTTTTTCCCACTCGGGGTTTACTTTGGGTTTACTCTTACATGTAGCGTCTGTTTCAAGTGTGTACTTCTGATCGGGGTTTACACTCTGTGTCCACTCTTGGTTTACTATGGGTTTACTCTGGGTCCAGTGAACCTGGAGTAAACCCAAAGAAAACTCAGAGAGTTCACTCAGAGTTTAGTTGGGGTTTACTTTCTGTTGTAAATTAGGTTGTACTATATGTCTTATTCGTGTATCAGATAAAATAACTTACCTGTGATTAATAATTAAACAAGAAGGAATAGCTAGCCTAGTTAACGAATAACAGCTAGAATGATTGTAGTTGAAATACTGTAGGCGCTCTTTTTGGGAGGGGGGGGGGGGCTACAAAGTAATAAGATCTCCATAATAGTAAAGGTACGGGTGTTATTTACTTAAGCAATAATTTTGGCCCAAATCGTATATAAATGAAAATACCTTTTGCAATTCTCATCTGAACTTAAAGACGGAAGTTGTTAATAGCATAAAAAAATAATCCAAAAATATTAATTATAGCCCA
This sequence comes from Magallana gigas, assembly GCF_902806645.1. Taxonomy (NCBI): domain Eukaryota; kingdom Metazoa; phylum Mollusca; class Bivalvia; order Ostreida; family Ostreidae; genus Magallana; species Magallana gigas. The sequence continues at coordinate 7,986,218 of NC_047563.1, read as the reverse complement.
TCTGTCGCGGATTTTGAACTAAATAAATAATTAAACATAAATAATGCGGTGTATATATATATATATATATATATATATATATATATATATATATATATATATATATATATATATATATATATATATATATATATATATTTATATATATATATATATATATATATATATATATATATATATATATAGATATAGATATATATATAGTTTCAGTTTTGTGTTTTAGGGATATAATAAGGTATTACCGCTTTATTACTATAATAACAGTAATATTAACGTTATCAAGCCTACCAAAGCATTAGGCAAAAATACCATTAAATTACGTGAGAAGTGTCATAGCTGCTAATAAATTTGAATTGTAAACATGCTGGTTTGTTTTACCTGGTTTTAATATATATGGTTAGGCTGTTCAACCTAAATCTTAAAGAAAAAATATTTTCATCGAAAATAAAGTCGAAAATAAAAAAAAAAACCCGATCTTATCAGATATTAGTTGGAGATGCATTCATCATTGCAGCTAGCACGATTGTAATTTATTTGGGATATCATATTTAAAAAACATGTTTAAAAACCTAGGTCAATAATCAAAAATTTTCATTATGTGAAAAGATATTCTGCCAGACTTTTACTTTGTACGAATCTGAACGATATACCAATCCTCAGTTTTCTTTATTCAAATTGATTGATAAAACAGGTACTTTTTCTATTATAACCGTTCCGCAAAAATAAATTTTAAATGTAATTTTGATATTAGGTTGTTTCCTTGTAGGATAAAATTTAACAAAAATATTAATGATTTTTTACCCGGAACATTTCATTGTAATAGTCATGTAAATACTTCTCTGATATTATGACTACCTGATATTCAGAAACCATACAATACTTCCTCCTTTAGAATGTATTACGTTTCAGTATTGAATGTCATTCAGTTTTGCCTTTCTTTACATGGATGGCCCTTAATTTAAAGGGACTGTAATTATGATAACTTTAAACCAAATAAACATGTATGAACTAGCTATTTGATTTTTTTTCGTTACGATAAAATCATGTTACACAACACCAAACTAAAATACTAACATAACTTGAGAGCAAATAATCACAATTAGGACAATAAATTAGAAATTGGTCATACTTCAAATCTAATTGTTTTTCAAAATATTAATATTTAAAATAACGTAACTGTCAATTCCTTATATTACGCGAATACTTAATTCCGCGATCCCGCTGGTTTGTGTCAAATCGCGAGGACATAAAATCGCGAATGTGGAACTTTTCTCCTTATTTTTCCACTCTTAGGAAATGATGGTGAGATTTTTAAAATCGGGAAAGATGCTTCCCGCGATTTAACGCGGATATTAATTTTTCGCGTTTAATTAGGAATCAACAGTATTTTGATTTACAGCTTGCTCATTCTTTTCATCCGTAAATAACTCATCTTTTTGTATAAGCAAACACGTTGTTTTTTTGATCAGGATTTACCATAAAATTGAGTATGTAATCTGTTGTTTTACCAGAACAAGATACTAGAGTAAGCTATAGCAGAGTACGTTGAAAAGCAACAAGTAGGTCTTCCATCGCAGCTTCGTTATACAAGGTATCACACCGGTAATTGTTTTCACTATTTAGCACTATAGAGGGGAACAATTCTTTAAAATCAGTTTGTATTCCTCATGACAAAATATTCGGAGGAAATGTTATTTGTTACCTATCTCATCAACCTTAAAACCACGTGTTTTCCATTTGTATGTAAACAGACTGCACACTCCCAAGGAAGCTGCTGCATGTGCCCTGAAAGAAGTAGTCCCTGCGATAAAAGACCATCACCTAACAAAATCGAGAAATATCCTACTCATTGGTATAAAAAATCTTAAAACTGAGTAAAGGAAAATGTAAAAATGCAGTCAAAGAAAAAAAAATTTCTGAAGTATATATGGAACTACAATTGACTGAGTTCATTTTGATTGGCCGATTACCGGTGTGATACCTATAAATTTGACGGGGTACAAAATCAATAATCTGGCCATGATACCATATAAGATGTATAGGCCGTTACTAAAACAGACAACAAATTTTGATATATAAAAGAGTATTTGGTTCATGATGATGTGTTTGTGGAAAACAATTGCTCTCAAACAGTGCTAAGCTGTTGAGATACATGGTTTTATAAATTTTTGAAATATTGTTTTATAATATACCTTGTGGTGTATCAAGTCATATACTTTTGGTTTAAAAATATATATACCGCTTTTATTTTTTTTAACAAATGTGTCTCAATTATTATCGTTTTATGAGAAATGGGTTTGTTATTTCAGCAGAAACCTTCAGATCCAACATGGTGGTCATTATTCAGGTGCTCTCTCTTGTCTTGTTTATTCCCCTTTCTTGTGTGGTTTACTGCATGGTGAGTAATTTTTAATTTAACAAAACGTTAAATTTCTAATGTCAAAGAATTTTAAATTTTAAAATTACTTTGTTCACATCATAAATTCTTATTATTAACATACTTACAAGCATTTTTAGTTACTCTTAAATCCTTAAATTATGCCTAAATTTTCTCTTTACAGGATCGACAGAAGCAGAAACTACTGAAAAAAGAAATGAATGTAAAACGCAGATTAGTAAGTTTCATAAAAAAGAATATCTAATAATTAAAATAAGAATACCTGAAAAACAATGGCATTCAGGCCTTAAATATCAGCCTTTTTTTCTTACGGTAACTGTTTACATAATTACATTGCAGAGAACCCTGACCTTTGATGAGGACAAAAGACAGGTCAAGAGTAACAAAATGAAGAAGCTCCCCCCGAAACTTGTTCCTGCTCCCCCTGAGGCTGTATATTACAGAATGGGGTAGTGAAGTGGTTACCATAAAAACCACCCTCCCTCTACTCCCTACGAAACGGATTACAGTGTAAATTGAAAGGGTTTTAATCTAATAATCCTTGATCTGCGATAATTTGTGATGACAATGTACATGCATGGTTTTTTACCAAGTAAGATATAAAACATTCTCTTCAGAATTTAGTAAAATTCTTGATCTAATCAATTATGACTTGAAAATTCTATTATTCAATCATATGTTTTGTTAGAACGTTTTTAATAATGCTTGGTGAATGTCTAATAATATATGTAAATTCATTTTTAATATTAATTTATATTCAGTTTGATACTCTATGTACAGATGCATGTCTCTTTTATTAAAACGTTTCAGTAGCAGCTTTTTGATGAAATTATGTAATTAGTTGCACTTTTCTCTCCTGTCATTTTAGCATTCATTTAGTATATTTTTGGAGAGAGTTGAACATTTTAAATAAAAAAAGACCATTTTAAAAAATTATTATCATATCATTCATGGTTATATTTTGTGAGTCAAACACGAGTTCTGATAAATTAGAATTGCGTCTTTCAAATAAAAATGATTTGAATTTTTAAAAATAAATTTTAATGTAAAAGTACATCTATGGTGTATTGTTATATGATGCAGAAATATGGGTGGTCGTGGTCATCTAACCTATATTTACCTACATTTAGCGGAGATGTTTGGTTAAAGATATAGAAAAGAATTCAAGCTCAAAATATTTGGAGTTTTGCCTTGCATAATCATTACGATCAGGCAAAAAAAATCATATTTAAAAGTTTAAGGTAGATCTTATAGGTAATCTGTTAACCAACCAGACTCCTTAAGTTATACTCATACTACTTACTTGTTGATAAAGTTGCTCATTTTCATTGGTAAAATGCGGCATCAATTTCATTCATACATAGAAGCAAATGATAATTGCATGTGAAACTTATTTGAAAGCTTTGTGATGAATATTTTATATCTTGTGATGTATCTTAAAAATTTCGTGATATATATTCTTAATAGTGTGATGTATATAACAATATCTTGTTATGCATATACATGACGACAGACTACGCAGAAATAAGGAGTCCGGCGCTCGTGTTTAAAGAACTTGCCGATAGAGCAACAGCAAGCGCAGACCCTTACCTTAGAATTATAACTCCCGCGCACGGGTTCACAGAACTTGTCGTTAGGTCAGTAGCTAGCACAGACCAGTCCAAAAAAAACCCACGATGAATCCCGCCATAGAGGTAAAACAAAACTTGCCGATAGGACCACGACCTACACAGTTGTGTCCCTGAAAATGATGAAACCCTCTCCTTGAATTATGCAACTTGACGATCAGGGCCGCGGCCTACTCAAACCCGTCCCTCGACCTTCCGACAAACTGAAAATAACCGCGCTCGGTGTAACAGAAAGCAATGTTTTACACGTCATAAATGATGATGACTAATCTTTGAGATAGTACCGTCGATTTTTGGTGCAATGTCTGAAGGTTAAACTAGAGGTACTGTGAGCAAGCTCACAACTGATACCCCCCGTTAAGAAAAAATCATAACTCATGTATTTTTTCTATTATAGAAAATATTAGATGAATCTATTTCACCGTCCATTTTCTAAAAATAATAACTGCTCTATTTTTTATTACTGTTAATGCTAATGCTGTGTATACAAACCAATTTCTATTCTTTGAAATTCCATTTTATTTCAAGTTAACTGTTAATGCATGAGGACATTTGCATCCTTATGTAAACAAACATGACTCGAATCAAACGAAAATCCTCATGTTAAGCAGCCATTTAATAGGAACATTTTGAATTATTCGTAAACAGAGCCCGATTTTTTCCGAAAATATTTTTTTCCACACACTTTTCCCCCAAAAAACAAACACATCCCCCCCCCCCCCCCCCCAAGAAAAAGAACATCGGGACAGGCCATTTTCAAAGAGACGGGGATGAGAATCTCAAAAATACTTTTATGTGACCTGAGCAAGGTTTCTGTCAAATGTTAGCTTCTAATTATTTCCATTAATACAAGACAGAAATTAAGCATTTTAAACAATGACCTTGAACTTCCTCAACTGACCTTGGGTCAAAATCAGGCACACCCTCAAGTTATTAGCAATCTTTATGTGAATTAAGAATTTCCAATATTTGTCCATAAGAAAAATATGGACTGGACATGAATTTTGCACTTTTCTGCAAGTGACCTTGACCTTGTCCAAATGACCTTGGGTCAAGGTCATGACACACTCTTAGGTCATAAGCAATCATTGTGTGAAGTAAGAACTTCCAATGTTTCTCCATAAGAAAGATATGTACCGGGAACAAATGTTGCACAGACAGACGGACGAACAGACGTACGGACGGACAGACGGAACAGGGTAGCAACAATATACCCGAACTTTCTTTAGAAAGTGTGGGTAACATCATACCATCCATTTTTATAGATTTTTTTCTCACAATCAATGTTTACAAAATTGCTTTACAGAAAACACTGACCTTTGGTTATAAAGAAGCTCCCCCCCTCCCCCTCCCCCCCCCGAAGATTGTGCCTACTCAAGCCGAGGCTATATATTACAGAATGGGGTCGCGAAGTGGTTCCCTTTAAACCCAGATCAACTCCCTCCCCCACTCTCTCACGAAACGAATTAAAGTGTATATTTATAGGTTTTTTTAAAAGCCATATTTCTGTGATAAATTATGATAAAAATGCTCATAGTTACACGCTTTTGATGGTTTTACTTACCAATAAAGGTAGATTTTATTATCTTCAGGTTTATGTCATTAATTAGGGCCCCGCTCTGCAGACGTCCTTTCGTTATCAGTCCTTCTGTCCGTTCAAGATCTCTTGTCCGGAACATATCGTCTCTCTCCTTGGCCCAATCTGGCTCATACGTCACCCATGTATTGCCTTGGGGTGAACATGTGCCGTGACATTGAACAATGTTTTTAGGTCAAATCTAAGGTCAAAGCATGAAAGTCGATATTTTCTATATATTTTCTATACTTGAAAGCACCAAGTCAGCTTATTTGATACTAAGGGACATATGCCACAATCAAACAAATTTTGCCCATGCCATGACAAAACTGCCCTATAAACGTAAAGGAGAAAAGCGTCAAAGGTTTAACGCGATATTTTGTACAAGCCAGATATAGGAGAAAAAATAATACAATTGGGCAGCATAGAGAATATTGGCAACTGTGAGTGGCATAGCTTTTTGAAGACGACGCCAATATATAGAACCAATACTGTTACCCCGACAATGAGTCATTAGTGCATCTGGATAACCAATCTGTTGGACAAGATGACGAAAACCTGGCTTAACGTCATCCCACACCATGTCTCTCTTCCATAGCCACATAATGAAAATATTGTGAAACTGCAGATGTAGTTGTTGATTTTTGTAAATGATAAGTGTGTGCATAACAGATTAAGGATGCGCCCATTATCCAAACTGTAGTACAAGTACCTGCAAACTAAGCATACAATTAAAAAACAGTATGTGTTTTGCAAGGTACTCATATCCAAATATATGAATGAACAGTTTCTGATTTTCAAAGGCCTTTGATCTTAGTGGTTGATAAAAAAAAAACCTATCAAAGGAACAACAACTGTCAGTAAAATGACTGACTGCATCATTACTAAACCAAACTAAATCAGGGAATTCGGTTATACCATTGTAGCTTTAAATAAACTGGATCCATATTCTAGAACTTTTATAAGAAAATATGAGTTCTTAATGTCAATAGCAGCATTACAAAAGCAACGACAAAATGGTCTGCCCCCAAAAACTCCCTTGGCGAAAAAATTAGATGAGCCGCAGAGTGATTGCATTTGTTTCAAGGCAACCTTGTTTGATTGAAGAAGTGATCCTAGTGAGTTATGAATCTCAGAGCAGTTATGAGTTTGGATAAAGATATTTTGTGTTACAGTGTCTATACGCAGACCCCAAAAAGTTTGCTCGCAGGACCCTCACTTTTGTTAGAATTATAGGTATACCGAGCTGTTGACACAGTGTTTGTAAATATTTTGCCAACTCGGTACAATGAGATTTGTCACTGCTACCCACAAATAGGAAGACATGAAGGTAATAAATAGTATTTTCCTTTGAATAAACATGCCCAGAAAACAAATCCGAAGGATGAAGTTTTGCAGTAACTCAAAAACATTTGACAAGTCCAATTTATATAACAATTATCTAACCAAAGGAACCGATTTTACTTGTTGCTTGGATGCATACAAAACTGAACATGATGCAGGGTCAATGTAATCGTTTACATTGTTACAAGTAGGGGCAAACAGGTTTGTAATTAACTAACCACCATCGTTTTTAGGGAATGCCCACAAGATTACATCTAAGATTGAATATAGGGGATTATTTTAAGGTCCAGCCATCCGACCAAGACCTATTTCCTTATTGATAATTGCAAGTAATACAGTGCTATGAACCTTGGTTGATTTCATATTCTTGGGTCTCAGAGGAAGCCTTAAACCAGTGTAATTTCAGAACGGAAACAAAGTGATAAGTAATCGGCAGTATCCTTGTTAGGGTAATTACCAAATAATTCTGCATAATTTCGATCTTGATTTGAGTTGAACCTGGGTCCCATAAAACTTTGTCTGGCTTGAAATATTTGGCATGGGCAGAGGGGTAGTTGGTGCAAAGTGGACGAAAAGGAGTAATGTTTGGTTACTTGAATTGAGTGGGGTTATGACGGGTGTTGGTTGATTATGATGACCAGCAATGTATGCACGGATGCTTTTTATTGCAAAGCATACAGTTGTCAAAGACAAACTTATCTGCTACAAGAGCCTTTGAAATTAAAATCGTAGGCATTTAAAATTTGCTTGAATGTTATGTGTTGCAGCTTGATTGTCCGTATACAACGCCATAGCTCAGCATCTACAGACCCCCAACGGATAGATGTGTTAGAGATTTAGTCAAAGCTTTGTGTACTATTGATAGTTTATAATTTAGGATGCCCTGCATGTGTGCTGGTGTTTTAGCAAATAAATGCTAGAAAGAACCCCAATAGATACATCAGTCTAAGAATCGACTGTTGTAATTTTCTTGGGAGTAGTTTTTTGTGACAACCGGGACTCGATAACAACGATAGAAGGTTATTTAAATTGCTAATGTAAAACAACTATGTGTTATACATCAAAGAGCAAAAAAAAGAAGACAAATCTATTAACAAGTTACGTGTACAAGAGGAAAAAATAACATTTATAACTATGAAATGCTATGGTGTTTATGTATGAGATATCGTTTAAAGCCATCGTATGACAATAGCGTCGACCCGTGTTTTTTTAATTATTACTTTCTCATTTTGCATTAATGCACACTAGGATCGAAGACAAATCGAAGCAAACATTTCACCGTTATGTTTCCTTTGAAATGAACTTACGAACTGAGTTGGTATCTGGTAAGGTTTAAGAATCGATGGATCCTGATTTTCGGAATTCGGAAATGATTGAACTATCTGCTCGAATGTAAAATCCAAAAGGGAAATTGATTGTTCCGCATTACGATTGCACGAATTATTACCTAAAACTGTACATATAACCAATGGAGGTTACTGAGAGCTATTTTTCTTGGAGCTAGTTATCTATTCGTTTTAGAAACTAGACCTAACTCGTTTCCAGTTATGTATGCTTAAATTAGAGTATTTTCCCTTTGAAATGACTTTACATTGTTGTGTCTGGAGCAGAATAAAATGACAGTGTCGAGATTTGCTCAATCCTTTGCGCAAAGGGAAGAAAACGTTTCAATTTAAATAGTAACACAATTTGTAAATGATAAAGGTTACAGCAAAGATTTTCAAAGAGTATTTTAAAGATGAATATGAGAAATTCGAAGCGTTCAACTTTGTTAAATCATAGATGAGATGTAAGGCCATTTAAAATTACATGGATTTTTGAAGATGTCACAATTTGTAAAATAAATGTCTCACTTGATAGTCCTCGAAAAAACAAAATACTTATTAGGTATATTACTGACTTATACAGACTAAATGCATATACAACGAATGCGAGACAACGTGCAACGTATGCGAGAGCTCGTGCGAAACCAAAACACTTTGCGATTGGAAGTTTTTGGCTCCGCACAAGCTATCGCATACGTTGCAAAAGCTCTCGCATTCGTTGCATGCGTTTTTGTTGTCCCATCAAGTTTCCTCAAAGTATTGGACATGCATAAAATAATACGCGACCGAACGCGGTCCAAATTATTGCAATGCAAGGCACGAACATTACCGGTAGTACGAACGTTTCACAACGTTTTGTCGACTCGCAAGAGTGATGCACGATTTTTTAAGATAAACTGAATGGGATTGCCGGGTACCTATTCGTACCAGACGTTTGATCTATAATTTCAAAAGAGTAGTCGATAGACTAATCGATGAAGAAGGCAAAGGCATGAATACAGTTGTTTGGACTTTACCCAAAAATTTAAACCGTGTCTGTTTATCAAAACGATTGCTTAAAAGCTATTGATCATCTTTCGACTTTCGAGGGCTGTCTGTCATTAATGCTTCAGGTATTTAAATAACACAGTATTAGTACTAAGATATAATGGTCCATATTTTTAGGCAAGTGCAAACACTTTGATCCTTTAAAATGAAAGTATGTGTTATTATTTTTCTACGCTTTTTTGAGAAGTCAACAGGAATGGAATTACTACGTATCTTTTGGAAATTCGGTGTGATGTCATTTTGTTGATCAAAGACAGCTAGGTAAGAATTGTAATCGATTTTAAGTTTTTTTTATGTAAATAAGGTACATCAGATGATCAGGTACGTATAGATTGAACTGACGTCGTACAGAAGTAATGTAGGAGTCTTTATTCTTTCCTGGTTTTCTCTTCCGTCACTTTTTGTCAATTATTATTCTAAAGGAAGTATGCATGTCTACTGTCAAAGAACAATTGAAATCGATAAAAAAAAAATACATGCTCCTTTTGTAACACATAAAAATTGTCAAGAATGAAAATAATAAAATTTGACTTTTTTCCATTTGAAATTTGAAAACCTTGCACATTATTTAATTAAATGTTTCCCTCCAATTAATATCATTTCGTTTGTCATGCAAAATTTCCGTAGATTGTTAAATTAAATGGAATATTCTTTTAAATCAAGAGTTCTTCGGTTTGTTTTAATAATAAAAAAGCATAGCTTTACCACAAGAGTATTATGTTTTATGAAAGTCGAAAAATAAAGCAAAAGTAACGAAAAAGATGATTGGAAAGTTTGGTAATCTAATGGTAAAGCAGACTATAGCTAAAGTTTGCGCATTTTTTTAATGTTAGAGTGTATGTTTTACTAATGGGTATTTAATCAATAAGGACGAGCTTGAAAAATTCCTATAGCATTTGAAAAGATACCGTTAAATAATTGACTCTATTAATTGGGTTCGCGTACTTGGAAATCCAAAGCGCACTGACAACAAACAGCATGTACTCCGTGATTTTCTGTCTTATCAGTAAATACCTTTAATTAATTATGAGGCGTTTCATCTGTTTTTATTATTGAATTTGATTGAGCCCCTAAACAATTTATACATTTATTCGACTACAGATGGGAGACCATTGTTTTGAAAATGATGAATGTGTTGTCATTCCTTAAAACAATAAGAGATTCTGAGATTAAATAGTATATACTGTCTAGGCTTATTTATTTATTTTTGTTATGCCATAAATTCACATGCATTCGAAAAGTCATAGATTAACCCACTCCGTTATGATGAATGATGAGTAAAGCTGTTAACTCCTGCATAGGTATTGTTTAACTGTCCGGAGTACAGTACATGTACAACGAATTAATGAGAAGGGTATGCAGCTATTATCAAAAGGAATGTTAACTTAAGGGCAAATGCACGAACTTCCGCTTCCTAGCGGCTTTTAAATGTCCATCAAGCTCTCAAAATGCAAAGCTAATGATCACAATTTTTTATTTTTTATTTTTGTTGTTATTAATCAACTAATAAATTTTATTGTCGGACCATCAACATGTCAAAAAGTAAATAACGAGAGGGAAGATGTTTTTAAAGGCAAAAATTCTGTTATGGATCAGAAAAATTGAAGATTCAAAAATGGTTTTTGCAAAGTAGACGCGTTGAAAAATCCCCATATGTTAGACCATTTGATATTACATACCATATGGTATCCTGCGCAAGCGCCGCTGGCCCTTCATGTTCCGCCATGATGTTAATTATTAAACACGCGTTCTTGGATACCCCATTCTGAAAAGTTCTTTATATTAAAACTTAAATCGCGCATTCAAGAAACGACATTTCTACATTTCATTTTTTCACAATTTATCAAATATTAATTTCTATGTATACCTTTAATAATTTTCATGTAAATCTTTTACCTCTTTACGTATTTAAAAAATATTTCAACATTGCAAGTACATAAGTATCCATTTTGATGCAAAATCCCACTGACATGCATTCACCAAAGCGTGTCCACCACCTTACTCTCATATAAACTATATCCACCATAAACCCACCTTATCCTATCAACGAATCCAAAGCTTGTGCATGCATTTAAAGACAACGCTGGTACGTTGTCCATGTTATATTTCTTTTTTTCAATACATTGATGGCAGCAAAATCTTTAGTAAATCTTGTACAATTTAAAACCATAAAATGTAATTTCCCTCCATTTACTAAAATCTATGAAAAGTGGAAACACGGGTCTTTGCGATTTCAAAATACAGATAATTTAGGTACAATAATTATAATATAAAAACAATCGACATTTCTTTCCCAAATTTACCGGTATCTAAGCATAACAAAAATCATGCATTGCATATTGCAGTGATAAAATTGACTGAACAGAAAATATAAACTCAGCAATTATTAACATTTAAAATCTCGTTGAATATTCAACGCGGCTCACCCATCGCCCTCTAGATATGACTTTATTCGATTTGAATTTGCGTTTTTTGTAATTTATCAGAAATGATGATATGCAAAACATCATTTCAATAATATTCTTAATATCATCTTATTCTATATATGTCAACCATTGTCGAACTGAACTGAACAAAACATAACTATAATCATTGACAATACTGGACAAGATTCAATATTAATATCATGCATTTATATACATCAAATTTACATTCTACAGTGTTTTATTTGCCACCAAAACGGAATTCTTTTCCTCATTAATCAATTAAAAAAATTCCTTAATAAATAATTTATAGAATATATCTTTCTTTAAAGAATAAAACCGTGTTTCAGAAATTATACTTTAAATCTATACTACTATATTAAAATAATAGACTCGAATTTTTTAGCTTTAATACCAATTATTCGGAAGAGTACTGTCTTTTGTTTTATATATTCTAAACATCATTGGTACTTGAAGATTACCTTTTTGTTTTTATTTTTTCTCAATCAAGCTTCGCTAATTAATAATCAACGAAAATTCCTCAAAAAATTCCGGAAATCATCTGAATTTTTTGGATTTTACAATTTTGCGCATGCGCATTATATTCACGGTAAATCACGGGAGGCTCTTTATTTTATGTTTCCACAATATCACATTTGCATGGATAAACTCAGAGACGATAAAACAAATGCGTATAAATTTTCATTAGAATTTTTTTTCCTGTTCATCAAAGAAAATACGGGTGACAACTCTAACACAGTGCATTTACTATAAACACAGGATGAATGACCATCTTTAAGTCCTCCTTAAAGATAGCTTAAAGGTGTTTAAAGGTAGCTTAAAGACGATCTTTAAGCCACCTTTAAGCTACCTTTAAGCTATAAGAATTGCTTAAAGGTGGCTTAAAGAAAGCGTAAAGATGGCTTAAAGGCAGCTTAAAGACTATCTTTAAGCCACCTTTAAGCCACCTTTAAGGACAACTTATAGGTCCTTTATGTCCAAACTTCTTTAAGCCACCTTTAAGCCATTAAAAAAAATTTAATTCAATATTGTGCTTAATTTCCAACAAAATGTATTAACTTTATGAAAGAAAAGGTATTAAAACGGTTTTTGTTCTAGAAAGAAAAATGAAAAAAAAACAAAACAAAAAAACGGCCAGGGCGAGAATTGAGCCCGGGACCCTTAGTTTACTAGCATCACCACACATCCTCTGCGCCACGGCAACTTACATATAATTGAGCGTTTTTATATCCTATATATCAGTGGATATTGAATGTGTTTACTTGAAAAGATTTTGACAAACCATTCAGTTTGTAACAATCAGTTATATCTAATTTATAAATTACATGCATGCATGTATTTAGAATGAAATACGGAACTTGGTCTTCAGTGAACAAAAATATATTATACCTAAATGGAAACCGTTAGGTTCACTATAGTAGGCTTTCTTAGTTAATAAATTTAAACCGAGTAGATATACGTTCATCTAATTTATAGCTATAAAAATGTAAGAAAGAAAATGAAATCATTTCTTTTATTAAATGCATTGATACTATTAGGGTATTTGTTCAATTTCCCGGTTTTCATGATCGCGGCGCCGTTCCAATATGTTTAAATATTTACATGTAATTTTATGTACATGTACATGATTTTTAAACTATATCAATTCTATAACAAACAAAATTACCAATTACCGGTGACGTATTTACTGCATGTGGCAATTGCAAATGACTTGTACATACAATTGTATGATGTGCCAGGCCGGGTATATTTGACATATTTACCCTTATACATATATTCAAATAATCAACCCCTATTTATGATCACCGGTACATTAATTAATTAGCCTCAAGATTTTACTCTTACATACATGTATCGTTAATTTGTAGACGTAACATCTTTGAAACCCAGAGCTAGGAAATAATACTTTGAAAATGAATTACAAATGTAAATTAACTTTTATTCACTAGACTTATCGTATACTCGTACATACTAAGATTCAACGCCCGTGCACCTGGGCACACGACACACCTGTTGTGTATATCTTGTATATTCTGTGTTAGTTCCAGGGGTTTTCTTAAGTTGGACAAACAATAGACTTTAATTAGATATACACAAACATGCACCTGGGCACACGACACAACTGCTGTGTATATCTTGTATATTCTGTGTTAGTTCCAGGGGTTTTCTTAAGTTGGACAAACAATAGACTCTAATTAGATATACACAAACGAACAAAACTATGTCTAGACAAACAAAGCAGTAATATCCTGCCCGATATAACAAAGGCAGTTGAGAGTCTTTTCATCTTTAACATGTATCTAGCAGATCTAGAGTTAGAAATAATGAAAATTGAAAAGAAAATACAAACCTTAAACCGATTAACAAATTAAATCATGCATTTTTGGTTCATTATCTTTATTTTGTTTAATAACCGGATGAACTGAGAGAGAGAGAGAGAGAGAGAGAGAGAGAGAGAGAGAGATTTTTTTCACCGATTAATTTATAATAGGAAACAAACATACTTTAATTAGTTTTATGCACATATTAAGATACAGAGACTGCGCTCATACCTACAATAATTTTGAAACCCCCAAAAAATTATAAAGAATTTTATAACGGCAATCTCTGTCCATCAGAGCGGTGCTGATGATAGCGATCTGTGTTTAATGGAGCGACGATTAAAACCGCCTGGAACACCCCCCCCCTTCCTTGGAAATTATATTATCACTCGGATGACCCCCTCCCATCTCTTTAAAAGAGCTTTTGCATTTAATATATGTTTTTATTGTTCAGCTTGATCAATATTGACTTAAAGGCCACTTAAAGACAGTGTAAAGGCAGTGTAAAGAGAGCGTAAATGCCACTTAAAGATGCTTAAAGGTGGCTTAAAGGTGGCTTAAAGGTAGCTTAAAGAAGTTTGGACATTAAGGACCTATAAGCACTTGCTTAAAGGTGACTTAAAGGCGGCTTAAAGGTTGTATAGCCTTTAAGCTCCTTTAAGTCACCTTTAGGCCACCTTTAAGGACTTGCTTAAAGATGGTTTTTCGCCTTGTGAAAAAAAATCCCGGGAGTTTTGATTGTCAACATGGTGTGTAAAAACGTTGTTGAAGAAATGTTGAATTCTGCAATTATAAAATTAAACTTTTCGAAGAAAGGTATTTACAGCTTCAACATGGTTTGTTATGAACAATTTGACTGTTATTTTCAATGTAACTTTATTAATTTTCTCCAAAATCGTTTTGGAGCGATTATGCGATTTTCTGCTACATTACGGGTATATGGGAGGCAGACACAGATTATATTATTCCAACTCAGCAGAATGTAGTGAAATTAATAGCATTATTGTAGGCTTAAAGCTTGGTAATGCAAATGTCAACAATATACGGTGTGTCGATGTATCTATTTCGTAAATGTCCGATATCATATGCTATGTCAACCCGTGCACGCACGGGTCAAAATCTAGTTATACTTTAATGACGAATTACGGAGTAAATCCATTGGTCCCTAGGACTTCGCTATAACCGAGTTTTGATATATATAAAGTATATATCATGCTAATAACATCAATATTAATATCTTGTTAAGAGTTTAATGAAATGTACTCAAAATTTTCCTTCAAAGTAGAATTTTGATGAGGATAATTATGATGTATCATTTTATACAATACAGTGCCAGTGTTAAACGCGGTGCATATTGTGTGACATCACTTTTGGATCAATCCATATATATATATATATATATATATATATATATATATATATATATATATATATATATATATATATATATATATATATAAGGATAACTCATGTACATTCACCTGAAGAAGGATGTAAATCTAGAAAGCGCTAGTGAATATAGAAACTTTGGAACTGTTCATTTTCTTTTTTGATTATTTATTCTGTGTGATATCACCTTTCACTCATTTTGGATTTTATATATATATATATATATATATATATATATATATATATATATATATATATATATATATATATATATATATATATTTTATATATATATATATATATATATATATATATATATATATATATATATATATATGGATAATTTTTATAGACTTTAAAGTGCTGTCAGTCTTAAATGCTTCAGGTTATTAAAGAACGTGCTATTACCACGAGGATATAATGGTCCATATCTTCTTTTTTATTCAAGCGTAAACACTTTGTGCATAGATTAAGTTCACTTCGTACAGAAGCACTTTAGGAGACTTTACTCTTACCCGGTTTTCTCGTCTGTTGTTTTATGTCAATTTTCTTAAGGAAGTATGTATACATGTACCTTCTGTCATAGTATAATTGAAATTGAGAAAAATCGTATATGCCCCTGTGTAACACAGAGAAATTGTCTAGAAAGAAAACATTATAGTTTTAGAGAAAAACATAATATTAAAGTTAAAATGTTTTTTAGTTATAAGTTGAAACCATGCACAAAATTTTTAGAATGGAAGGGGGTTTTAATCTAGAGTTTCTAGATTTTTTTCTTTCTTATAAAAAAGCGTAGCTTGGAAACAAGAGTATTGCATTTTATGAATGTTGCAACATTAAGCAATAATGACGAAAAGATGATTAAAAAGTTTGTTAATATAATTATGGTAAAACAGAGTTTGCACATTTTTAATGTCTGAGTTTATGTTTTACTGATGACATTTACTAAATAAATGATGTTTTACTAATACTGCTATTAAATGAATAAGGACAAACTTGAATAATCTCTTCAGTATTAAAAAAGATACTGTTAAATAATTGACTCTGTTAAATTGTGTCCCATACACGTAAACCCCAAGGGCAATGAAAACAAACTACTACGTGATATGTTGTCGTATTAGTAAAAATTTAAATAATCATGAGGCAGTTCATTCATTTTTATTAATTTAATTGAGCATGAGAAAAAAACTGTATACATAATTCTACGGTAGCTAGAAACAGCCGTATTGGAAAATTATAAATGTTTTCATTCCTAAAAATTCACTCTTAAAAGGTTTTTAACTTATAAAATGTACAGTTTAGTCATATATTTGTAATACTACAAATCCGTCAAAATTAAAAAAAAATCTTTTGATGAACAAGACGTAGCGAAGCTATGCAACCTCTGCAAAGATATTGCTTTTCTGTTCGTAGAATACACAAAAATGGCATGGTTAATATGTAAAATTAATACAGTGTGCTTTTACACGAGATGTTTTACTCAAAAGTAGCTGCATAAACTTCTGATTTCGAATGTACTTATTTTGTCCGTAAAGTTTGCAAACTGCAAAGCAAGTGATAAAATATTTAATATTTTTGTTGTTACTGAACAAACTATAATAAATTGTAGTGTCAGGCCATCAGTACCCCAGAAAGAGAATAGAAGTGCATCGTTTTTTGTCAATGACACAGATTGGCCGTGCTGACATGTATCATACGAACGGCATTATTTCTGATTTCATTCCAGGCCAGTAAAACTCCGGTAGGATTCTGTTAATAGTCTTACTGGTAGGCAAGAGTCCTGACAAGATTGATCCATGGGCTAGCCTCAATAAGTTTTTCCTGTATTTAGATGAAACAATCAGCTGAATGTAAGTTTTGTCACCTTTAAATTCTCTGTAAATTAGCTCATTTCTAGAAAACCAGGTTACCTTTCTATCTCGGGTTGTTTTGCCCTTCTTTACGTTCTCGCGTATAACAGATAATTTAAGGTCAACCTTTTGTTCTCTGTAAATCTCATCAGGTTGAATATCGTTTACCCCAGTATCAGAAACTTAAAGGGGAGGATGATGCTTTGTTTTCTCTATCCTCTGTTATTTTGTCTTGTGCATAGTAATTAATAGAATCTCGAACCCGACGGGAAAAAAACAATATTGCCTATCGTAACAGCAAATCTGTTGTCTTGTTTCTGCTACAAGAACGGACTTTTAAAGCTTTCTTATTTCATAAACTTCACCAATAACGAGATCAATTACCGAATTGTCTATCCACCAGATATTGTACTTAAATCAAGTGGTAGGTTAGTTATGACAATCACAGAACTGCAAGTAACGAATCATTGCTCATGGTCGTATGCATATTTGGGAACAGCTCAAGAAAACTCTATCCTTTTGTAAGACAGGTTTGTGCTAAGTGTCCCTTTTGTTCACAATAGTAGCACTTCCGCTCCGATAATTGTACTAACGGCTCTTGTTTTTCCATTTGAGGGTTCATTCTAAACATTATCCTTACCTTTAACAACAACAACACTTAGCATCAAATCAAATAATCCATCTAAAGTTATTGGTATATTAGACATGTTGATCCATCTTGTTAAATATGATCCAGGTAAATTACAAAAATGTCTCTTCTGGTTCAGGTCTACTGGATCTGAACTTTCTCTTAAATCCACCTTCCGTTAGATCATATCGAAGTTATTTAAGTTAGTCATAATTATGAGCAGTTTTGGCTAATATTAACGCGTATACAACTAATGGTTTCGCAATTAGACTAGTAGCATACGTCTTTTTATCATAGTTTTGACCGTCGCGTACAACTCAAAGCGTCTGAAATAACTGTCCCATTCATCATGCCTTTCACCGAACGGTGGAATTGTAGGCATTCTTGCTTTGGTGCCCAAATCAGTATCTACTTTTAACATTACTTTAACCCATCTTCATCTCAAGTTCATACTTATTTTCTCTGTTTTTTTAACAACTTCACTGCCTGATTAAATTTATCTAATTCTAATCTATACGATCTCTCTTCCTTATCTTTTTCTCTCTCTCTCTATGAAATTCTCTCATTTCTCAGCCTATCCTGCTGCTTTTTCACAGAATCTTTCTTTGCTGCTTTGATTTCGCTCAAACTTCCTCATGACTTAGTTGTTAAATAAAACTGGCTGATAATTAAAGAGGCATGGTCATGATTTTGGTCAAATTCTATTTTCTGTTTTTATTATTTAATATACTTTACAGTGAAATCTGATAGTCAGTCGTTGAGTTACAAGCAGGATACAGGGCTCACAATTCTTGGTAATGTAAACAAGGCTCATGCCCTGTTTTTGTTTACAAAAGTTCAAAATACCAATAAAAGTATTTGTCAAGGAAATTAGTCCTACCTCCTTATTCATTTTAAGCATAAACAAACAGATCCTAACATTTAACACATTCATTCGTTTTAGGTCTAAAACTGGCATTTTTTCTTCAGCGTTCAAAATGTAAACAAAACATATAGCAAAGAATTTTTAGGCCTGTAATTCGCTTATATTTCAACAAATGACACTGAAATTTTGGTTCCCTATTAAATATACATAACTAAAGCATTGTAAAAAAATAACATCGAAAAAATAATTTTTGACCAAATTCGTGACCATGCCCCCTTTAAACATAAAAAATGTCAACAACTGATAGACTGAATGTAACGTTCACAATCACTACAAATGTTTCTACTATCAACAATTGACTGACTGTGATCCTGACTTTCACAACAATGTTCTACTATTCAGGGAGTATTGTAAAAATAGTCTCCACACAATATCTACTTTATAGCAAAATCATGATCTCTTACGTTTTGGCGACATGAACCTATATATGACTAACTAAACAGTTTTTGAATAAAAGCTAAACAGATTAAAACTTTACTTTTTCTGACCAGATTCTCAAACTCACATTCCAAGGGAGGACAGTTCTTATTGATAAATTCGCGCTTCTGTTTGCTTCTTGGCCCAACTAGCAATGTAAACCGCCAAAAACCGTTCTACAATATAATGTAAAACGTTGTAAAAGCGTACAAAGTAGGACAAATGAAAACAAGAATTAAAAAGGTAATTATTCTTTTCAATTACAGAACAGATATTTGACAATTTTTCTAAGATAAATATTTTTCTAATAACAGTTCTGTGCTAAATAACTAATATCCCACTTCTGTCACCATTTTCACAGAATGACCGTGCTGGTTGTCAGAAATGAAAGAACAACAATTTTAAAATTTTACTACATTTTAATACAGTAAATATTTAGTTATGGTTTTATATAGAAGATATTTAAGTTTTTGATTCACTAAGTTGGCTGGTTCGAAATGGCGGTCTCGATAGGCTCTCAAACCATCTGTCCAGGTATGATAGGCCAAAGTGGTA
The DNA here is from genome assembly GCF_902806645.1 of Magallana gigas. Taxonomy (NCBI): domain Eukaryota; kingdom Metazoa; phylum Mollusca; class Bivalvia; order Ostreida; family Ostreidae; genus Magallana; species Magallana gigas. The sequence goes on along the minus strand of NC_047563.1, from coordinate 7,966,371 downwards.
AATATGTACAGTTGAAAACTTAAATGAACAGTTAAGATTAGTTTGGTTCTACAGTCGTTTATGGAATACTGGAGTCCTTAAATTAAAATTAATTAAATTTAAAATTAAATTTAAAATTTATCTAATTCTAATCTATACGATCTCTCTTCCTTATCTTTTTCTCTCTCTCTCTATGAAATTCTCTCATTTCTCAGCCTATCCTGCTGCTTTTTCACAGAATCTTTCTTTGCTGCTTTGATTTCGCTCAAACTTCCTCATGACTTAGTTGTTAAATAAAACTGGCTGATAATTAAAGAGGCATGGTCATGATTTTGGTCAAATTCTATTTTCTGTTTTTATTATTTAATATACTTTACAGTGAAATCTGATAGTCAGTCGTTGAGTTACAAGCAGGATACAGGGCTCACAATTCTTGGTAATGTAAACAAGGCTCATGCCCTGTTTTTGTTTACAAAAGTTCAAAATACCAATAAAAGTATTTGTCAAGGAAATTAGTCCTACCTCCTTATTCATTTTAAGCATAAACAAACAGATCCTAACATTTAACACATTCATTCGTTTTAGGTCTAAAACTGGCATTTTTTCTTCAGCGTTCAAAATGTAAACAAAACATATAGCAAAGAATTTTTAGGCCTGTAATTCGCTTATATTTCAACAAATGACACTGAAATTTTGGTTCCCTATTAAATATACATAACTAAAGCATTGTAAAAAAATAACATCGAAAAAATAATTTTTGACCAAATTCGTGACCATGCCCCCTTTAAACATAAAAAATGTCAACAACTGATAGACTGAATGTAACGTTCACAATCACTACAAATGTTTCTACTATCAACAATTGACTGACTGTGATCCTGACTTTCACAACAATGTTCTACTATTCAGGGAGTATTGTAAAAATAGTCTCCACACAATATCTACTTTATAGCAAAATCATGATCTCTTACGTTTTGGCGACATGAACCTATATATGACTAACTAAACAGTTTTTGAATAAAAGCTAAACAGATTAAAACTTTACTTTTTCTGACCAGATTCTCAAACTCACATTCCAAGGGAGGACAGTTCTTATTGATAAATTCGCGCTTCTGTTTGCTTCTTGGCCCAACTAGCAATGTAAACCGCCAAAAACCGTTCTACAATATAATGTAAAACGTTGTAAAAGCGTACAAAGTAGGAAAAATGAAAACAAGAATTAAAAAGGTAATTATTCTTTTCAATTACAGAACAGATATTTGACAATTTTTCTAAGATAAATATTTTTCTAATAACAGTTCTGTGCTAAATAACTAATATCCCACTTCTGTCACCATTTTCACAGAATGACCGTGCTGGTTGTCAGAAATGAAAGAACAACAATTTTAAAATTTTACTACATTTTAATACAGTAAATATTTAGTTATGGTTTTATATAGAAGATATTTAAGTTTTTGATTCACTAAGTTGGCTGGTTCGAAATGGCGGTCTCGATAGGCTCTCAAACCATCTGTCCAGGTATGATAGGCCAAAGTGGTAAATATGTACAGTTGAAAACTTAAATGAACAGTTAAGATTAGTTTGGTTCTACAGTCGTTTATGGAATACTGGAGTCCTCTAGTTGTGGTTTACTGTAATACTGGATAATGGAGTACAGCAATACTGGAATACTGCAACCTATGTTACTGCAATACTGGGATCTATTAAATAGCTATAGTATACACATCATAACTGTATATATCATACAATAGGGTTATATGCTAAGCACGTTTTTCCACACAAATGTACATTACTTTACACAAATACTTAACATATATTTACTTACATTATACATGCATAATTTTACTCATGTTTTTAAAAATATTGATTTACTTTTACATGTATACTTGTACTTTTACACATACAATATATATTACGCAAATAGCATATTAACTCATACATTGAATTCACGCAATTACTGACACACTTTTTACAATGTCTACGCAGCATTGTTACTTTACAACTACTTTTTATACTTCAAGATGCTAAGTTAAGACAACTTTATGGAACAGATCACCAAAACACATCAAGGTATATGGCTGCCATAGTAACTGAAAATTAACAATACCTCACAAGGGAACTTGCCAATAACCTTTTGATAGTTCTATCCGTCAGAAATACGCATCTTCCGCCATTTTGAAAACATCGCAGCTATTTCGGCATTGGTTCTGCATCAAACAGTGTTATTTTGTTTAAGGAATGAAAATCAACATGCAATCTTTTTTTCACGATAAGAACTAAAGCAGACAAATTTGGACTTCTGACGGCTCGATGATGTTTAACTTAAATATCTTTTTAACTTTATCTTTTACAGTCTCTACCATTGAATATTGGAGTTGTCTAGGAGCAATTCTGACAGGTTTATCGATTGTGGTTCTCACCTCATGGATCAATACTTTGGTAGAACCTGGTATGTCAGTGAATATATCTGTATACCGACGCAAAACGTCCATGGATGCGCTCTTGTTGACTCTCCTTGAGATCAGCGTTAATGTCAACGTTGAGATACGACTCACTCATTGGAGAGCTGGAAAAAGCCAATTTGTTACTTATCACCAATGATATCTGCGGTGACTTCTGAAAAGAGATTTACATGTAAATCACGTTCTACATTTTGTTTCAAAAGATTAATGTGAAACGTCTTACAAGTAATCTTAATCATTTATGACAATCTCGTCATCAACTCTGTTAAGCTTCTTGCAAACGACAAATGGTCACTTTCCTTGCAAAAGCAATTTGTTGCTAGCTGTTGGCAGTAAAAAGAGATGTTCTTTCTTCTTTTAAATAGCGGTTTCTAGTCATCTTGACATATTTTTTTCTTGAATCGGTTAAATGATTCCTAAAGTGTTTGGTGTGGTAACCCACACGTAGACTCCAGTCTGTCTCGCAAATCCAGGACATATTGATAAGTTGTCTTAATTTCCGGATCCTTGATTTTCCTCAGAATCGTTATTGGCCCCCTTACTGGTCTGGCAAATACTACGTTAAATGGTAAAAATCCAAGACTACCATGTTGAACATCTCTATAGGCAAATAGCAATTTGGCAGATATTTGACCCAGTCTTTAGGTCGGTCAGTACACCTTTTTTAAGTATCTGTTTCAACATTCCATTCAAGAGCTCAACTTACCCATTACCTATAAAATGGTATGGGGTTGTGGTCAGTTGTGTCATAGATATAATTCTGGTTACTTCCTTCATCAAAGCTGACGTAAACTGGCTAAACATATCAGTAAGCATTCTTTGAGGACAACTATGCGGGAAAAAAATCTCGACCAAGGCTTCAGCAACGCGTTCTCTTTCGATTCCTGGCAATGCGATTGCTTCTGGGTATCTAGATGCATAATCGACAGGTGTCAAAATAAATATATTGCCTTTGTCAGTTGGTGGATGTAAGAAACCCACAATATCTACATCCACCTTTTTGAATGCAACATCTATTAATGGCATTTTGGCTAGAAGAACTTTGGATACTCGTCATTTTGGCAGTGTTTGCTGACATGTATCACACGAACCGCAGAATCTCTTTATTTCTGATCGTCACATTTAAATTTTAAATTGTTACTCATAATTTTCATATACTTACATATATTTTGAATTCAACTCAGGTGTCAATATATCCAAATTAGTACCTTTACACACACCCGACTGGTTAGACATTTAAATACCCGTGCTGGTGTAATCATCTTGGGCGTAGCAGGGACATGCTGTCCTGTACTAGAGTTTATAAAACTTAAAGTACTTGCATCTGAACATTATTCTAACGTTGTTATTCCTACTTCTTCTGAGGTAAGAGAGTTTTATTTTAAAGTTTGTTTATTGTTGATTTTCCGTTGCATTGGCAGTCAAGTTCCTTTTTGTGCCTTGTTGATTTGTTCCATTAAGTTTTTTTTTAAACTTAGCACATCAAGTACATAGATACTGCTAATGTAGTAAAAGTACACAAAGTAGTTTGTAAAGTAACAATGCTGCATAGTCATTGTAAAAAGTGTGTACAGTACGAAACTGCGTGAATTCAGTGTATAAGTCAATATGCTTTTGCGTAATATATTTATTGTAAATATAAAAGTACAAGTATACATGTAAAAGTAAACCTATATAAGCAATAACATGAGTAAAATTATGCATGTATAATTCAAGTGAATTACAAGTAATGCATGTAAACTAAAGAATTAGTTTAAAGTAATGTATATGTGTGTGGTGAAACGTTCATTGTATACAACCCTAAGGTACGGTATATACAGTTATGATTAGGGACAGCCTAATCAGTGAAACAAAAACTTAAATATGTTCTATGTAAAACTATTACCAATGGTGCATTGTATTAAAATGTAGTAAAATTTTCAAAAAGGTGTTCTTTCTGACAACCAGCACGGCCAAACTGTGATAGTCAATAACATGATTTTTAAATACTGCATGGTTTTTGCCGACAATAAATGCTTAAATGCTGTATAATGTTGTTATACGATTTTTCAAATATATTGTTTAAGTCTGAAAAAGTTACGTTACTTTTTTTAATCTATTTAATTTCTGAGGATAATGGTTCGAAAAAATTCTTTGGTGTTCACTCTATTGGTTCTAAGAATTCTGCTACTCTGGGTCATCATACATATCCTAGCAACGAGCTTGGGTAAAATCTTGGATTTTTAATCTTAATGCATGCGTCTATTCATATCATTTTTAAGGATAGCAGGTTTTAGTTTCCCCATGTCGCTCCATATGTTTGTCGCAATTACAAAGTTTAGAGAGCCAGTACTTTGTCATCTTGGAATCCCATTATCAATAGCGCAATTGTTCAATCTTTTTCTACATAATGTATAATTCAACCACAAGAAGACGATTCTTGATATTGATTATTTCACCTACATGTAAACTATCGATATATTACGTTGTGCGTCGTCATCCGAGCAACATTTTCGATCAATATTTGATTGCTTTGCAGAACAGATCTTTATGAAATTATTTATGTAAAAGATTCAGTTAAAATTTGGATTTAAAATTGACTTCCCAAACCACACTTGCTTTTTGTGATATTCCCCATCAACTTTGAAGATGTATATTTTTGTTATTTAAGTGATGTGGATTGTTGAATGTAGAACTCAAGTGAAACGTAGACTGTTCAGAGTGTTTAGCCGAGCCGAAAGTCGACAACTGCAAAAAAAAATGGGAGTGCAAAATGTTCCTTTTGATCAGTATTTACATAATAAAGATAAATATCAACGTTTTGAGATGTGATTACAAGGGATATTTTAATTTACGATCAATCGATGATACACATGATTAAAATAAAATCATAATTTTTAACCTGTGACCGTAGATCGAATTAAATGAACAAAATCTGAAAATAGAGATTATTAAAGTAATAAAGTATTGCCAAAAGCACGTCCTTTTTGTTACCCTTTCTCGCCAAAAGATTTGTTCTCTAGATTTTATAGGCAGTGATGATGGAAAAGAATGCCCGTCTACTCCTTCCAACCTCGACTGTTCTTTTCATATGATTGAAATAATGCATTTTTTAGTGCGTATGTGGGATATTTTTAACTCTTTCGACTGCTTTCAGTTACAGTTTGAAACACAATTTTTCAAACGCAAATGTGATCTAAACATGACTACGCTACTGCAAATAATGGGTTTTTTTTTTTTTTTTTTTTTTTTTTTTTTTATACAAATAATGCAGTGCGCACAGATCGATCTTACTTTAAAAGCAAATTTCACTATTTGTTTGAAAAACAAAAAAATCGTTTCATTTTATGACCCTTAACCCACCTACATTCCACCAACAAATCCAAAGCTTGTGCCTGCATTTGAAAACATTGCGCTGATACACTGTCCAAGCTATATTTCTAATATTTACATTCCAAATATTTTTTGCATGTCAAGTGTGTGAAAAGACACTGCAGTTATAAGACCGTAACACACACAGGGTACTCAAAGGTTAGAATGACTAGTTTTATTATGACTTCACAAACGTTGAACGCTGTAAAATGCAACGTCACAAGCGAGAATCAAAGTTCACGCTTGCGGCTGTTACAGTGGCTCTTCCATTAATTTGAACTTACCCTTAGGATAAAACAGAAATTTTGACGTATAAATCATATTTGCAGACAAGGCAAGAAGTTAAAAAATGTAAATGTAAGCATTAAATCGTTATTTTTTTTTTAAAGATATAGCGCGTTACGAAAATTTGTATGCACACACCGATGCAGTTATGAGACTATATCTTTAAAAAAATAATGATTCAATGCTTAATTATTCCTTCTTTTTTGCCTTTAATACAATGGTTAACAGCAAGACCTTTTGTAAAACGTGAACACTTTAAAGCCATAAAATCTAAATCCGCTCCATTTTCTGAATCTATACTATGAAAAACTTAGCGATTACAAAATACAGAATGATTACGATTCAATTTTTGCTGATAATTGATTAATTAACGCTCATTAAAAATAAGTCCTAATTATCATAATTAATAAGTACAATAATTATTATATTATCTAAAACAATCGACAGTTCTTTCTCAATTGACCGGTACCAAAGCACATAAAATCATATATTGCATATTGCAGTGACAAAATCGACTTAATATGAAATATAAAACCAGCAATTATTTTTTGAAATATTTAAATCTCGTGGGGGAAATTCAACGTGGCTCACGCAGCGTCTTCTAGATCCGACATCACTCGATCTTAAGTTTAAGTTTTTTTGTAATTTATCAGTTACAAAGATATGCAAAACATTGGTTGGATAATATTCTTAATATGCCATTATACATGTCAACCAATGTCGTACTGAACTTAACAAAACATAACAAGATTTATTGCATATAAATATCATGCATTTATTCACACAAAATCTTAAACCTTACAGTGTGTCACTTTCCCCCAAAACTGATTTATTTTTCTCTTTTTGGTATAAAAAGTACAACAAAAATCGTATTACGTGTCCTTGAATATAAAGCTGATGAAAGTGAAAGATGTACAACACGGGTCAGATATAAAGTCTTTTTAAAGGGTATTGTAGTATTCTGTAACCGATCTGGATGTAGAATTTATACTGTTTATACACCATGGCCAGATGATACCCGCTCAGGTTGTTTCTATACATCAAGAGAGAGAGAGAGAGAGAGAGAGAGAGAGAGAGAGAGAGAGAGAGAGAGAGAGAGAGAGAGAGAGAGTGAGTGAGAGAGAGAGAGATTGAGAGAGATTATCTGAGCTATTGGATAGATAGATAGATAGATAGATAGATAGATAGATAGATAGATAGATAGATAGATAGATAGATAGATAGATAGATAGATAGAGAAATTAATCTGAGCTATTGTATAGCTACAGTCTATAAATGTCTGTATCCCCACCCAGATTGGTTTACAATCCGTTTTACATCCTACCACTCCGTTTAAATTGGGACTTCATATCTAACCGATTTTGTAAACAGTATCATTTTCACTATTGCATATGATTTCGGACATTCACGAAATAGATACATCGACACACCCTTTTGTTGATATTTACATAACCAAGCAACAATAATGCTATTAATTTCATTACACTCTGCTTAGTTAGAATAATCTAACTGTGTCTCGGGACAGGCCTTTACCACAGTTAAAATGCCTGTCATATACCAGTAATGTAGCAAAAAATTGCAGAATCGCTCCGAAACGATTTTGGAGTAAATTAATGAAGCTGCATTTAAAAAAACCGTCAAAGTATTCATAACAAACCATTTTGAGGCTGTAAATACCTTTCATCTAAAAAATTAATTCATATTATAAAGAATTCAACACTTTTTAACAAATGTTTTTACTCGCTTCAAATATACACACCATGTTGACATTCGGAACTCTAGGGATTTTTCATATTAAATGCAGCGAGTTAGAGTTATCTCCACTATTTTCTTTGATGAACAGAATATATCGAAAATTTTTAATGAAAGTTTATACGTATTTACATACGCAAATATGATATTGTGGAAACATAAACTATTATAATAGAGCCTCCCGTGATTTATCGTGTATGTAATGCGCATACGCAAGATGGTAAAATCCCAAAAATCCAGATGATTTTAGGATTTTTTAAAGGAATTTTCGCTGTTTATTAATTAGCGAAGCTTGATTGAGAACAAATGAAAACAAATCTTCAAATACCAATGATGTTTAAAATATATAAAACAAAAGACAGTTCTATCGATTTCTCGGTATTAAAGCCCCAAAATTCGAGTATATTATCTTATTATAATAGTATATATTCATTAATAATTAATCAAAATGTTAGTGTGTACTAGTAAACCAGCTAAAATACTAATTTATCTTTACTGTTATTTCAAAGGCTATTGCAATGTAACTGATCCCACAAGGGGTTTTCAAAACAGCTACATGTATCTATATACAAAGGTTTCATACACCTAATTAGATATACAAAGGTGTCATACATACTGTTAGGTAACATACACCGACGGCAATTTATACATATAAAGTACAATGTGTGGTAAATACACATAACGAAAAGTGGAGTACAGATAAAGTCGATACCTGAAAAAAAGTTCAAGATACGAGGGCTGTTAGAAGAGATCGCCGACAAGGTTATTTACGGAAAAATTCCTTTGTACTTTGTAGGACGTTGTATCAATTGAAAACGAGTATGCCAAAATCATATGATTTTAATATTTTTTCAAAATATACAGCAATTTTAATTTGCATGAAATAGATTTACTGAGCACCATTTCATTTTTCCACAACGTCAGGTAACGTCAAACACCTGAAAGGCAAACCTGTCACTCTTTTCAAAGTAAACAACTTTCAGTTTCACACATTTTTCATGTCAATCAATGCATTTATAAAATATACTTTTATACCATTATTTGTCAAATTTTTTGTATAATGTCTTTTGTGACATATTGTAGATCATATAAGTCCAGAAATCTTTACTCACGCTGTTTCGACTTTAGATGAGAAAATAAAGCGAAACCCATAAGTGCAAGATCCGTGTTGTATGAGGGTAGGGTGCTCAAAATATCAGTTCTTCCACCCACTGGTAGAATCTAAAAACATTTGGTCTCCAGCAATTCATTTGAAACTTCCACAACTGACATTCATAAGTAATTGTGACGTGTTTAGGTACTAAACTATCTAGACTTCTATATTATTAAATTCCTAATTTTGTAGACCAGGAAGCCCTCGACCAGAATTATAAATTTCATGTCTCCCATGCATATGTTAGGGGTTCTGACTCTAGGGCGGGGCAAAATAGTCATTAAGTGTTAATGCATTTAATGTTTTTAGAAAATGTCTTCTTTACTTCTGCTGATCCTGAATAAAACTGACTGCGTATGAAGAAAGAAAATAAAGTTGTCTATCAAAATTTAAAATTTCATGTCTCCCAATGTAAGGGTTTGAATCTAGGGTACGGACAAAACACTCATATTAAGTATAGGGAAGGGGTTCTTTTTGCAGGGTTTTGAAAAAGGCAACTGACACAGAATAACAATGACTACATATTTAGAAAAAACCCATTAAGCTGTCATCTTTGAATATAATATTTCATGTCACCTACATGTAAGGCAAGGGTTATGGCTGGGAGGGGGTATATATTTATTTAACTATTTTACTCTGTTTAGGAACTCCAATGAAACAAATGAGTAAATTCACTTTATATTTAGATAAGAGAAAGAATGAAGTTCTTTATCAAAGTTAAGGTATTATGAGAGCATTTGGAAAGAGTTCAAGGGGGTGGGGTGGTAACAGTTAATGAATTATCTTCCTTTGCTTCCTCATTATGGAGTTATCTTCCTTTGCTTGTTCATATTTAGTAATAAATCATTGAATACAATGTAATTAAGAAGTTGTATAATTAAAGGAATAATGCAAGTTTTTTATCTTTTGAAACAGTTTTTTTAAATATACAAATATAACCTATCTTGAATGTTAACAAATATGGGAAAATCATTTTCTATCAGAGTCTTGCACCTTTGTAATATCAGGTCATGCAATTTATTATGATCTTTAAAGAGACAGTACAGCTGAAAACACGTGTGAATAACTACAGATTTGCCCATTGTTTCTTTAGGAAATACATGTAAGAAGTAACGTTGATTGTAACAGTTGAAATAGATAAAAATCCCTATCACGTACCTAATTAATGTAATTATGAGCTTCCGGAAATTTAAGAGTCGTACAAACCGGAATAATCTTATATCGTTTTATTTTTATTTGTACCACGTGGATTTTGATTGACAGTAATTGACATGTGCTGAAAACTACAAGATATTCGCCCGACTCCGATCATCGTGGTATACGAGGTAAAAAGGACTCTCTAAACGGAATACATTATCACTTTCTCGATAATCTATTAATGGTTTTCCAATTTCGGTTCATTTTAATATGAACAGACATAAATGAGTCAAATAACCTCTCAAGGGGCCTCACTTACAAAAATAATACTAGCTTGTAGTCAACCCCTATGATAAGCACGCTAATTACATGCTTACAAAATAATAATTGTGGTTATTTTAAAAACTTTGAACAACTATTACCTTGGAGAAGTAGAAAAGACATATTTTTATCACCAATGACACCCTCGCGCTAACCTCCGTGCCAACGAGAGATATTAATATAAGTTGTAGAACTTGCTTATCAATCGTTGTAAAATAAATAAAAGTCAGTTTTTTTAACAAACATTTACAGGAGAATCTTCGCGAGCCCTGCATGCGTTTTGTTTACACTTCATACGCATGCGTAATAGTATAGAAGGCTTACCCCGTAACAGGTGCGATGTATTTATGTGATGGGTTATACGTAATTATTAATTTTAATGGAATAATTAAATTTATATAATGGAGAACTTTGTAATTTTCTGAAAGTTATACATTCATAATTAGTACAGAAATACCGAACCCGATCGGAAAATTTTTTCAAGTCGGTTTTTTGATAAGACAGACATTTGTAAAGAAGGATAAACTTGAATAATTTCCAAAGCATTTAAAATCAATACTGCTAAAACAAATATCCTTGATGATAGGTATTCACACTTAAGATCAATACGACAATAAACCGCGTTATTACCAATGTGTAGGGTCACCTTAGCAACAGATTGAATTAACAATGAGACTGTTAATTGATTTTGATTGCAAATTGATTAAACCATAATATGAATATAGACATGTAAACCAGTTTAACAGCATCTGAAAGACTGTTACCTCAAAAATGTTAATAACAGTTGCCCCCTGTTTTGATACATGTACGTCTACGGACACACAAAAGTTTATCAATAAGTTATATGTACTTTTTACTCCTTTTTTACAATTTTTGTTTCGTTATTTATCCATAGATATTCTAAATATCATAACTGTAAACATGTAGCCCGTGCATGAACTAACCTGTGTTAAGAGTCCACAAATGATTGGTATGGGCATTGGGAAATAGTACTTTTGTAATAGATTGCGTATACGATTGCAGCTGTACGAAATTTACATTTCCATTCCATGGTTATCTGTAAGTTTGCCAAACTACAAAGCAACCTTACATTTGTCAATTTGTAACATGTCAGATGTGCTATTTCAAGCATGAAGATACATCTACGAATTGAAAATGCGAAAAGTCGAAGGTTTAATTAACTAACAAAAACACCAAAGCTGCAAAGTGTGAATCATACGCAGAACTTGAATCAAATCTTAAGTGTGTTTATGCTCGAATATTATAGGTTACACGAACAGAATAACACACAATCATACTCAGACTCACACACCAACACGATTGCATAATCAGATTTACAAGTTTACATGTCTGGATTTTTTAACACAATTACCCTCCATAGAAATATTTATAAGTTTGCTAAACTGCAAAGCACCTGTCTTGGCATTATTATGGTTGTTTCCGCTTACATATTTTCCCAGAGATCTCAAGTGAGGAACTGCTTTTTTAAAATTTGTATTAAACAGGAAGTAATTGATTAAAAGTAATTAATTGATACTTTGTTTGTGTTAAAATTGTGAGGATACACTATACCAAGGAAAGATACATGTAAGTATTATATTAATTTTACAAATTTGAACGGATAACATCCACTATATATTATCTCATAAATCGAAATAAATCTTGTAGCTTCGTAATTATTGGTTGTTGGATAGTTCATATTTACATTTTCCAGTGTCTTTGTTTATGATGATATCACAACAAATCAAAAAATATATTTACAAAAAATCTTACATTTACGATAACAGCCTAATTGAACATACGACAAACGTACGTTTACGTTTAGGGGGCTATTTTCACAAGCTGTCGTAAGATAATGACGTTGAACTAGAGCCGAGCTCATTGCAAATAACGAGGAGGTCTTCCGTTACAGCTTCAACTCAAGAAAGGAAATATTGTCAATCAGTCTTAATAAAACCATTCGCCTTCTCCTTACACTTGTCAGGGTCTGAAAGCTATTGATCGGAGGTCATTTTCACACTACCTTAACTTCTGACAAATCAGGGCTTTAGAAAATCACTTTGAACTCTTGAAAATTAGTTCATGCCTATTTTCTATGTATTGATATAACCCCCAGACTGCAGAGTATTGAAGAGTTAGACCTCTCGTTAAACAGATAAAGGCATGTCTGTGATAATTTGGAGATATATTTAGACAAGAAAAGTATTGACTGCGACTTTAAAACACTATTACGCACAGGGAGCTATTCCCTATATTAAGCAAAATGAAAGCGGGTATGCATGTCTTCATGTGAAGCTTTTAACTCTCATATTACGCATTATCCAAACAAAACTGTATTACAACTAGATTGATAAGATAATGAAGAACAACTTTCAAACAGACATCATTATCGTAGCATATATCGTTTATTAGTTATACAGCAAAGACTTTCCAGGCACCTAGATCCCTTATTTAAGAAACCAGCCCCTTTTTTTGGTCTCAAATGAAAGCCCTTAAATTTATGCACAACTTTTGTTCTACATGCATTTAAAAAGTATTTCAAACTTAAAAGTTACGAAGCAAAAACATGAGTAAAAATTAGTAATTTATATAATTCAAGTGGTACAATCGGAAAAAAACTAAAATACAAAAGTCAGAGGACAACATCCAAAGCGTCCATTTTAAAGATTTCTAACTTTGGATTATTTGCTACGGACCATTTCGGAGCCTTCGTTCGGAAACGAATGCCCCTACAATATTTTAAAAAGGCAAATTACTCAAACCCGGAAGTTACGATTTTTTTCATTTTTAGTGACTTAAAAACTTATCTAATTTACAATACACCCTGAAAATTTAAATGAAATCGTATGACAAACAAAAAAGTTATTAACGTTTCAAAAACGTCTAGAAGAAGAATAACAATAATGAAGAATTACCATCAGAATCAGTACAAGGTCTTCCGTTGGAAACGGAAGAGATTAATTACGTCTATTACAGCCGTTAGTGCGTCTTAGTCCTTAGTTACTGACAAAACTCAGTAGGCATTGTCACGGTAAAATAATCACGGGATATTTTGCCCCTTTGAGTTATTTCCCCTCCCATACGCATATTCGAATATATTTTTGTTTTTTACAACTATCGTGAATCTTATTTCTGTATAAAATTTATATTTTAAACTTCATTAAAATTGATTATTTGTTGTGATTTATCGTGGAACCCTTAAAATATTGTAAGGTTATCTCTACATCATGAAACGCCGTGTTTGTCTGTGTAGTGCTATAACATGTACTATGGTGATGACATAAAAACTTTGTATTATCACTCCCCGTTTCCTTTTGGATTTTTCCATAAATAGAATGTTTGCAATTTAATTAATGACCATCAATACAATAAGGGATAGACTAACGCCAGCCAATTACTAAACGTAAACTTACGACCATGTTTTTGACGTAACTTAAAACGTACGATTTTTTGTGAATTAACAAAATTGTAGGAAAATCTTGTATGCCAACCTTACATTTATCATTGAACGTTAGATCTTTTGTGATTAGATTGTAAAGTATAACCATAGTTTAATCGATTTCAAAAATGACGTAGTGTTGGGGCTTAAGCTGGGTTGGCATTGATAGTAATCCCATTTAAAAAACAAATCAACAACATTTTATTATGCAAATAAATACATGTAACGTGAAGGGGTGGAATGTGTGTTATAATAGCATGTTTATGAGAGCAAAAAAATAATAATGACACTTTAATTCAGAAAAAACCAGTATTTTAAATTGATGTTGGGAGTTGTATAAGAAACTCCCTATATACATGTAACACGCATTAAACCATTTAAAACAGTATAAATCATGTATTCTATTGCTGACTGTTATTGACTGTGTAATTGTATCAATGATAAAGATGTAGGGTTATATTGCAAGTGATCTAATCTATAGTAACCTATAAAAAGGCAATAAAAATAAAACTATAATTTATTGGCAGTCTTTCAACTTTTTCACAGGAGATATCTGTTAGATAGGTTAAACAACACTGTTTTGGAACCTTAAATAGCTACAGTTATCTTTAATATATTTGCTTTCTAAGGAAAATGGTAAGAAGACGTTGTCTGAAATCCGTCCTGCTGTGTATTCTGTTTGTTCTTGGCAATCTGCTACTGTTGGCCATCATACAAATCATGACATGGAGCTCAGGTAAAATCGTAATATCTATTCTTACTCACGCATCTAATTATAATTTTACCTTATTTAGATACTGGATTACAGCCTTTTTCTGATGGTCTGTCTGTTTGTCGTAAGACCACTTTGCTTGATTCGTATGTACCTAGCATTGGTCGGTGATTGTAAATACCCTACAATTAATAATTTTCCGTTCCCATGGTTCTAATCGCGTATCATTGTACAATTCTTTCTTCTTTTGTTACACATGGTAAGATCACAAGTAGCCAATTCTTTACTTTTGATTTTGTCTAAATAATTTTAGGTAATCACAGACGGTGAGAGGGTAATAATTAGAAAGAAGTCAAAGGACATAATCCATATCACGTGCCAATCATTTAATATTTGTTAGTTTAATAAGATTTTGGCTCTCCTTATTGGTCGAGAAATTTCTTTGATACCTGCGTCAAAACTTTTTTTTATCGTTTCGATCAATTTTTACAGGAAAAAGATTAGAATTCGTGATAACGTAGTTAAATGAAATTGCTCGACGAAACTGTGTGGGAACATTCGGTATTGCACATAATGTTCATTTACCGGAAATATTAAATTTGCAATGTATATTGATTATAACCGTAAGTAAAAACTTGAAGAGTCAAGGAAACTGCAATTTTTATTTTAAAGCATTTTTAAGGATACAATAGGTTTAATCATAGTCATTTAATATGTGTAATTAACTGTTGTACAATACTTGGTCAGACGCAAAGTAATTTGGATTTATTAAAATCTTGCAGCTGCTTCCTTTTAGAGGAGACATACCTCCTGCCTACTTCCGACACGTATAAAAAACAGCGATTGAGAGCAGCTGGCGAGAGTCCTACACAAATAATTACTCTCTTAATCAATAATATTTAAAAACTTGAAGTTGAAGATTTTGATTTTCCATATAGATAACAACTCACTTGAAATTTTACATCATAACACATCAGTTACCGCGTAATTAAGGTTGAGTTTTATAAGAAGGACAAAAAAAAATAAATATGTACATCAGTATGATATTGAGCTCTTTCAAGCCTTGGGGAATAGTTCCTGTCTTGGGTTTGATAAAAGAGCTACCCTCCCTCCCCCACAGCTATTTGGTGAGTCTATAGTCTTCTCTTCTGTTTTCGATAATCAGCGGTTTTTCTAATACCAATGAATGAACTTTTTACACTTGGGATTAGTGTACATGTAAATGGTAAATAATTTTAAATTTGTTTTACACATGTTCAAAAATTTGGCCACTAGCGTCGTACAGCCAGTGCACTTCCTCCTTTAGTGTGTTCTAAGCGGCAGCTATGTCGTTTTTATGCCACATTTTCGTCTACGATCGTGTCTTCTTCCTTTAGTTTAAAGAGTTTCGTTTCTCTGTTTCTAGTTAGCCATTTAGGGGCATCTCTTTTCTGATAATTCTGCACTAGATATTAATTGTATTTGTATATTTATATTTAACACTGCCAAATACACTATATTGATTAAAAAAGTTATGATTTAAAGAGCTTAGTAAGTGACTATATTTTATGGCGGAAGATTTTCAAGAAAACATTTCCTAATTTTCAGAAAGGTTGTGCATTTCTAATATCTTCATTTTGTTATGAAAATCAAGTTTGTTATTATTTATATCGACATATATTAGCAAATTTAGCTTATATTTCATAAAGGTCAAGACAAAATTAACTTTAATTTTGCCTTAAATAAGCTTATCTAATGTCATATCTAAAATACAGCATAACCAACTACTTTTGGTTTTGTTTTCTAAATTTATAAGAATTTTTTCGACAAGTCTGTTATAATTCGAGTAAAAATATGAGACTTTAAAATAACTTCATAGCATTTTGAAATGTTAAAGACTGAAAACAGCGTTTTGTTGGCGCAAAAAGGTAAAAAAAAAAAAAAACAACAACAAAAAAACTAGGTGATTAAATTGTAAAAAAAAAATCCTTATAACTACTAGTATTTTAATTTTTATTTGTTTTAGATAGAACAATTTGCATTTGATGTCATGGTTCATTCTGATAAAAAAATATAGGAAAAACGATGTATATGTAAGTTTCACTTTCAGTGCAAAAAGATCAAATTAAATGCACCTTAAGCTTAGAGCCGTAAGAAGCAATTTTTGGTTTGAAGTTTGGTTAAGCTGTATGTGTAGTTTTTATAAAAATGCTCAAGGAAAAATATTGAAAACTTTTAATCGCAGGATCCAACCTCCTTAACACCAGATGCATATTCCACTTGCCAAACTGACAATGACCAGTTTAAAGGAATCTTTCTGCACAGTGAAGAAAATTACAAGTTGTATGATCCACCCGTTACCCATTCAGCAGTTTCTTGTTGTTGCAAGTTTCATTTTGTGTTCAATTCAGCTCAGCACTTTGCATCAGCTGAAGGTGTATCCATTTTGAATGTTGTTGCTGTTATTGTCGTGATTTCCTACGTGTCGCTTATATGATATTATTTAACCTTTTTGATGATTGACACTTTCCGTTTCCTTTTTTCTTTAAATAATACTTGTGACGTCGTTCCAAATATTTGTGAATTTGTGACGTCATTATCATGCCATTCTTTTGTTTGAGTTCTTTATTATTTGAACGATAAAATTATTATCTACATGCATGCACATACATTTATTAAAAAAGTATTCCCCTGTTTCCAATCTTGATCATATTGAGCATAAAAATTCTTCAAATTTCCCTAACCTTAATTTTTTAAGTAATCAGGGTTTCGTTCCACGTATACCTTTGCCATACAAGGCTTGAGCCAGAAGTCATGTGATAATGCAAAACTAATATTTAAACCATTATGATATATTTTACGCAACTTGTTCAGTATGGGATATCAAATCTCTATGAATATGTGGGCGTGGTAATTTTTTAAAATGTATACGAACAAAAATTTCTAACATATTGCAAAAATGTTCATATCAATAAATTATTTTTCGAGGAGATATCCTATATAATTGAGAAGATTTAGTAACAACTGAAATATAATAAATTTGGTCAAACACATTCTGCTGAAATAAAGCAAAATTAAATTTGTTAATGAAAATCTTTTCTTTTTTTTAATCCCCACGAACTCTGCAAGTTAAAAGTTTACGTGTACACGTAAATGTTGAGACGTTCTATCTGCTAGTAAACAGATAAATTTGACAGGCAATTAACGTAGCTCGCGGGTTTGCTGACGTCACAATAGGAATCGGCGTAAAGAGTTGACCGTCACTGTAAACTCAAAATTTTATTTTAAAATGACAAATGAGATGTTTAGAAGTATAAAAGAAAATATTTTAAAAAGCTATAAATATGCGGTTTATGACTGTTTATAAAAAGATTAATAACATCAAGTGCTGAAAATTTAAAGATGTCACATACATTGTCATAGTTTGTTCTATAAAGATAAAGAATGAGTGTGCGTTAGAACTCTTCCATTTAAAGTCATGTTTTAAAATAGAATGTATGCATTAACTTCGCTTTTTTTTTTACAATTATAACTTCGGTAATCTGTACTACCGATCAAATTCTTAAATTTCTTTTGGCTTGAGATAACTGTTTTATATGATTACTTACTAATAATGTCAGTAGTTGCCTGGCATTTTATTTTTGCATTGATTGACTCAGAGTTTCATAAAAACAAAAATAGCAATTTTCTGTATCTTTACAGCCTTACATTAATTGCATTTACCGGTAATAACATTCACAATAATGTCTAATAAGTATTACCATGTTCTAAAATGTGTTAAACAGCTAGTCTTGTCAATAAATGCATTTTAATTTTATTGTTCTAAGAAGTAAGGAAATGATGACGTCAGGCTAACGTCGTAATGAAAATATAAGTTAAGGTTTTGAGAAATCTTTTAAATCTTTAAAGTTTTTTTGCCAAAAATTGGCCGAGAACACATACTTATATTTTTTTATGAATTGATTCATAATTATTTCCTCTGTTTTTGTGTTGAGTATGATTAATTTCGTCTGAATCGTTTAAAAGTTTGGAGCATAGTTTTGTAATGCGTTTCTCGGTTAAAATGTGCATTTTACTATATATTTCATTGAAATGGCGTTGCTTGATTTTATTAATGACACTGTATTTGAAACACGATAACATTATTACCGCGCAGACGAATCTTAAATAAATTTTAGAAATAAAACTATAAAATCTATGGATCACGTGGACAAATTTTCAAGGTAGGTTTTCTCACAGGCAGGTAAACCCGCGAGCTACCTTAAATATTTTGTACCAAATTGTTGCACAGAAATTGATGAAATATCGGATTTAAAACTAATGCATAGTCAACCCGTATAAAGAGCTGCTTCTAGGAATATTAAACCAATGCCTCCTCGTCTAGTCCATGTTGTTTAATCCTAGTCTTTTTTTTTCATTTAATGAATATAAACTGATGTTTGATGTGTGTATGTTTTAATTTATTTCCTGATTTTAATTGTAATATTTCTTTTAATAGCCCCTTTCTTAAAATTGTCAACGAGCAGGCGTGTGATTTTTATCAGAATTTCTGTACACTATTTCCATTTCTTTCATGCAGAAAACAGTAGCAAGTTGGAAACCTATCTTGGAGAGAATGAGATTTATGCTAGGTGTATTCATGGGTTGGCACAAATTCTTGATCTTAACAATAAAATTGTATTTTTTTTTTTAATTTGATGCACTGAAGACAATTTGAAATAAAGTATATAAATATAATTTGAAGTGATTATATATTTGAGATCCTGATCTTGATTATATGCAAATATCTTACATTTCATTAAACATACCTGGTACAAAAATTCAATTTCTGTAACTAGTTTTCTAACTTGTTCATTAAAATTCTTAAACACAAACTCGCGATTTTTTTTAAAATCAATAACCAAAAATATAGGACTTTATACCTCAGCTTTAAGAAACATGTACGCTCTCTCAATGAACCTGATAATTATTCATCGTGCTGTTCTTCATAAAGCGCACGGATGTCATGGAAAGTTCTTTTTATCTTTTGAAGGTAACACTCCAGGATATCATGCATTGCTGTCAAAGAACCCCATTTATTACGAGAAATCAAATAATCCCCGTGCAACAGAAAGGGGGGAACATCAGATACAACAGGCAGGTGTTATAGCAGAGTGTGGAACTTTAAATTGATATGTTTGGAAATTCATGGCCGTTAGTGCTGTGTCTAATATCAGTCAAAAGGGGCTTCATATGGGGTCCACTTTTTAACGAAACAGGCAAACAGGGGTCGCAAAAGGGTGCCTTCAGAAAAACATACAGAAAAAAATCTTTCCTTTAAACTGAAAGTGTTTTTGTGAAACTAGTATCTAAAAGGAATTTGATCTTGAGAGAAAAATGATCATTACATTTCACAGCATTGAAGTTCATTACATTTAATTTTCACGGCAAATGATAAAAAAACCCAAAAGGGGGTAGGTTATCTTAAATTAAAGGTGGAATGTCATTTAAAAAATCATGCATAAATGTATGTCAGTCGTCTAAAGAATATTGAATTACGCCAGATCTTAGGGATTTTTTAAGGATGAAAAAGGTTAAAGACATAGTAGGGATGAAGGAGTAGCCTTTTATATTTTATATCATACATATTATTATTCCGGAAAAGTGTGATAAAGGGTGTGGTGAAGGATGAAATAAAGGGTGATGATACGGGAGTGTATCAGGGGTGCAAAAATCCTATTTTATATACCTAGTGTAAAATATAGGGCGTTTGCACCCCTGATATCAGCAGTGGCACGCGCCTTTATCACACCCCCGTATCATCAACCTTTAATTCACCCTTTATTACACCCTTCAGAAACACCTTTGTATTTTTTTTTCGGATAACCTCGGATTTTATTCTCTTTTTCTGTGCATATCTGAAGTCGAAACTATGACATCATGATCTGAACATTTCTAGTATAGATAACGTCACAATAATTTGAACGTCGAAAATACGCGTTTTGGAGATAGTGATAAAATGCTTATAAGTTTTTTCAACCTGAAAATGTAAATTAGCTTTCTGAATTCAAATATATAATAAAAACAACAATATATGTCAAAATCTCTATCACATACATGTACCATATCAACGCTCGACAAATATCGGGCTGATATGGGAGTCTCGGGTTGATGTGATACAGATTTTGCCATGTATTATTCATGTGTTATTATATTTACTTTATACCAAATATTAAAGAAATGAACTCAATGTGCATATCTACCCAAGTGATACGAGTATAACCTGGGTTGGGGCAATTACGCTTTATAATCCGCGAAGCTAGAGGGATTTTGTTTAAAAAATTTCTCCCCAAGTATTGATCTAAAAAAAACCATTACATTTGACAGAGTCAGCGTGAAACTGAATTGGACCGTGTTCAGAAGAAAAGAAGAGAGCATCTCCAAGAAATATGTCGTTACAAGAAGATGACCTACCTCGGTTTCAGCCCAGAAAATGCCGTCAGAAATCACTTTGTACTTGATCAAAATTCTCGAATTCTCTATTGCGCGATGGAGAAAGTAGGGTCTACATTTTGGAGAAGACTATTTCAGGTCGGTCGGTCATGAATAGAGTTATTAAAAAATAAAGTCAAATCTATATAGAAAAAATAGAGAAAATCTATGGAGGAAAATACTCAAGGAGAATGTATGTTTTCATTTAATTGTTGGCACCATGACTAAGTATACTTCAAACTAATTTCATGTTAAGAAAGCAAACCATAAAAAATTCATTTCACGTGAAATTTGCAAGTAAAAACCATTAAAACCTGATATTCACCCGATTTTTTAGCATGTTTTTTTTTATATAATATATTATATTATACATTTGTAATTCATGTGCGCATTAATTAAACGCGTATTTTAAGGCGAATTCGTGAGAGAGCAAAATTAATTGTCTGTTCATTTGATACGTACATGATATATATGATATCAAACGATCTTTGTTCTATTTGTCCTTGGAATTATATGGCAATTTAAATGTTTAAAACAAGACAATGTCATTGGAAAGTTATGTAATTACTTTATATGAACAAAAGTTTTTCGCCGATAGTACTCTTTTATTTTTTTCTGTTATATAGATTCTTGCCGGAAAATCAAAGTCTAAGAGTCCATTTGATATTGATCCGGGTGATGCTTTAGGAGGAAATGTCAAAACCTTTTCAGACCTTCCATTCTACATGATCACAGCAATCGTTTCCTCATACAAGAAATTCATCATCGTCAGAAATCCATTCGAACGCCTGTTTTCTGGTTACATAGACAAAATATTTAGTCTCACGTTTTCACATATTGGAAAACACATTGTTCTTACACAGCGACCAAATGCAACACATCATAGTAAACAATGTGGCCATGACGTCACATTCGCAGAGTTTGTAAAATACTTTATTCAAGGCGAACGCACTAAGAAACACCGGGATGGGCATTTTATTCCAATGTATGATCATTGTAAGCCATGCCAGATCGGATACGATTACATAGCAAAATTAGAGACTCTAGAAAAAGATACGATATATATTTTGAAGCAGTTAAACTTTAGTTCGATGGCTTCTAGTCTTGAAAAAGGCTTTAAAGAAAAAACGAAAAACGACTCCGCTGAAGATCAAACTGATCTTCTTTTCAGATATATGAAGGTTCTTGAAAAGTGTATTTCCCGACATGAAATTCAGAAAATATTCTGGAGAAAAGAGCAGATCCGAGGAATTATTGATCCCGACATCCGGTTCCCTTTCTCTGAAAAAGAGTCTTCAAGTTTAACACAGGAACAATATCTTGGCGCACTTCATCGGTCAGTGGGAAGAACCAGAAGTAAAGAGATGGCGAAGAAGTTTCGTCGTGATGCCTTGTTAAAAGCATACTCTACGATCCCTAAATCCGACCTGGAGGCATTGAAAGAGATATTTAAACCAGATTGCGAAATATTTGATTATGACTGCAATTCTGTGTAGATACTAAATATTTTTGCGCAACCAGAAAATACTTTTTTTGAAAAAGTATATTTTTTCTAAAGTGCTGTATAACATTTCAAATAATGAAAAAGTAAAAGTACATGGTGCAAAACGCCGGGTTGGGTTTTTTCAATATTTTTAGTTCGTTTATTTACTAAGAAATATATAAAATGCAATAATTAAAGATGTACGTGTAAATACACTGCATCATACAATATAGAAAACAAACTACACTAAAAATATTTAGATTGAAGAGCATTAAAGAATATTTGCATTACATTAAGAAAAAAGAATTACATGTAAGTATTTGAGATTTCGTCGGAGAGGATCAAAGATCTTATTTTAATCAAACTTACCCTTCATAAGCTCTCGCCCCAATGTCGAGATTATTACAAATGTTTTTAGACTTATACTAAACGTGTTAGGGCTAATAAAAAATAAATCTATGTTTACAAATTTCCACAGATCTTTCTTAATAGATAATTGTATAAAATTGATAAGAAGAGTCAATTAAAGCAAACATTCGGGGAAAACAGTGTTTTTGTTTACACTTAAATGAATGGAGCTAACGTTGCGTATTTTAGTGCAGCCCAACACAAATCAAATAAATTTTCCTTACTTTTAACAGTTTTATTTTGAAAAGCGAACGATTCAGCTGGTGTATATGAGGACCTTGCTTATTTGAAAATAATAAGGCTGTGTACTTTTTATGTGGCTCACAATTTTATAGTCGCCATCAATCAAATGGAAAAACTAATTAATAAACAGTTCGATAAATAAGTAGCCCAAAATTATGGAAATCAGGCGTTGACAAGGCAATATACTATAAATTTAGGCCTGATAGGTTCAACGCAAATCTTGTAATAATAGAAATTCCCTCTGACAAACTGACTCTGGGCACAATGAAAAACACCCTCAGATGAAAACCAGTCTCTCCGGTCAGTCAAGTCACATTGCCCAATCACTTACCAGACTTTTGGCGGAAAAAAAATTAATTGAATAAAATTGCAAAATACTTTATAAAAACACTTATTGAATTCTTGTAATTATTGATTGAGTTAAATTTTTAATAGCACACTGTATTTTCTATATTACTTGTCAAGTAAATGCATTAAAAAACATAACTTTTAAAGATATTTGCTATGTTACATGTACATCTATACAATTTAGGAATAATGTGTAGGTAGATTGGTTGGTATGAATATCTGTTAATAGAAACTGGTATAAAAAAAAAAATCAGACCATGCAGCTCTAAATTACTATTGAAATTAGAAACTGTAACTGCAGAAAATGTTAGTCTAACAACCTTCATATCAGTTAACTTTATATCTTCATACCTGTAATAGTCAAGACCTTTTTATAAAAATTCTAAAATACTCTCTAAAAAAAAAGATATTGAATTTAAGATATTCAGACATTTATATTCATTTTTTGAGATTTGTTAACCTTTGTCCTTTATATACAGTGTACATTGCTGATAATTATTCACAATTACTGTGTAAATGTAAAATTTAAACTGATAAACACACTACACTGTACTTACGTGTTATATATTTTGGGTGTATAATCATAATTATTGATAATTAACTAAGATGGATTTATTGAAAAAAAGAACATTTAACCGTGGTTAACCAAAACTATGGGGAAAATATTTTTAAAAATTAAAAAAAAACCTGTTAGTGTATGCGTCAATAAATACAAAACTTTTTTTTTAGAGACCGGATTTAATTGTTACATGTACACGAAATAAACTCCATTTATTTTATTAATCATTTTTTATTCCTGATAAAATGTTATTAGTATATCCATTAACACTCGAACTTGTGAAAAAAAAAACATAGTATGCAAAGAGATAAATAGATTAATAATTAGGGACAAACTGACCGCAAAAACTGTGTTTTTTTTCAAAAAGAGAACACTACAATGCGACAAACAGAAAAAAAAATCCCAAATCTTTTGGCAACATGTTTTCAAGCACACGCCCCCGAAAGTTCTGGTTAAACGATATCTTTATAAAGCATCTATTTAATTCAATAACTTTTAATATTATGTTATGTATTTGAACATGTTTTTTGTATCTCTAAATATTAATCTCATTATAGTTCAATTTTGTAAATGAAAAATAACTGTCTGTTATTGCTTCGTTAATTAGCATGAAGGATTAAAAATCACCATGAAATGAATAGGACGAGCACCAAAATGTCCTACATGTAATTGTAGTTCATGTTAACATTCATCTCAGCAAAATAGCACCTTTGGAAATTTTTATTGCACTGGACATGTCCTTTGCAAGTGGGTCTTGTAAAAGGACCAATTACAACTTAAAATTGACTTATATCCCCCAAAATGCAATTTAAAAAATTCCCCAAAAAACTGCGTCATAATGTTTTATCAAAAATAAAAGATAGGTCGCTGATTTTGTATATATGCTGAATGAGACATCTTTTTCAAAATATCTGAGTGCTGTGTTAAATGTGGTTTATTTTGATAAAAACATTAATTTAATGATAGAACATGTAATATGCAAATGAAAACCAAGAAAGTCATATTTGTTAATCTATTGTCCACGAAAAATTCCCAATTAAAAGATTACAGGACCCTATACCAAAATGGTCAATTAAGCCCTGTTAACTTAAATTAACTTTTCAATTCAGAATTGCTCCAAGCTATGAATCTATATGAATATAATATAAACTGTCAAAATGTCATGTATCTACATGTATGTATTGCTCATATTGATAAAATCTCTACATATCAATCAAAGCTAATGGAACATTATTAAGACACTTACGACTTTTCATCAGAAAATAAGTATTCGTTTCATTTTTACAGCAGTCTCTTTTGTAGAAAAATCGGTATACATTAAGAATTGTAAACTTCACACGAGTTTGAGTCATTTATTGGTATCACACACCTTCGTAAAAAAAAATTAAAGGTCAAACTTTTGTAATCGTCAGAGATTACGATTACTAGCATGTTTTTAACTTTAAAAGAAGGGAAAGGTAATTTTGAGGGGGAAAAACTTTTGAAAAGTCAATTGATCTTCATACAAAATTTTTTATAATGGTGTTTAGACTAAAAATCAGCGAATCAACAGACAGAAACCATACCAACTGCGCTACAGAGATAGACAGCACCACCTCCCTGGCGAATGAAATTGATTGAAGTTTTGTCAAAAAATGAGCGTTACATTGTATTGAAGAGTCTTTTTAATTCAATGATATATAACATTGATAGTAGAGAAACTACAACACAGATCGTATGTGAATAGGGTTTAAACCATAAAAAATATTCGTGTTTTGTACCCAATGTCTCTGTTTTTTTTCAGTCTGCATATTGTGCAACGATTGTACAAAAAATATTCAAAAAGATTTTTAAAATGCACACAAGTTAAATTTTCATTTGTGAAAAATAATTGTCAAAGTAGTAATGCAATCATACCACCTGCAACATTTGGGCAAATCTTTAAAACAGATGATGTTACCTTTTCCCTAAAAAGTAAATTTTATTGAATAAACTTTTTTCTCTTAAATAACTATAATGTTTAATGTGCATGCTGTTTCGACAATATGTTGAAGAGAAAGCATGTTCACACAATACAAATAATCATTAATCATAATTGTATTACCAACAATCTGAAAACTGTTGCATTTGGCCACTTCTTATGTGTAAATGTTTTACTTCAGTATGATCCAAAAAATGTTATGCAAAATACTCGTGTATTTGCTTGTTTATTTTTGTGTGTTTATGTCCTTGTAAGTTTAATTTAATCTTTAAGTTAACATATCCATTGAAATCCAATAAACTATTGCGTTGCACGAGTAAAAAAGATCCGAAATTTAAAAGACCAGAAAAAAGTACATTTATATTTTACATGTTCATATTTAGAAACAGACTACTATCCCTATAACTCTCTGTCTTTTATGCACTTATCAAGTATTCATTATTTATTTACCTATTCTAGTGGCTTCTGATATTTTATAGCCTTAAGTCATTTCACCTGTATGGTCACTTTCATACATGTGGATAGGGTCAGGTTGTTTACTTAGCCAATTGTATATTTTTATAATTTTTCCCGCTTTAACTGAGTAGCCTTTGTGACAGACCAAGGTTAGGCTTCATTTAGGAAGGGCTTTTTTCTTCAAGAGACAATTTAGCACATATATTTATTTAACAACATTTTGGAAGCAGTCAGTTATAGTAAGTGTTCTATGTTTGGTATTCTTGAACTTTAATAAATAATTTAACAGATAATTATATTTTCTGTTAATTGGTACAATTCTACTTTTTGAGGTTATAATATCCTATTAATGAAAGAATGTATTTGATAAAGAATCCCAGTATTTCATAGTTTTGAAATCTAAGCTATATTGTTTCATTTCTAAAATATGTGAAAGGTTAGTTATTGTTACCGTATTTAATACTTGTAGTAAGAGAGAACTACCATTGTCAGAGTTACATTCATCAGATAAAAGCATGTGAAACCTTGTTTCATAA
This sequence comes from Magallana gigas, assembly GCF_902806645.1. Lineage (NCBI taxonomy): Eukaryota > Metazoa > Mollusca > Bivalvia > Ostreida > Ostreidae > Magallana > Magallana gigas. Next base: position 7,939,337 of record NC_047563.1, on the reverse strand, counting down.
ACAGTGTGATCGTTGCAAAGTTATATTTTTATTTTTATTATATGCATCTTGAAGTAATGTAATCTACAAAGGAGCTACAATGTATATTGAAAGTGTTTATGTTTTTATTTAATTAAATATTGATAATGATATAGAGCATATTTCTATATTTTTGTAAATTGTGTTCAAGGGCAGTAACTCTTCTTGACCCTGAAAGTATGATGCATTATAATTATAATTTTTGCAAATTGTTTATTGAAGATGAGAAACACTTTGTATTGTAATTTTCAAAATATGACCAATGTAGACTGAATTATAATGATACTTTTAATGTGAACACATATACAAATGTCAATCCCATTAAGGAACTTGTCAATCCTAAAAACATTACAGCTGCTAAAAGGATATGTTGTTTTCTAAAAAACTGTTTCAACGCTAGAAAGGAAAGTCAACAATGAACACTTATACAATTTTATGAATACCAATATAATAGTCTTCGCACAAACCTAGTTTGTTCACCCAATGTTTTGTCCATTGTAGATTTGTAGTGTAGATTTATTAGTTAATGTTTAACTTTTTCATGCTGTGTTTAATGTTTTTGTTTTATGTAACTCATATTCATGACTGCATGCCGACATGGTAATTGTCAATAAATGAATTGAATATAATCAGAGTTATCCCTCTTTACAAATAGTTTGATAAGTGAACTCGGAGCAGTAATATATTTCATGAGTATATATTATTTGAATATGACTGTATTTTTTTTATGCTGGAACTTATTGTAAACATTGATCATTTTTATGCTGATACAGTGTATCTATTAATTATATTACTGGGTTTAATCCTTTAATCCCTACATTCTATATCTGAATAAATGAAAAACCCTTAAGTGGACTTGTTGATTACACAAGGACACTACCACATATACAATAAAAAAATTCAAAAAGTACATGTATTTTAGGAACCTTTAATTCATCGATTTATCTTTATTGATTTATTAATTAGATTTTTGAAAATAAATATACCTGATAGTGAATGATGTTTAAATGACGCTGATATAAAATACTCGTTAAAAACTGACCAATGTCACGGTCATGGTAACTGTAAAAGCTGTTGTCATGTTAGCCAGTGTGATAAAAAATTGAATGCTTTATATGCAACACATGCCCTGTCAGTAATCAATTTCAGTATCCTTTGTTGCATAAACAGGTCTACTTATTGCCATTCTCTTTAAAGACATCAACATGGTTTATACGTATTTGAAATATACCACAGTATTAAACTGGAGAGAGAGAGAGAGAGAGAGAGAGAGAGAGAGAGAGAGAGAGAGAGAGAGAGAGAGAGAGAGAGAGATTCTGATATATGTGCAGTTGCTAAAATGGAGGCTGTGAGTAATGTTGTTAACATTGGTTATTTCAAAATCTAAGTCAGCTGCTGTACCGTCAAGGATAAACAAATCGTGTTCTAGCGAACTTTTTATCTGTGCTAAGGCAACGTCGATAAGGCTGGTGAGTAGACACTTTTTTATCAGGGTTTAAATTTTATCCTCATTTTTTTCATGTTTTTATTCTAAAATTATGGTTTGCATGAATTACAACATGGTTGTAACGTATACATGCAATGAAGCAAGCATTTAAAGATGCAATATCAAAAAGAGTTTATGCCTATTGTTTGAACTGGTGTAATATATTATCAAGCAATCAGAAAAAATATATATAAAACCTCGACGTCGAACCAAAAATCACAGATAAAAAGTAAACTTACAAATAAATAGGTCAGTGCTGTACTTGTCAGGGAGGCATGTTGAGAGCACAGATGTGTGTAGCTTAAAATCGCTTTATTTATTACTGTTTTGGATACGTTTACGTTCTATGAGGATTGGTCACAAAGCCGACGATTTATTGCATATAAATGACCAATTCATTTCATATGAAATTGACCCTAAGGCAACTATTTTATTCCATTATTTGATAAATTCGTTATTTAATATAAGGACATTGTATTTGAATGCTGAAATTCTCTATGTAAACCGAGAGACTGTCCCTTTAAAAGATATCTATGATATACTTCAGAAACTCGTAACGATGCTAAAAAGATCCTGTTTTTTCTAAACAATTTGCGGACTTGTTGGTGTTTTGAAAAATAGTATATCTGGACAAAAATAACAACAACTGGTTTGGATTGTGACTTATCCGTAAATAGAGTTCTATAGTTCCTCGACCCCAGTTTTGTAAGTACGCAATGGTGGTTGGTAATGTGTATACGTTTATTAAATTAGCCCCATCCAAAGTTAATCTAACCTTAGAAAAGTTTCTAAAACACTTCAGATATCTTAAACTAAAAATATGATGAAACACAAATATTTTGTTAGTGTTTTCTGTTAACATTTCATTATCATCTGATACCTTTTTAAATTGTTTATAAACGTATAGTTCAAATCATGGGGTACTTATATTTAGATTGTTTATTTACGATGCAAATGCATATAGTCACATATTTATCATAATCACCAATTCATAACAAGAGAGAGAGAGAGAGAGAGAGAGAGAGAGAGAGATTCTGATTACTGTGCAGTTGCCAAACGGCTGTGAATAACGTTGATCACTTGTGAATTTCGAAATCAAGGTCAGCTGCTGAACTGTTTGAGTTCTGGTGAAGTTTTCATCAGACATAGAGCTACATCACGAATCACGCTGGTAAGTAGGCACGTTTTTTAATTCTTGACTTTAAATCATAACATCAATTTTTTCTCTTTTGTGTGAAAGGAACAAATGTTGTGCGCATAAATAACATAATGGTTTAAACGTTACGAAACCAGAATTTGAATATTCAAACTCAAAATTAGTTTTCAATTATTTTACAATTATCGTGCAAAAATGTAAATTGCAGTTTAGTGTTCTAGGCGCAACAACAATGGACCGACAGATTACCACTTCTGTTTGTTGGAGGGAGTATAACGATTTATATATATTTTTGGGAGTTGATTTTCGTTGACTGTCTTATGCAGTTATCCTGGCAATCCGGTGTAAAGAAGGATCATGACCCCCGTACAATAATGACCGGGGGTCATTTTTTGACGTAGAATAATGACCTCCCTTGCTGTAGAATAATTGGATTTTTCTGAAGAAAAAAGACCAATAGGTGATTTTTCTTTATGTTAAACATGAAGAAATGACCCCCGTAGAAAAATGATCCCCGCTGTAACGAAGAAAAGAAATGGGTACCCCATATTAAAGATATCTGACTTTGAAATTACTTGAATTTTCACTCTGTTCAGATAATTTTGAAGTTATAAACACTGAGCTTATAAAGAAATCGCTGTACATCATTTTTTCATATCCGTAGCAAACACCGAAAAACACAAGACGTACATTGCCACAGAAGGATTGTTAACAGTTATGTCGACGTCTCATCTCTCGTCGACATATGGCGGGAAAATGACTCTGCAATTGTGTAGAAATCTCCTGAAGTGTACTTGATATTTATCAGGAATAATTCTTACCAACATTTTATATAGCTTTATGATGTAAACGAAGATATTTGATTTAAAAATTTATGCACAGCTTGCTAAACTATATTATGTTGCGATTTTACAAATTGCATCGGCAACAAATGCCCAGGTCTACACGTGTGTGGTTAAAAATTTGTGCAGATGTTGCTACTGCTGCATAGCCATTCCGTAATTTAAAAACAAAACAAAAGAAAAACACATTTATACACAATAAGTAATATACATTCTCTCTCAGAGGAAATTGTGTGATAATTAACGAACAATAATCATGAAAGAATAGTTGTTGTAATAGTATAAGCAATAATCATTGGAGAATAAGTTGTCATTCGAAGAATGACATATATATTCGTGAAAAAAAGACTATAGAGGCAGGAATATGCATTTACATATCTGGGAGAAAGTGATTTTTTAAAATCGTTTTACGGTAATTTTGTTCTCTCCTACGTAATACATATACAATGTACATCGATATTCTAATAATTTGTTGTAATGTTGTTTTTGTGATGATGAATGAAACTTTATTCTTTTAGAGTAATTGTGTGAAGAGTACCTGACTATTGTAGATCTTTAATAGATAATAAACACCGATCGAATAACTTAAAATGAGATTACTTCTAAAGGCGTTGAATATGATAAGTTAAAAAAATCATTTACTTTTACTTTAATAGTATTTCAATAGCAATTTTAGGAAAAAGTAAATCTGTGGTCATCGTGTAGGAACGGACTGGGTATAATGTGTTTCCTTACACAGAGTTCTTATCGAGGCTAGGTGGTTAACAAATTAACCGTCAGATCTACTTTCAACTTTAATTTTAGTTTCCTATATCTTCATACAGAGCTCTTCTTCTTAGGAGATTTAAAAATAGTCTAAAAACGGGCTCGACCATCGAGCCCTCTTAATATTTTGATTCAAGGTTCCTCGACATACAGATATTTTATTTTATGGAAAAATAAAGAATCTTTTTTAAATATGCATGATTTCACAAAACAGAGACAAATATCTGCTATGAACAATTTCAAGTGAATTTTTATGTAAAATGTTGTTAAGTGAAATGGAAAAAATACGTTGTGACTGCGAACAAGGTATTTTAGATTTGATAGATTTGTCATTTGAGTAATAATTCCATCAGGCTGATTTATGAAATTATGTCGGTAATAAAGTAAGATATAATTTTCTGTTCTAGTTCTCTCAGTAATTTGATGCTTCTACTGGCTTAATGATTGTTGTTAGTGGCTGCTAGTTTCATCGTGGTTATAATGGATAAAACTAGAGTAATCTTTTTATAGTTTTGGTTTCATCATTATTTCGGTGGGATGCAGTTGCATACCCAGTAGTTTGTATTAGGGGAAAATCGCCAATGCAAGTGTAATTCATGAACTATATCGATCGAGTCTGCGTTTTCTTCGCCAATAAACAGAATTTTGTTTTCTAGTGTCTTGTTTCTTGATATAATTTAAATGTGTTGTCACTCGTAATAATGAGATACATGTAAATGTAACTCGTTAAAACGAAAATCAACCCCGATACAATACGGCAGGATCTTGTTCTAAGATAAACCACTTCTTTAATTTTAAGTTTATTTGAAAATGAAGTATAATTTCTGTTACTTTCTGAAAACTGCAGTAAAAATTACAATATTGTAAAGATTATTTCACAAATAATAATACAAAAAAATTGAAGGGGGTCATTATTTTACAGGGGTCACTTTTCTTCATGTAGAGTGTGTTCATTTTTATGTAAATGATATTTATTCTTCAGATAAAAGGGTCATTCTTCTGCCTTCTTTTCTATTCTTCTAGAATATTGACCAGGGTTCGTTACTCTACGTCGAAAACTTACCCCCGGTCATTGTTCTACGGGGGTCATTATTTTTCTTTCCGCCGGAAGTGAAACAATGTTTTGGCCTAAGCACAAATCATCACCGCTGTCAAGACTTAGTACTTGCAAACTGTTGGATAAATTCAATGTTATATATTTAAAAGTATTGTTTTTCAAGAAAACTTACTATAGTCAGATTTTAAATGGTAAGAACAAGTGAGATATTTTTACAGTCGTGTATATTCCTATGCAAAAGTTTAATATTGCTCTGATACGATTTTTCATAAATATTTCGATTATTGATACATAACGCATCGTAGAGGTTGATGGCGTAATTATAGTATCTTTAATATTACACAACATGAATCATATTTGGTTTTTAAAATGAAAATAAAATAAAAACAAGGATTTATTATATCTGCAATGAATTGAAGGTCATTAAAAATGTCAACGAGTACATGGTGTACATGTAGTCATCCATATTTTTAAAGAAGACCCCGTCCAAAACTTATTGATAAGTACAAAATTTGTATCACAGTTAACGTGGCTAACAACCCGTTGCTATTTCATCTCTCTTACATGTAAAGGAGTACTTTAGTGAACAAAATTTCAAATTCAAATGTTCATTCTAAGCTATTTAGATGAGTTTAATGTGCATTAATCAAATAAGGTAATTTTCTTTTTAAAAATTATGATAAAATATTGTGAGAAGCGTAAACAGTTTCATATTTAGCAATGGAGGATTTTTTTGTATTAAACTGTGGTGGAGAAAAAATGTTTACGTTCTATGTGGATTTGTCACGTACCCGATTACATTAATCCTGAAAGATATCAAAATTTCTGACATAATAATCTTTCATGGCTTGATTTTATAGTTTAAAGAATAGAATGCCACATTTATCTGTGGAGAGTTTGGTGGACGGATTGAACGGAAGATGGACGCCGTTACTGTTTTTTGTCTTGGGCTTTTTCGCTTTAATAGGACAGTTGTACATGGGACCTGTGGCGTGCAATTTCCCTCCAGAATTTACAGAATCTAACGTAAAATATGGTACATCACGATGTTTTACTGCGACCAATCTTTACGTCTCACGTTTTGAACCCATGTTGGTTTTCAGCAAGATAAAAGATCAAAAATATGTTGTGCGGACTTTATATCAATACGTTCCGTTAATTCTGATAATGCAAGCCATTTTCCTACGAATTCCATATATTCTGTGGAAATTAGGAGAGAAAAAATTAGGTATTCACTTTTCTGTAAAGTCTGGGAACACGAATGACAACACCAGAACAATCGGGAAAAGTCTTGCTTTGTACCTCGAGCAATGGATTAAAGACAGAAAAATCAACATCCTATCCATTGGGGCATTTACAATATTCCAATTGTTCGTGAAACTGCTTTATTTTGTAAATGTCTCAACTCATCTAGGGCTGTTAGATCCTTTCCTAAAAGAAGAAAACCAGACCAGTTTTGGTTCTCAGGTGCTCGGAAATATACGGGAAAATGATGCACGCTTCTTTCAAACCTCTCCGGCTTTTCCTAGAGAAATAATGTGCGAATATGACATATGGACTCTGACCACTGTCCAAAGATACACAGTACAATGTATCCTCCCATTTAATCCGTATCTGGAACAGATCATGGCTGTTGTCTGGTGGTGGTTGATCTTCCTTGTGGCTGCAACTGTAGCAGATGGTCTCATTTGCTTTTTTGGAGCTGTCCTGCCGTGTTTCAGGGTGTGGTAAGTATGAATAGAATAAGAATGTAAGAGAAGATACAGAGGCCAAAATTTTAATTAATTATAACACATTCATCAAGATATGCATGTTTGTGGACAACCTTAAATCTCACAAAATGGTTATTTTTATATTTTTACCCATAGTTAAATCATGTTGCCAAAAATACATTGCATTTTTAATAAATGTAAATACAAATTTATACCTCATCAAAAATGTGATTAGTCCGACTGCTAACGATTTACTTGTTAAGTATGAATAGAATATAATTTATTTAGGAAAAGATAGAAAGATCCATTTTTTTCTTTAATACATTAATTATAAATTTATATGGATTGCTCTAATTTGTTTCAAAACATTCATCGCAGATAAATATAAAGAAAATAAATGTAAATAGCTTTGATTGTTTATTTCTTATGTATATCTTTAGCTAAATTTTGTTACAAAAAACCAGCACAATCATTTTGTATATGTACATGTAAAAACAAATAAACCTCATTAAAACAATGCGCTAGCGCTATGTCGGACTACTAACGGTTTACACTTCGAAGTATATTATGTTTTGTTATATGTGTGGATTTAAAACAGACCATGACTTGAGCAAGATAGATTTTTCTTAATTACTATGTTTAAATGATATAATTATCAAAAATTAAATTCCCTTAAAATGAAATGATTTTTTTCCTGGTGTAACAATTTTTTGTCACAAATCGCAATATCTGACTTATTTATCAATGTATTGAGCAGACGGGTATATAGAATATGTAAAATATGAATACGTGTTATTCAGAACATTATAAATAAAAAAGATCTCGAAAACTGAGCTTTTGGTCATATCTCCTCTGCTCAATAATGAAAAATTCCAAATATTTAACTTGCTTTCATAATTAAAAAATAAAATACAATTTCAAATAATATTGACACTCTTAACCGAAATCTAACAAATAAGCAACTTGCAAACACAATACATTAACCGATCTTATTTTTTCATTTGTAATGGCTAAAAGAGTACACATTGTTCTCCAATTTTATTTAGGTTCGTAAAGTCCAATTTATTGCGTGTTGAACTTGGAAATTTGAACCAAACATTGACAGAACAGAACATCAGCAGATTCTCCAACAACAAGTTAGGAGAGGACATCATCGTATTTCTAAAGCACATTCAAGACCAAGAAAACGGATGTGTGGTCATGGAAACCATTACAGAATTATGGAGGTTATCCCACAGCGGCAGCGTGCAATCCTCCACAGTGGGCGTTACCTCCCCTCCACATCTTGGAGGGACAACCGAGGTGTCCAATCCATCAGCCCCACCGTATGGTCAACATGGTGAACATCAGCGTGAACCTTGGGAGAATGAAGGTCAAGGTCACCAGCATCCACCGAGTCTGTATCCATCGTATTCAAGCAGAGCTTGAGATAGTTAAAGTACCACTGTTGAACCATTGGCTGTTTGATAAGGCTTGGTGATTTTTTAAAACTTGTATATTATATTCACTTCTTCTGTTTTATATTTTATATATTCTAATGTACTTGAATATATGTCCAAACATATGTATCCCAAAATATAAAACTCATTATAGTTCAGTTTTATTAATAAAAAGTAACTGTTTGATACTGTTTCGTTAATTAGCATGAAGGATTAAAAATTACCATGAAATGAATAAAACAAGCACTAAAATGTAAACTGTAAACATATTGATTTAAAAATAATTATTTATATCAGCAAAATAGTGCATTCGGGAATTTTATCACACAGGAAATATCCTTGGCAAGCGGGTCCTGCAAAAGGACCCATTATTAATCGAAAATTGATTTTTTTCCCAAAATGTAATTGAAAATTCCCACAAAAGGATGCTGATATTGTATCTATGCTGAATGAGATATCCTTATCAAAATATCTGCGTATTCTGTTAATAGGAGGTGTCAGCAAGCATTGAGCTTCACACAATATAAACATGGAATGTTGAATAAAATATTTATGGATGAAATTTAATGAACCTGATGCTTATGGATAATCATAAAAAAATAAAGTTACCAAGATACATTCTTTCTTGTTTCCATGGCAACCAGACCAGATTCTTATTTCTTATTACAGATATTTATTTGACCAAATGTAATATATATTTATTATTTTATTACCAAACTTCAGTTGAATTAAAAAAAATGTGTCAGATAGTGTAATAAAGCATTTGATTGTTTCTACGGGATGATAGATTTTTTAGCATGCAAACAAGTTACAGATTGGGTTATACAGCGCCAAATTCTATTTCTTATTACCACAAAGTACTCATTAAAACAATGCCAGATATATTCTAGAACTTACAAAATAAAATATTCCAAGGAAACATTCACGGACAACCACGCACTCATAACAAAGAAAGAAGAGAATAAAATTAAGACCTGCAAATTACTTTTGGGACATTATTATGATTTTTGCCATTTTTAAGGAGCACATGAACATGCAAAAAAATCAGGGTTAAAAATTGTTAAACCCAAAGCTGAATCTTACTGTGAAGTATGTTTAAGCTATTGTATAACCATTTCCGAACTGTACAGTGTTAATCGAGGCTAATGCAGTTTTACTATTCATACATTTTGCCAAACTATGAAAATATCATACTCCAAGACGTATCAAATGACTGGAAACTATCAGTTAATGTTTGTAAAACAAAACTAGTTGGGTTTTTTTAAAATATGGACGTTTGAAACAAATTGAAAGGTGGATGATGTTGAAATTGTTAATCAATTTACTTATTTAGGGCTAACACTTTCATATACTGGTAGCTTTTATAAATCCTAGTCACAACTGCATCACAAGGAAGAAAATATATGTTTAAGCTTATGAAAACAATTAATTATGTATACATTAACCATGTTAAATTACTCGTTTATCAATATTTGATACATATGTAGGTAGTGTACTGAGCTAGGCAATGAAGTATGTGGTTTTCACAAGGGTAATGCTATTTAAAATCAAAGTACTGAAAGTACTGATACGAGTTGATGCTTAAGGAATCAGACATTTACTGCCCCTTTTCTGCTTTCAATAAGCAGAACTTGAAATAAATAATTAATAAAGTATATAGGTATCTTATCATACTAGGCCATTACATATCAAAGATAAACAAATCATGAATCGTGAAAGATTATTTTTTTAAAATATGTAATTATATAGATGAGCATATCTAAGTATTCTTAAAAGGGACTTAGACTAAACATTTTATATTTCATTTCTCCTTTTAATTTATGTTCAGAATGGTTAATTTGGGTATTTTTAATGTCTTGCCAAAATTAAAAAGTCATATATTGAGTTAGCAAAAGCACGATACAGAGTTTTTATTTCTTTGTTTTGTTAACAAAACTCGAGTCTTGTTACTGCTTACATTTGTGTTGTGTTGGTGTGAATGTCTGTTAAATGTTGCTGTCTTCTGTTAATAATATTAAAATAATTATTATTATACAGACGGATGTTTTGCCATCTTGTATATTTGAGGGTCAACATGTAAACATATATTGAACTGGATTGTTTTTGCCCAAAACTGACTAAAACAGTTGTTATAACATAAAAAACAATAAATATGTTTTACTTATTGGTTAGTCTGCAAATTACGCATACAAGAACAGAAAAAAGAACAACACTTTTTTAAAAGCTGCATGGTCTGATTTTATATCAAATTTTGTGTACGCTTTTAAACGATGGTTATGCTGTATGTGTATAACAACACACATTGCGGTAGTTTTCCCGGTCAATTAAGACATATTTCAATGGAAAAAAAATAGATTTTTTTTTACAAAACCAACATCATAAAAAGGGTATCGCGTTATTTCGCCTTATATTAAAATTCGCCCCTGAAGTCGAGGCGGGAATCGTTGTATTATTACTTTGACATCGAGTCTAAATGCAAAACAAAAATAAGATAATTGGTTTGTATGGAAAATTGATACTGTAGTAGCCAAAAAATTAGACCATGCAGCTTTAAACAGGTGGTTTGTATTGTAATGACGATCAACACAAATAATGTTAAGTTCATTCAATCGGCCACATTGAACTAACGTTATGTATCTTTCTCATAATAATTAAAAATATATACCCTCATACTGGTACCTTATTATTAGGGTAGAGGGTATATATTCGTAATTATGAAAAAAATGTATTACGTCTTTGCGTGTGATTTATCTGTATCTACTTCACTGAGAGCAAACCGTAAATGTGATCAAATGATGGTCTCTTCTTCTGTCATTCCTCAAGTTATTATACTTCCTTTCAGAACCTTGTTCCATTTTTTCATTACATTTCAAACCATTTTTACAAAACTATATGGACACAAGATTTTAAAGGGTTTAATAAATCACATGCATGTTACGTTTTAAAGTTTTCTCTTTAAAATTGTGGGTTTTTTTTTCCTTTAGAAAAAAGTTTTTAAAAACGTCAGGCGCCTGTGTTATATTAAAACAATAAAATGCTTTATTTGGCGATTCATGGGGGATATGAAGGTGCCAACATAGCAGAAAAATTACATTATCCGCGTTAGCGGGTTGTGTAATTTTTTTCTGCAATGATAGCTACATGTACCTTCATAACCTACGTGAATCATCAGAGAAGCATTTTATTGTTAATAATTATATCTTTTTTAACGTTAATTTAATGTAAAAATTAAGTAAAATTCACAAATTACTGTTAATGTACATCAGTACGATAGCTAAAATACACACCAAAATCGTCTTTAACTTTGATGTCAAAGGTCAACGTGAGAGCAGGTGATATAACACAAATCTTTTTAATTTCTAGTTGCGCACAGGTGTTTCAATGTACTAGTATTTGATTAAATCTTCTTAAAATCTAACAGATGTCCCCCTCTAAAGTGCTGAAAATTGCATTTTTAAAAATTTCCATGGCAACATTGTTTTTGATTGTTTACCCATTTTTTTTTATTTATTTTGTTCTTATCTAAACAAGGGATGACAGAATTATATTAAAGAGTTAATAAGAGTAGTCTGGCTTTTTCTTAAAAAAGCTTTTGAAAAATATAGATTCAGTTGTATTTTGTTTGGTTTAAAGTATTGCTCTTCTCTTGTTGCCTTAGCAACATAAAAAGAAAATAATAATCCAAAATACTTTATCAGAGTTAAACTGAGGATAAGGTTCTCTTGAATAAAATCAACTATTGTCAACAATTTTTGCACATTTTTTTGAAAACGTGCAATTCTATCAAGTGAATCTTGCCTGCTTTTATTTTTAATTTTTATGTTGGTTACTAAGGAAACGTTTTTCTTTAGATACGACCCCTTGATTTGGCTGAAATTAGGAACTTTTTTTAATGAAACTTGCAAAGAAAAAAAATCCATTATCACTGTTTGCCAAAAAAAAAATTTTTGTTACTCTCCATGAAAAGCTCGATGCTTTGTGGCCCTGCCTCTTAGATGCGGTTTATTTTCTTGAATTCATTAATTTAATGATTAAAAATGTAATATGCAAATGATTACCCCCCAAAAAATGTATTAAATTTTTGCTTTTTTTTAACTTGTGTTGAGTCATATTAGTTAAACTATTTTCCGCAAAAGATCAATTTTTCGACGAGAAATTCCAAATCATAAGAGTACTGGACCCTGTAAAAATGGTTATTTAAGCAAATGGGCATGAGCGATAAACTGTCATAGCCTCAGATATCTACATGTATCACTTTTAGTATCACTTTGAGTCATTTCTGGGTACTATACAGCTTTGAAATAAACCTAAAAGCATGTTTTCAACCTGAAAATATAAGGAAACGATACAAATTTTGAGAAAAATAAACATTTCAAAAAGTTGATTAATAGTGATAAAAATAAGGTCCTATGGTGTTCGTACTGAAAACCAGCTAATCAGTAGACCAAATCCATACCAACTGCGCTACAGAAAGACACCATCACCTCCCTGGCAATGAAAGCAGTTTAATAATTGGCCGTCATGTTGACGGTTTGTCAAAAACATCAGTGTCACAGTGGATCGAAGAGTCTATTCAATTTCAGTAACATATAACATTGATAGTAAAAAAAGTACCTTTATAATCATAATTCGATTTTGTTGAAGTTTGTTGCAGCCCAGCCAAGAAGATAAGACTGTTTTATACATTTTGTCATACCAGTTGAATTTCATCGTCTGTGTGGTTTTAAAGGTAGAGTTAGTTTGATTCAGATTTATTAAATTCAGTCTTAGTTTTTGAAATTTCAGTTTCATTTTTTACCGAATGTAACCTTTCTACAGATATTTTATGTAACAGCAGCACTTGCAGTCGATAATAATTTTCAAAAAAAAAATCAGTTATCTTTGAAATTTATAAATTTACACCGTTATACACCAATAGAGTAGGTCTCTTTTCACAGAAAAAAATCTAAGTACTGATTATTTCAAAGGGAATTAAAAGAATAAAAATATGTGATTTTTTTTTACAAATTTTAAGATAAAGAGGTTTTGAATTATGAAGACTGCAATAGAAAATGCTGAAGGATTGATATTACATTGAGAATCTTATAGCTTCATGCTCTAACAGTGACTACACGTAAACAAATATATTATAAAACAGAAAAAAATATTTTAAAAGTTACGATAATAATGATTAACAATACATATTAAAATTTATGCTAAAATAATTTTAATACGAACTCTTGAACAGCCCAATTTTTTCATCTTCACCCCTGCTTAAAAACCCCAAATGATAGGAAATATGATCTCAATTTCGCAAATATGTCTTTTTGTTTCTCCTATGCAGATTGTATATTCGATTGTAGAGAGTGATCAAATATACTGCTCGGAATTTCCAAAAATTATGGAGATGAAATATTTTCATTCAAGTGATGCTAAAGTTACCCCCAAATTCCAGGAAATGACAATTTTCGCAAAATTTATTTAAAATTTCTTGCAAAATTAAAATAAGTTTATGTATCAAAGGATATATTTTAATACACATAACTATTTATGAATATCATTGTGTAATGGTATGCGTTATAAAACCTCTAATGCCCCCGTAATTTACTTTTAAATAACATTCTGTCAAATGTTTTTTACACTTTTTTCACGCAAAAAACTCTAAACTAAAATGCCTTGGTACTCTACCCATGCACATTTCAAGTGATTTCAATATATTTGTTTCACTATCCTTATAGTATGTTAATTATGTGTGCCAAAACACTTTACAGATTGTAGTCAAAAACGGAAGGATTCTTGAACATTAAGTAAAGGAAAACTAAACGAAACCAGGTCTTACTACGATTAAGGTTAACGGTACTTTGCTTCACAGAGCAGCGGTTCAACTTTTCTTGTTAAGGTCAGACGACACGTTCCTCGAGAATCTTTTTTGTATCTCCTCGTAATAAAGAGTTCCAAAAAAAAAAATTTGATTTTATAAGTACTTTAAAAATGATCAAAATTTACTTGTAATTGGTTATATGTCTAGATGGTCGAGTGGTTAGAACCGTGGACGCTAACTGCCAGCAGCATATTAGTTCTAAAGGTCGTGAGTTCAAAGCCCCGCCCCGGCGGAGATATTTTTCTAATATAGTGAATTTTGCAGTGCTGTAGATGTAATAATTTTTATATCAGCAATTCAAGTGTATTTTCAAGAAGATTATATAGGATAATGCATACTCTAGTATTTTGCAGAAATGCCTGGTAAAAGTACCCTGATTTTTTGCAAGAAAGCTTGTCAAAGTAGTAGTAAACCATTGACAAATTCCTGGAAAAAGTTATCTAAATTGAGGAACCTATAACATCACCAATATTCATCTAACTTATGCATATTCATACCTAAAGTGAAGTTGATTAACGAAAGAAAATGATGTTTATTAATGCTACATATATAGTTATATTTAATGTATATTTTGTAATTGCAAAAAAGTTATTTATTGAATAATATTATTAAAATATGAATCCTTAACGAATATTGCGAATTTTGCTGCCAGGTTGTGTTTGTCAAAGCTTCTTAGTTCATTATCGACGTCACATGCAAGCTGGCCGGTAGCAATAGAGGAGGCTCATAGAACTTCCGTCTAAAAACATACGTCATAAGCGTTAATCGAAAGAAAACTGTTCGGTTTTTCAATTCCATTTTTTTTTTTTCAGTCTGCATATTATGTATTGATTGTTAAAAAAACCATTATTGTATGAGATTTGAATTAGAGTACCTTTTGTATGTATCCTCATACAATCATCGTATGTATCGTCAGTGAAATTTGTAATGGAAAAAATTTGTTATATGGAAAATGAATAACGGTAAAATTTTGCCAGCGGGGGTCTTAAAAATACTTCGTTCTAGCGATAAATTTGTTATAGCCGTGTTCGTTATATATACATCATATACGTCATATTTTCCCGTCATTTTTGCCGGGACATTATCAAAAGTTCGTTAAATTTGCTATATCCGTGTTCCTTATAATCAAATTTTGCTGATACTCGTTAAAAATGTCCAATCAACTGTTACTGTGATAGAAAATATAAGAGCTGTTATGTCAGTGTGATTCTAGACAACTAGTATAGATGTGAATGATATACACATGTTCTATCAGTTATCAGTTTAGCTTTTCTTCGTTACACAAGCTGGTCTACTTATTGCCTTTTTCTTTAAAGACATCAGCATGGTTAATTTATAATCATAAATAAACGACAGTTTCCGAGGTATTGTATTTTATTGGAGAGAGAGAGAGAGAGAGAGAGAGAGAGAGAGAGAGAGATTCTGAGAAATGTGCAGTTGCTAAATGGAGGCTGTGAGTAATGCTGTTTACATTGGTTATTTCAAAATCTAGGTCAGCTGCTGTACCTACAAGGATAAACAAATCGTGTTCTGGCGAACTTTTCATCTGTGCTAAGGCCACATCGAAAAAGGCTGGTGAGTGGACTTTTTTTTTATCAGAGTTTATATTTTATCCTCATTTTTTTCTTTTTTTGTTCTTTGTGTGAAAATTATGTTTTGCATAAATAACAAAATGATTGCAACGTATACATGTAATGGAGCAATCATTTAAAGATGTAATATCGAACAGAGTTTATGCCTATTGTTTGTATTGGTGTAATTAATTATCAAGCAATCAGAAAAAAATATAAAATCGCGACTTCGAACCAAAAATCACAGATAAAAAGTAAACTTGAAATTAAATAGGTCAGTGCTGTACTTGTGAGGGAGGCATGTTGAGACCACAGTTATGTGTAGCTTAAATTCGCTTTATTTAATACTGTATTGGATATGTTTATGTTCTATGAGGATTGGTCACAAAGCCGACGATTTATTTCATATAAATGACCAATTCATATCATATGAAATTGACCCTAAGGCAACTATTTCATTCCATAATAATTTGTGTTTGATAAATGTGTTATTTGATATAAGGACAGTATATATGCCTGCTGAAATCTAGAGACTGTCCCTTTAAAAGATATCAATGATCTACTGCAGAAACTCGTGACGATGCTAAAACGATCCTGTTTTTTCTAAACAATTTGCGTACTTGTTGGTATTTTGAAAAATAGTATATGCGGATAAAAATACAGACAACTGATTTGAATTGTGACTTATCCGTAAATAATGAGTTCTATAGTACTTTAGATCCCCCATATCAGTTTTGTAAGTACGCAATGGTGGTTGGTAATGTGTATACGTTTATTAAATTAGCCAAAGTGAAGCTAACCATAGGAATGTTTTTTAAAAAGGTTAAGATATAACCCTAACCCTAACCCTAAAAATATAACGAACGAGAGATTATTTCTTAGTCTTTTCTGTTAACATTTCATAATCATCTGATACCTTTTTTAAATCGTTTATATACGTATAGTTAAAACCAAGGGATACCTATATTTAGATCGTTTATTTACGATGCAATTACATATAGTTTCTTATACTTATCATAATCACCAATTTTTAAACTGAGAGAGAAAGGGGGTCTGATAATTGTGCAGATGCTAAAAGGCTGTGGATAATGTTGTTCACTTGTGAATTTCGAAATCAAGGTCAGCTGCTGAATTGTTTGAGTTCTGGTGAAGTTTTCGTCAGAGGTAGAGCCACATCACGATTCACGCTGGTAAGTAGGCACGTTTTTTAATTCTTGACTTTAAATAATAACGTCAAATTTTTCTCTTCTGAGTGAAAGGAAGAAATGTTGTGTGCATAACTAACATAATGGTTTTAACGTTAAGAAACCAGAATTTGAATATTCAAACTCAAAATTAGTTTTCAATTATTTTACAATTATCGTGCACAAATGTAAACTGCAGCTTAGTGTTCTAGGGGCAACACCATTGGGCCGACGGATTACCAATTCTGCTTGTTGGAGTGAGTATAACGATTTTAATTTATTTTTGGGAGTTGATTTTCGTTGACTGTCTTATGCAGTTATCCTGGCAATCCGGTGTAAAGAAGGATAATGACCCCGTAAAAGAATGACCGCGGGTCATTTTCCGACGTAGAATAATGACCCCCTTGTTGTAGAATAATTGGATTTTTCTGAGGAAAAAAGACACAGAGTTGATTTTTCTTCACGTGGAACACGAAGAGAAATGACCCCCGTAGAAATATTAACCCCCCGTATCCAAGATATCTGAATTTGAAATTACTTGAATTTTCACTCTGTTCAGCTTTTTTGAAAATTGAAGTTATAAACACCGAACTTATAAAGAAATCGCTGTTTGTATTTTTTCATATCCGTTAAGAACACCGAAAAACACAGGACTTACATTGCCACAGATAGATTGTTAATGGTTACGTCGACGTCTCTCCTCTCGTCGACATATGGCGGGAAAATGTGTAAAATTCTCTTGAAGTGTACTTAATACTTTACCGTGAATAATTCTTAAGAAAAATTTATATAGCTTTATGATATAAACGAAGATATTTGATTAAAAAATTAATGCACATCTTGCTAAACTTTATTTTGTTGCGATTTCCCAATTTGCATCGGCAACAAATGGCAAGGTCTATACGTGTGTGATTAGAAATCTGTGTAGACATTGCTTCTGTTGCTTAGCCATTCCGTAATTAAAAAAAGAAAAAAGAAAAACACATTTATACACAATGAGTAATTAACATTCTCTCTCAGAGGAAATTTTGTGATAATTAACGGACAATTATCATTGGTGAATAAGTTGTCATTCGAAGTAAGACACATATTTTCGTGAAAAAAGACTAAAGAGGCAGGAATATGAATACTTATTTACATTTCTGGGAGAAAGTGATTTTTAAAAATCGCTTTACGGTAGTTTTGTTCTCTCCAACGTAATACATTATATACATCGATATTCTAACCATTTGTTGTAATGCTGTATTGGTGATGATGAATAAAACTTTATTCTTTCAGAGTAATTGTGTGAAGAGTACCTGACTATAGTAGACCCTAAATATAAAATAAACACTGATCGAATATAATAAATTGAGATTACTTTTAAAAGTGTTGATAATGATAAGTTAAAAAAACATTTACATGGAGGTCACATTTAATAGTTTATTCTTTACTTTAATAGTATTTCATTAGCAATTTTAGGTAAAAGTAAATAAGTGCATTTGTGGTCATCGTGTAGGAACGGACTGAGTATAATGTGTTACCTTAAAAAGAGTTATTAACGACTCTAGGTTGTTAATAAATCAATCTTCAGATCTGCTTTTAACTTAAATTTTAGTTTTAAAATTTCTTCTTCTTAGTTTTTTTTTTACTGAGCTCTTCTTCATAGGAGATTAAAAACTAGTCTTAAAATGGCTTCGACCGTCGAACCCTAATAATATTTTAATTCCATGTTCCTCGACACACAGATATCTTATTTGATGGGAAAATACAGCTTTTTTTTTTTTTTTTTTTTTTTTTTTTTTTTTTTTAGATATGTTTGATTTCACAAACAGAGACCAATATCGGCTTTGAATAAATTCCAAAAATTGAATTGGAAAAAAAAATATATTTTGACTGCGAGAAAGGTATTTGAGATTTGAAAGATTGGTCATTTGAGTTATAATGCCACCAGACTGATTATTTATGTCGTTGATGAAGTAAGATATAATTTCCTTTTCGAGTTTTCTTAGTACTTTGGTGATTTTCCTTATTGGCCGTTTGCTTCTACTGGCTCAATGGCTGCTGTTAGTGGCTGATAGCTTTATTATGGTTATAATATTTAACAATGGAGTAAACTTTTCATAATTTTTGTTTCATCATTAATTCTGGGTGATGCACTTGCATACCAAGTAGTTTGTAGATGGGGAAAATCGTCAATGCCAGTATAATTCATGACCTATATCGAGTCACCTCTATCTTCGACAATAAACAGATTTTTTATAGTGTCTTCTTTCTCGATATAATTTTAATGTGTTGTCACTCGCAGTAATGGGACACATGTAAATGTAACTCGTTCAGATGGAAATCATACCCCGATACAATACGGCAGTATCTTGTTATAACGAAAGGATTTCTTCAAAGATATACCCCTTCTTTCACTTTAAGTTTATTTTAATATGAAATATAATTTCTGTTTTTTTCTGAAAACGGCACTAACAATTAAAATATTATAAAGACTATTTTTCACAATTAATAAAAACGATATACTGAAAAACTTAAATTTTGAAAGGGGGGATTATTTTACAGGGGTTACTTTTATGAAAATTACACTTATTTTTCTGGCAAAAGAGTCATTTTTCTACGTAGAATAATGACCGGGGGTCATTATTCTAGGTAAAAAAATGAACCCGGCCATTATTATCCGGGAGTCATTATTTTTTTTACACCGGAAGTGAAACCGTGTTTGGTCCTAAGCACAAATCATCACCGCTGTGAAGACTTAATATTTGGAAACTTTTGGATAGATTCAATGTAATATATTCTGGAGCCCTGTTTTTCAAGAAAACCTACTATAAATACTTTGAAAATAGTCATATTTTAAATGGTAAGAACAATTTAGATATTTTTGAAGCTGTATGTATTTCTACGCCAGAGTTTCTTAATATTGCTTTTATACAATTCTCCAGAAAAAAATCGATCATTGATACAAAAGGCATCGAAGAGGTTGATGGAGTTATTTCTAGTATCTTAAATATTTCACAACATGATTCATATTAGGTTTTAAAAATAAAATAAAAACAAGGATTTATTGCACCCGCAATGTATTGAAAGTAATTAAAAATGTTAGCGAGTTTTGCTGTACATGTAACCATAGTATTAAATAAGACCCCTGTCCAAAACTACCAAATTTAGGCTTAATTTGTATCACAGTCAACATGGCCATTGGCTAACAACCCGTTGCTATTTCATATTTCTTACATGTAACTGAGTACTTAATTGAATGAAACATATTTCAAATTTAAATGATGGTTCTAAGCTATTTTAGATGAGTTTAACGTGCATTCATCAAATAACGGCATTTTTCTTTTTTAAAATTATTGTATAATATTTTGAAAAGCGTAAAACATTTTCATCTTTATTAATGTAATAAATTTTTTGTATTAAACTGTGGTGGAGAATAAATGTTTACGTTCTATGTGGTTTGGTCACGTAGCCGATTACATTAATCATGATAGACTTAAACATTTTTGATATAATAATTTTCCAAAGATTGATTTTACAGTTTAAGGAATAGAATGTCACATTCATCGGTGGAGAGTTGGGTGGACGGATTGAACGGGAGATGGACCCCGTTACTGTTT
Source organism: Magallana gigas (assembly GCF_902806645.1). Lineage (NCBI taxonomy): Eukaryota > Metazoa > Mollusca > Bivalvia > Ostreida > Ostreidae > Magallana > Magallana gigas. The sequence continues at coordinate 7,918,645 of NC_047563.1, read as the reverse complement.
CTTGTGTTGGGTGTGTTTTCCTTCATAGGACAGTTGTACGTGGGGCCTGTGGCGTGCAATTTTCCTCCAGAATTTACAGAATCTAACGTCAAGTATGGTATATCCAGATGTTTTACTACGACCGATCTTGCTGTCCCGCCTTTTGAACCCATTTTCAGAGGTCCATTGGTTTTCAGCAAGATAAAAGATCAAAAATATGTTGTGCGGACTTTATATCACGTTCCGTTACTTCTGATAATGCAAGCCATTTTCCTACGAATTCCATATGTTCTGTGGAAACTAGGAGAGAAAAAAATAGGTATTCACTTTTCTGTAAAGTCTGGGAACACGAATGACAACACCAGACCAATCGGGAAAAGTCTTGCTATGTACCTGGAGCAATGGATTAAAGACAGAAAAATCAACATCCTATCCATTGGGGCATTTACAATGTTCCATTTGTTCGTGAAACTGCTTTATTTTGTAAATGTCTCAACTCATCTAGGGCTGTTAGATCATTTCTTAAAAGAAGAAAAGCAGATAAGTTTTGGTTCTCAGGTGCTCGGAAATATACGAGAAAACGATGCAAGTTTCTTCCAAACGTCTCTGGTTTTTCCTAGAGAAATAATGTGCACCTATGAGATACTTCGTCTAGCCAATCTCAGAAGATACACAGTACAGTGTATCCTTCCATTTAATCTGTATCTGGAACAGATCATGGCTGTTGTCTGGTGGTGGTTGATCTTCCTTGTGGCTGCAACTGTAGCAGATGGTCTCATTTGCTTTTTTGGAGCTGTCCTGCCGTGTTTCAGGGTATGGTAAGTATGAATAGAATAAGAATGTAAGAAAAGATAGAGAGGCCCGAATTCTAATTTATCATATAACACATTCATCAAATTATGCATGTTTGTGGAGAACACTTAATCTCTCAAAATGTTTTATTTAAATATTTATATCCGTAGCTAAATCAAAAATAGCCAAAAACATATTCCGTTTTTCCGTTTTTAAGTAAACCTAAAAATGTGTTTAATCGAACTGCTAGCGATTTACTTTTTAAGTGTGAATAGAATATGAATGTATTAAAAAAAATAAAGAAAGTTTTAAATTTTTCTTTAAACCAGTATGACCTTCTTTTTTTTTCTGCAAAAAATTGTATAAAAAGTCTGCATTTAACTTTTAAATTTTTGTCAGAGGAAAGATTTCTTTTAATTTCTTAGGAATATATTGCAAATCAACTTTTGTACAGGACGACAATATTTCAATTTTGCTTCAATTAAGGCTTCTTAACGGCTTTTCCACAAAAATATGACTAACAGAAATTAAAAAAACCATGATATTTTTTGTCATATTATGAGAAAATAACATTATAGTATAAAAAAAATTAAGCTTGAAAATTGCAGCTAATATTGTTTTAATACATTCATTACAGATATATATGCTTTAATGTGTTTCAAAACATTAATCGCAGGTAATTATAAAGAAAATAAATGTGAATAGCTTTGATTGTTTATTACTTATTTATATTTTAAGCTAAATTTTGTTTCCAAAAACCATCACAATCATTTTGTATGTACATGTAAATACAAATAAACCTCATTAAAACAATGCGCTATGCCGGACTGCTAACCGTTTACACTGTGACTGATAATGTGTATCGTAATATGTGTGGATTTAAAACAGACCATCACTTGAGATTGATAGATTTTTCAAATAGAATATGTTTGAATATGTTTGAATTATAAAATTATTAAAACTTCAATTCCTTTAAAATTAAATGATATTTTTCCTGGTGTAACAATGTTTTGGCAGAAATCGCAATATCTGACATATTTGTATTTAGCAACGTACTGAGCATATAAAAATATGTACAATATGAATATGTGTTACTCAAAATATTAACCAGAAAGGTCTGGGAAACGAAGCTTTCGGTCAAATCTCCATTGCTTAATAATCAAAAATTTCAAATATATAACTTGCTATCATATTTAAAAAATGAAATACAATTTCAAATTATTGACACTCAAAACCGAGATTCAACAAATAAGCAACTTACACACACAATACAATAACCGACCTTTTTTTAATGGCTAAAAGAGTACACTTTGTTCTCCAATTTATTTTAGGTTCGTAAAGTCCAATTTATTGCGTGCTGAACTGGGAAATTTGAACCAAACATTGACAGAACAAAACATCAGCAGATTCTCCAACAACAAGTTAGGAGAGGACGTCATCGTATTTCTAAAGCACATTCAAGACCAAGAACACGGATGTATGGTCATGGAAACCATTACAGAATTATGGAGGTTATCCCACAGCGGCAGCGTGCAATCATCCCCAGTGGGCGTTTCCTCCCCTCCACATCTTGGAGGGACAATCGAGGTGTCCAATCCATCAGCCCCACCGTATGGTCAACATGGTGAATACCAGCGTGAACCTTGGAATAATGATGGTCAAGGTCACCAGCATCCATCCAGTCTGTATCCATCGTTCCAGAGTAGCACTTAATTTGTGAAGATAAGTTCTACAAAAATAACACTCTGACCGTCTTGATATGACATGGTGATTTTGCTTTGATTTATCAGTATATTCACTACTGTTATCTTTTGTATTTGTTATATATATTCTCTGATCACTCATTTAATATCCTTGCATTTTTTCTATTGCATTTGTATCTTGTATCCCTTAAAGAGAAAAAAAATAGAGATAAGTTGTACAATAAATCATTTAATTGCCATTTACTATAATTGTAAATCATATCTATTTTCATTAAGAAACTTTGGAACAATAAATAAATCAAGAAAATCGATCTACATAATGTCATACTCCATCAAAGATGCATTAACGCTTAATTATGTTGTTTATTTTCAAAATAGCATGACTATATGTGATATTTAAACTACTTTATTTATATAAATAAAATATGTGTTTGACTTTCTTTCCTCATTAAATATAAAAATTAATCATGGTTCAATTTCATATGTTTGTTAACTATTTCTTCATTAAAATGAGGATTACTAAAATAACATTATAAGAAATTAAAATAGCACCAGAACGTTATCAGTAGACTAATGTTCATACATTCGTAAACAAAGTGAATAATTAAAGTTTAGTAAACAGTCAATTTTTATCTTTTGGAAAATAACACCTTCGAGATTATTTTAGAAGGTATTAGTTTCATTATTACAGTAATCCAATTTGGAGAACAGACGGTATTCACAAGTATTTTTAGCTTCATACGAGTCATTTAAGGTTCTCCACCCTTTGTGAAAAAAAATCACGTAAATTTCTTTATTACTTAGATATTTGGATTTCTGCAGGTTTTTGACTTGAAAACACATGAAAAATGTACATTTTGGAATAAAATCAACTTGTTAAAGTTTGCCCATATTCATAAAAAGAAATTCCTGTGGTATTCGTACTCGAAACAAGCTAATTAGTAGACTGAATTCATACCGATTGAGCTACAGAGATACCACATCTTGCCGATGTGCGCACTTTTACAGTGGTATGAAATCGACGTTCATGTTACGACGTTTTGTTTTAAAAAGTCGGCGTCATGGAGATTTGCGGAGTCTATTTAATTTTAATAATACATAACATCAATAGTAAAGAAACCAAAAGCATTTTATAGTAATAGATCGATGTTGATGAACTTTGTGTGCAGAAGACAAGACTGTTTCATACATTATGAATTGCCATTTGAATTTTATTGATGTAGTTTTGAGGAGATTTAGTTTGATTCAGTTTCTTTTTTAAGATTTGATCTCAGTCTTAAAACTTTAGCTAATTTTTTACGACTTTTTCATCTGTTTACAGCAGTCAATAGCCACACTTGCAGATAATAATAATTTTCAAAAAAATAATTATCTTTGAAAGTTATAAACTTCCAGCTATTTACAACACCAGACAGAATCAATCCTCTTTCAAACAAAATTCTTTTTGGCAATTATGAAAAAAAAACTATGTTTAAATATTTTTTTTTTAAATTCCCCAGCCCCCTCCCAAATAAAGCCGCCCTCAACTTAAACACTTGGCTCAGTTGTTTTTAAAGCGCTAAGCATAGCTCAGCGATTTATTGTCGTTAGACTTCTACTTCCGGCGCATCGAATAACCGCCCCTTTTAGCAGAAGCTTGCATCATTTAAACTGGTTAGGAAGCCAGTTTCAGGAGTTTGTTCTCATATCTGCACGGGCTATTGTGAATCTAATGTACAGGCTATTGTGAATTTAATGTTTAGGTCTGCATCATTTAAAGGGCGGCCACGCAGTGATGAGGAAATATAGTGCCTCTACAGAAGTTGAAATGTTATATACATATATCTGTTATATACATACAGAAGCTGGGTGAGCGCTTTTCAGTACTATCAGAACGTTGATTGACTCCCGGTTTTTTTTTTGTTGGGTTTTTTTTGGGGGGGGGGTATAATAATTAATTTCCAAAAATTATTGTCAAAGTTGTTTTACAATTATATCAGCCGCAACATCTATTACGGTTGTTATAAATTTTTATTTATCTAATATTCTTTCTGAATTTTTTTTCATTTTACAAATTGCAAGCTTTTAATACAGTGTCAATATTATGAAAAGAAACATGTTACAAATAATCATTTTATGAAATAGCATTATTGTGCTTTAAACATTACTCTTGAGCATCAATTTTTTGGAGTTTGGAACAGTTTTAAGGATGCGTAAATTCGTTGAAAATGGTCTTAACAATGTCATCTGTTGTCCCATATCAAACTTATCAAACGATGATAAAGTACTATATATCAACAACAGTCAATTCAATGAAACCACGGTAGTATGGTATGCCTGGCAAGATCTTCTATTTAATGATGCAGGAAATTATAACCAGTGTATATCATCAACTATTAAAGTTTGAAGACTTGTGACGTGTTTTCATTCAACTATAAAAACAGAGAGAGAGAGAGAGAGAGAGAGAGAGAGAGAGAGAGAGAGAGAGAGAGAGAGAGAGAGAGAGACTGTGCAGCTGCTTAACGGAAACGGAAATCTTTGCTGGCAAAGTGTTTTCGGTCCACTCCGCTCTCCTCCGTTTGTAAGGAGAGGTGCGGTATTGAAACCCTTGATTTGGGAAGATGCGGAAAACCTGAAAAGTGTTGTTTACTTGTTTAAATTCAAAATCTACGTCAGCTGCTGAAAAAAGGATAAACAGTTTGAACTGTGGCGAACATTTCATCTGCTGTGGGGCAACGTTGAACAACGCTGGTAAGTAACCGAATTTTGCATTTATTGATTTCGAATAATGGCCTCATTACTTTTGTTAGTTTGTACATGTAACGTATCGATAGTAACGTAATAAAACAGAAAATTATAGATGCATTCTTTAACACAAATATGTCATCGATCAAGATTTTAAGTTATTTGGTCCGATTTTGTATCATTTTTTGTACAGTTTTGAACATTAGTTTTAAGAATTTGTAAATTGATGAAATGACTTTGCAATATTTTTTCCGATAATTTTAGCCATATTTAAATGACAAAAAGTATACAAAATTTGCTTTTGATTTATATTGAAATTTGAACCCGACCTTAGTGCAGGTAGGATACCACATTATTTTGCCTCATATTGTAATTTGCCCCCGACGTCTAGGCGTTTTTATTGTCTTAAGAATTTGTCATCGCTATATGTTTTTGCAAATCATAAATAAACTTTTGTACTGTGTGTTCAAAAAATTTTCTGAAGTTTGTTTCGTTCATTATGTTTAATACGCTGGTTTAATAAACCCAACCATTCAATGACTGAGACCAAATGGTTCCCTTTTTTAAATACGCTTAATATGCATTAGATTTTGGTAAATAGGCAAAAGTCTCCAACTTTATAAAATAATTAGTTTGTATGGAACTAGATTTCTGATTAGCTTAAAAAGTATTTTGTATTATTGACAGAATATTTGTATATAAATACTTCTAGCAAAATTTGCATTTGTTCATTTATTGATGTCATCTTTTAAAGTAGACTCAGGTGATCTATTGCTATCTGTTATCGTTCGTCGTCGTGCGTTGTGTGTCGTCCGTTAACAATTTTACAGTTTTAACTTCTTCTTAAAATCTACACGGATAAATGTTACAATTATTGATGTGAAGCAACTCTATGGTAAGAGATATCAGAATTGTGAAATCCATGGCTCTGCAACCCTTGGGCGCCACAGGCGGGGCGAAATATGAAAAAAAGCCACATTTTCAAAAATCTTCCTGTCTTACACATGTGAGGAAACATTAATTGCATGGTTATTATTTCATTGAAGCTTTCTACGAAAATTGTGAAATTCATGGCCACTAAATTAGGAATTCAGGCTCTAAGGTGGGGTACATATGGCCATAATGTAAAAATGTATTAAATCTTCTTCTCTACTCCCATTTGTATTATAATGGTAAATTATAATTATATTACAAATTATAATTTGTATAATAACAATACAACCTATCAAATATAACTATCCTTATAATGCATCCATTATTGGAGAATTAATACCTTGAATTTAGTAAAATTGTACGCACCTTTCAATTGCTGCATATTAGCCTTAAACATTGAAGTATTTGTACCGAATTCAATACCATTTTATCTTCCTTATTTGAGTGTTTTATGTTTCAAACATTTTTCACAATGAAATGATTACTTTAATCTAGTTTTAATCAAAATAAGACAACTTTAGTCTGAAACTAAAAAAATACGATTTAAACTGATTCCTTAAATATTGGCAAAGGGGTGTTGTTTTGTTTTGGGTTTTTTTTAAATTCAACTTGTGCTTCATGAGAAGTTTGATTTATTGTTGCGTTGGCCATTTAGTTTTTCACAGTAAATAAAAAATTTCTAAACTTTCTGCTATTATATTTCTTTGACGAATATGCTTTGTAGTTGCAGGATAGAATGTCATCGGCAGAGAGCTGGGTGGACGGATTGAACGGGAGATGGACACCATTACTGTTTCTTGTCTTGGGCGTTTTCTCTTTAATAGGACAGTTGTACGTGGGCCCGATAGTGTGTACTTTCCCTTCAGGGTTTACAGAATCTGACGTCAAGTATGGCACGTACCGATGTTTTACTGCGACCAATCTCGCCGTATTACCATTTGAATCCATGTTCAAAGTTCCCCTGGTCAGCAGCAAAGTTAAAGATCAAGACTATGGTGGACGGACCCTATATCAATACGTTCCTTTAATTCTGATAATGCAAGCCATTTTCCTACGGTTTCCATATATTTTATGGAAACTAGGAGAGAAAAAATTAGGTATTCACTTTTCCGTAAAATCCCGGAACACTTATGACACGAGCAAAACAATCGGGAAAAGTCTTGCTGTATACCTGGAGCAATGGATAAGAGAGAGGAAAGTCAGCATTTTATCATTCGGATCCTTTACAATATTTCATTGGTTCGTTAAGGTGCTTTATTTTATAAATGTCTCAACACATTTAGGTTTATTAGATCCTTTTCTAAAAGAAGAAAACCAGACAAGTTTTGGTTCTCAGGTGCTCGGAAATATACGAGAAAATGATGCACGCTTCTTTCAAACCTCTCCAGCTTTTCCTAGAGAAATAATGTGCGACTATGAGATACGTTATCTGTCCAATGTCCAAAGATACACAGTACAGTGTATCCTTCCATTTAATCCGTATCTGGAACAGATCATGGCTGTTGTCTGGTGGTGGTTGATCTTCCTTGTGGCTGCAACTGTAGCAGATGGTCTCATTTGCTTTTTTGGAGCTGTCCTACCATGGTTCAGGGTGTGGTAAGTATGAATAGAATAAGAATAAAAGAAAAAATACAAAGGCCTCAATTTTATAACAAATTCATCAAAATATACATGTACATGTATGTGGGTAGCGCTAACCCTCTTTTGATACATTTTATCAAAGTTAAATGTAAGGAAAATAAATTTAAACAGCTTCAAATTGTTTATTTTTTTTTATATATCAGTAGCTTAATCATGTTGCCATAAAATAAATTCCATTTCTTTTTGTAAATGTGAAGACAAGTATATACCTTATTTTAACATTGTGTAAAGTCGGTCTGCTAACGGTTTATATTTCGACTGATCTGTTGTCTCCATTACATTAGTGGGTTTAAAACAGACCATATTTATTTAATGGGATAGATATAAACTGAAATTATTGTAAAATACATTCATTCAAATTACACATTTTTATTCTAAGTGTAACTAACAAAAGTCATAAATTTCAATATCAGACATAAATACTACAAGTCTAAAGCACCAGGGACTATAAACATGTACTTGTACAATATGAACATGTGCCATTCTGAATATGATTTTTGTAAGAGCTTTCAATCACAATACAGTTGACTGATCAACTAAAAATTCCAAACATCCAGTCTGGTATCATAATTTAAAAGAAGTTAAATACATGTTCAATTTATTACGGCACTCTACACATAGAATTTACAAACAATCGACTAACACTTACGATACTTAAAACAATTAAGGCTTGTTACTGGGTTTTTTCTCTACCATTAAAAGAGTACATTTTGTTCTCCGATATATGTTTAGGTTTGTAAAGTCAAATTTGATGCGTGCTGAACTGGAACACCTAAATCAAACATTGACAGAACAGAACATCAGCAAATTCTCCAACAACAAGTTAGGAGAGGACGTCATCGTATTTCTAAAGCACATTCAAGACCAAGAACACGGATGTGTGGTCATGGAAACCATTACAGAATTATGGAGGTTATCCCATTGCGGCAGTGTGCAATCCTTCCCAGTGGGCCGATCCTCCCCTCCACATCTTGGAGGGACAATCGAGGTGTCCAATCCATCGGCTCCACCGTATGGTCAACTTGGTGACAATCAGGGTGTACCTCGAAAGAACGAAGGTCAAGGTCGGCATCATCCATCAAATATGTATCCATCCTATTCAAGCAGCACATGAGAAAGTTAAAATCATTAGTACAAATGAACACTATGGCTGTCTTGATAAGGCCTGGTATTTTTTTTTAAACTAGTAATTTCGATATCTTCATCACTTTTATTCTGATTTTTGTGTTTATAATCATATTTTCTGATCGGTCATTTGGTATCCTTGAATTGTTTTTATTGTACACTCAACTATAAACCGCTAAGTGTTCAGCCAGGTAAATAGAATAATTTGTAAATTACAAAATAAACTAATATGAAATTGTTCAACATTTCCTAACTGATATGTCTTTTCATCATCGGCACAGATAAAACAAAGTAACAATCAATGAACCGTGACGAAACGTCAAAATGTTCATTTGTTATTTTTTCTGCGCGTGCTAAATATGATTGACAATTTTTGTCGTTGATGTTAGTCTTTGGTGATAGTTTTAAAAAACCACTTCACGTTGTAAAAAAAGATAATTAAGAAAACAACCAGTGCTGTTGGAACATAGGTGTCTGCATTGTTTCTATGACATATTGTACTTACTTTAAATTTGCTGTTAATTTCGTCCTCGAGATGGTTTTTAGATATCAAGCAATTCAAAGGAAACGTTATTTTGATATAATTTTTCTTTCGCTGAATGAATTATTAAAATCATTATCAAATAAAACATATAACTAGAATGTCATCATTGTAATTTAATAAACTTGACAATATTCCCACATAAGATTTGTTAATTTTTTACCCTAAATCTTCCGGAATTTATTTTGAAAATCGTATAGGTATTGGTATTATTATTTAGGTAGTTCCTTTGGATATAAAGACGGTACCCATTAAGTATTCTCGGCTTCTCTCTAGAACTTTTCTCGTTTAAAGGTACTCAACACCTTTGTGAAAAGTGATGCATACCAGCCAGAACATCTATATTCCCTAGCAATATGGATTTTTGACATGCGTACGGCTTGAAAATGACATAACAACGGTAGCATTTTGGAGAAAAATAAAATTTATCGATAGTCATAATTTATTAAAAACTACATTCCCTGTGGTATTTGAACTAAAAACATGCTTGTCAGTAGACCGAAACCATGCCCATTACGCGTCAGAGATAGACACCCACGCCATCCTAATAATATAAGCAGTGTCACATTGGATTGAAATCTACATATAGGACTATTTGATGTCACAATCGCATTTAGAAATGCACTAAAAACACAAACACTCACTATATACACTACAGAATAAATCCTTTCTTGACGAAAAGGTTGCTCCCGTAAGAACTAAAACTAGGCCCCGGGGCCCGTTTTATCATAGGTCGTAAGTTTTAGACCTAACTTTAGTCTACTTAGGTCAAAACGTAGTCCGGTGTAAAGGAGAATAATTAACCCCGTAGAATAATGACCGGGGTCATTTTTCGATGTAAAATAATTACTCCCAAAAATAAAGTGACCATTTTAAAAAATTATTTACGCTCCAATAGGAAACTATATGCGCAATGATGCACTAATTTACATACTAAACTAAGACAGTCGCATCGACTCAGTTGATCATGAACTTTCTGCTGGCTCTTGCAGCTCTAATTTCCCTATCCAATATGAAATAGTTGTATTTAAAAACAAGGTAAGGAAGAGAGAGAGAGAGAGAGAGAGAGAGAGAGAGAGAGAGATAGAGAGAGAGAGAGAGAGAGAGAGAGAGAGAGAGAGAGAGAGAGAGAGAGAGAGAGAGAGAGAACAAAAGTACCAGCAAATACACTAATATGGCATGCCGAACGTTGCAATATTTTTTCATTTATATTGTAAATGTTTTCGTTTTGTGTGGGATAATTATTTATTTGTATTCTATAACTTTCATTTGAATTCTATAATTTTCCATTCGTATTGTAAAATTTTCATTTGTATTCTAACATTTTTCATTTGCATTGAATGATTTTCATTTTAATTCTATATTTTTGTAATTGCATTTTATAAATTTTATTTGTATTGTTATGTTTTTATTTGTATTGTATAAATCGTATTTGTATTGTAACATATTTCATTGTATTGACTTCAATTCATTTGTATTGCATTATTTTCATTTGTATTGCTTATTTTGGTTTGTTAGAAAGGATTTGATTTGTTTAATAGTATCTTTTATCAAACTGGGTAACGTAAAGTGTCCGGAATCTGTGTTAGTCTTTTATGACAAATTATATAAGATATTTTGTAAAAGGTCATCGGACATAGTTATTTTTTTATGGAAATTATAAGAGTAAATTTAATTATCATCGGAAACTCACGGTCGGTCTCGCTTTTCTTACCCCCGGTAGGTAAGAGAAGCAAGGCCGACCGGGGGGAATGAGGAATATAATTTATCTTGAAGAAGCTACAGTATTTATTTTTTTCGGATTTACAAAACTTGTTCGTTTTTATTCCTTTTTAATGTGTTAAGAACTGTAAGTGTTGACAAACCATCATCGTTTGAAATACAGTAGAAAGGAGTCTGTCGTCTGAGATCAGGCACTAGTTACTTATATAATTCAAAATTATCGAGAGAGAAACTTCCATACTACGCAACTTCGTAATGAGTCAAATTTTTTCACTGGGATTTTGTAAGTTTCCTGTCAGATTCTATGTCTGAGTCTATACTGTTATATAGCAAGTTGTTTGAGAACGTTCATAAGCGCGTCCATTACTTTAACCACCTACTTTTTACAATCTTAACTTTGTTTTTCAACGGTTTGGTCTCGTTCCATCCTTCTCTATGGTGGCATATCTCTGCCCCTTGTGTGCAAGTTATTTTTCCATCAAATATGTCGACATGCATGATAAATATGTTGACATGCAAGATAATTATGTCAACATGCAACATAACTATGTTGACATGCAAGAAAATTGCAATCAGATAAGAATTATACAAAATCTCAAAAATTCTCGAATATCGCCCACTTGTGACATCCAAGATGCTAGATGCTACCTTTTTATGTCGACATGCAACTTATTTATGTTAACATGCAAGATAAATATGCTGACATGCAACTTATTTATGTCAACATGCAACTTATTTATGTGAACATGCAACTTGCTTATGTTGACATGTGAGATAAATATGTTGACATGACTTAGTCGCATGTTTACAAAACTAAGTTGCATATCGACATAAATAAGTTGTATGTCGACATAAAGAAGTTGCATGTTGACATAAATAAGTTGCATATCGACACAAATAAGTTGCATGTCGACATAAAGAAGTTGCATGTTAACATAAATAAGTTGCATGTTGACATCAGTAGGTAGCGTATCTAGCATCTTGAATGTCACATGTTGGCGATATTTGAGATTTTTAAGGTCTTCCGTTTCCAACGGAAGACCTTGTACTGATTCTGTTGGAAATTCTTCATTATTATTTTTAAGGTCTTCCGTTTCCAACGGAAGACCTTGTACTGATTCTGTTGGAAATTCTTCATTATTATTTTTCTTCTTCTTTTTCTTCTAGACGTTTCTTTAAACTGTAATATCTCGCTTGTTTGTCTTTAGATTTTATTCAAATTTTTAGGGTTTATTGGAAATGATAATAGCTTACTAAAACACAAAATATTGTGAAATCGCTACTTCCGGTTTTGAGTTATTCCCCTTTGAATATTTTTTTAGTGGGTCTCGTGTACCTGCAAAGGCTCCGAGTTGATCCGTAGCAAGTAGTTTTAATTTACAAATCTTTAATGTAGACATCTTGAACGTTGTCCTCCTAGTTTTACATGTTTGATTAACCCACGTTTACCTCTTTAAAAATTACATCGAAATTTATGTTTCAAAAAATGTTAAATTTTGCTTATATCTTTGCTTATTTTTTCTAGTCACATATAGAACAAAAGTTGTGCAGAATTTTAAGAGCTTTCATTTGAAACCTTAAAAAAGGGACTAGCCCCTAAAATGAGGGGTCTAGATCCCTTTAAGTCTTTGCTTCATAACTCTAAAACGGTAAATTGTTCGATATGGGCGTCGCTGCAAAAAATGTTGTTTGTGACTTTATTGATCTCATAAAACTGTTTTTGTGTTCGGGTATTGCATAATATGAGGGTAAAAAGTAATACGTGTTGACCAGTACTCGCGGCAATTTGGCCAAGTGAACGTAACTCTTACTCGCCCGCGGCCGAGAAAATCGGTCACCATGGTCGCGGCTGGGCTACCTAGCGGTCAGCGGTTATCTAATACACGAGAGCTGCGTCTCTCAAATATGAGTTTATTTAGCCGCAAACTCAAGAATTGTTTTAGTTTTGATTACACATAAAAGTTTATGGACTAAACGATTAGGTGTCAATTAAGAAATCGTTCAGTTAATCAATAAAAAAGCAATGTCATTCTCAATCTAAAGCAATATCAGACATAGATCAATTGTGGGTATCAAGTTTAAAATGAAGAACTTCTATTTGATAGAATATGGTCATTATACTGCAAACTTTTCAAATCTTCCTGGCTTCTGCGTGTCTGTGCGTTGTACCTTTACGTAATCTATCCTTCGTCCACGGCCGAGGAGATCAGCCACGGCTGCACTACCTAGCGGTAAGCGGTTGTCTAATACACAAGTTTTGCACACCGCGACGCACACTTAGATGAATATGAACGTGTTTGAGTTTATATAGACGTAAATACAAGAACTGTTTTAAATTTATGTAATAAAAGTTTGTCCATCTTGTATTTATTTTATTAAAAATTTGAGTGAAATTGAACATTAATGAACGATATTCCTCCAAATCGGAAACATCGTCAGACATAAATTAATAGTTGGTTTGTATATCTAAAAATGTTAACCCCCCCCCCCCCCCCCAAAAAAAAAATAATAAATGATGATCATCCCTCGCACATGGCTGAGGAGATCCAGCGCGAGTGGACAAGTGATCCGCGGTCGGCTCGTGTTCTTCTACATGTACCTTATCACGCGTTAATGTTTCATATTTTGCACGGACAGAACTATATTTTATTATGTTTTCAACTATTATATAGGTTTAAGATGAAAAGATAAATTTATTTTACTTGTACAGTTGATTAAGCATTGATATAATTATACGATAGCGTACAAGGTAGTTAAAAAATCAAATCAAATTATAATCAAAGTTCCATGTTACATGTTTGCGGTAGGTGCTAGCACGATAAAGAATGTCCTGAATTGTCCTGAATTGAGGCATTTGATGATTATTTTAAAGAATATTCACATGAGTTTTAAAGAACTTAAGATTAGATTCTATCGGTCACATATTAATCACTCTGTAAATTTTCTACATGGTTGTTCGTTTCAGTGTGGAAGCGAACTCATTCCTGCGTCCCCCCCCCCTCCTCCCGCCCCGCTGACAAGTGTTCGCGCTGGATTTTTTTTAAATTGGCGAAAAGATATCCAGATCTGTCGAAAATCATTTTTGGTGACGTCTTCTTATGTGTAACATTTTCTCCCCAACGTATTTCATTTTCCCACCCGTTTGTTTATTCGGTCAGTCTGTGTTAATTCAATCGCCACGTGTGACCGAAAATCTTGTGTCGCTTCTCAGAACATATGTAATTAAATAACAGTTGGAAGGGTGCTTTTATAAACAATAAGACTATTATTCAAAGTCAATCATCTTCACATTGAAGATGTGAAATCGTAACCTGAGAATGTGGCTAATAAATTAACCTGTTAAACACGCTAAACTTCTATAGTTATAAACAGAATAATTCATAATGTATTATAATTAAAAGTTTGAAGTCGAAAGAAATTCTGTTCTTGGGAAATACGACTCATCAAAATACTGCAAGTGTCGACAGATTTTTTATTTCTTTGAAAGACCATGATAATTCACTTGACTTGCAGACTATAATATAGCGACATATCTGCCTCCCAAAAATATATGCGCTTCTCAAATTACACTTAAGTGAGATACATGTGCGTTATTGGGGATTTTATTTATTGCTAATTGTATGAAAATTGATAAAAAAAAAAACAACCTTTTAATTGAAGTTGTGTATTATGAGGTTGTAATGCAACTTAATTTACTTACAAGGTTAGCTACAGCCAGTGGAATATACTAATTTTAGCTGAACAAAGAATACCCAATATATTAAAATACAAGATAAATAGTTTCCATAAATACTATGCATGTGTACGTATATGAAGGTTGCACCCTGATTTGTATGGATGAAGGCGGGGAGGTAAAGGTGTATCGATGTACATACAATGTATGACTGCACATACGGATTCCGGACCGTGGGTACAGACGATACCCATGATAGTCTTTTAATACATCAATGCGCAGTTTGATCTAGAAACTGACCAGTTTCATACATTCTTCGAATTTCTCTAATTTGTCTAATTCCTTCCCAGAATTCCAATTTACGCAAGCGCAATTGAAGTTTTTTTTTCAATTTAATTAGTCAACCCACTGACATAAAAATAAGGATTTTGCATATTATTACATTGTCAAGAGAAGTAATATTCATTTCTGTAAATAAGGTTATTTAATTCACTTTACATAGCGGTGTCTCTATGAAACAGCACCATCTGGTGTAAAATTTAGATGCTCGCTTTTGCATAAATTTTCCCGCTGATATTTTTTTTTAACTGTTTATATATTATTTTGAATGTCCAAGTCTAATCGCATCATTAAATAATATCAGACGACACACATTTCCCTGTAGAAGAGTTCAGGGAAGCCATCAATTTTGACTAATTACTAAATTTTGTCAGCACGTAACAATTATAAACTTGCACATAGTTTTGTAGGCGGTTTTGGTTTTAAAAAAAATACAATTCCTGATATGAATCATGAGTACATACTGTTTATAACAATGATTGCTACCCTTTGAAAATTTAACTCGCCATTAAACATCTCATTTTTTAAAGAATTTTTGAAACGATTACACAAACTGTGTTAGACAAATAGTTTTCCTAAAACTTTTTCTTCCTTTCTTTTTCAAAACACGTTTTATATACAGACTTTCATTCACAACACGTTTATATAACAAAAGCAGAACTGAAAGTTTAGTCATTATAATCGTTTGACACCATAGCACATATATTTTCAACCCCCAGCAACAACGGAAGACCTACTCGTGGCTTTGCCACGAGCTCTGCTCTAGTTAGGGTCTTCCGTTTCCAACGGAAGACCCTCTTGTTATTCTACGGTTTCTTTTTCTTTATTAGGGTCTTCCTTTTCCAACGGAAGACCCTCTTGTTATTCTACGGTTTCTTTTTCTTTATTCTTATTAAGGTCTTCCGTCTTCAGCGGAAGACCTTACTGTTTTTCTACGCGTTCTCATTCTTCTATATTATTATTTTTTTTCTTGGTAGTCACCCTTAATTTCTCAGCCATTTCTCAATCGATTTTAATGATTTTTACAGGGATGATGTCTTAGGTAAATATCTCTTTGCATCTTTCTTCCTGTCTGAAAATTCACTTCCGCTTCTGAATTATCTCGCTTTTTCATGTATTTTGGAACATGATATTGTCCACGCATCTCTTCAAAAACTGTTATAGTTAGGGACTTGAAATTTGTATGCAAGATAGAGTGGTTATGGTAGATTTGCTTGCTTGTTTTAGATTTGACCAGAAGTGATCATTCTTGAAGCTTGCCCGGAACTGAAAATGTTGATGTTAAATTTTTTGGACAATTTTTACGAAATTTGAGATTTGATCACGAATATCTTTCTTCTAACCAATATTTTGCTAACACATGTAGAGCATCAAAAATGTATCTATAAAAGATCTTTTAACTGACACCAAGCAAAAGGGGCTGACCCCTCATATTAGGCGCCAAGAGGGGTCTAAAGTCTTTTATCTATATCTCTTTAATGAAAAATATTTTGTAATGCATTATAGAAGCAAAAATGTTTATCTTCCAGTTATCTACCTATATCTGTTAAAAGTTTTCTGATATGTTACATAATTTGGATCTTAAAGGGGCTAGAAATCCAATATTTTGATCATTTATTTCTTAAAAAGGAGAAATATTTTGAAATGCATTTTTGAAGAGAAGATACTCAGAATAATAATCGTAATAATATTTAACCACCAAAGTTTCGTTTAATGGTCCTTATAAGGGGATAAAGGGTCGGCCCCTACAACAATCTTTCCCAAATATCTCAAAAACAGTAACAAATTTCTAAACACTTGTTCAACAAAATGTGTTTAATATTAAGGGACCTTTCATTGATATCAAGAAAAAGGGGCTAGCCCCTCAAATTAGATGATAAGAGGTATCTAAATGTTTCGATCAAAGCTCTTATACATACATCAGAAACAAAACAAGGGAGATAAGTCCAATACATTTATGATTTATTTGTAAAAGAAAAAGATGATATAGAAATTGAAGAAAAGAGTCTGTTTAAAATCAAAGGATTTTTCATTCTATTTCCAAATCACGTTTAGCTGGTAAATAGCAAAATAAAGGTCATGCATGTATATCAAACTCTAGTGATATTGGGAATTTAGTATTTTCCGTTTAATATAGAAGTCACCGACCCCCCCCCCCCTTCATAAATTCAGTTAGTTTTACTGGCCCGATTTTACTTGATCTTTTATCTCGGACCTTTAATTTCAACTTAGTACCATTCTAGATTACTGTACTAATTACCAGACCAATTCGTTCATTATTAACAGAGTTATGAACTTTTTGGCATTTGAGTTTCAATTGTCGTGCTTGACATGTACTGTAGAAAAAAAATCTAACTCCCGAGCCCTTCACTCAATCCTAATGACATTTTGTGTGAATGTACCTCGGACCCCATTCTTATTGTCTGCCAAATATGCAGCGGATTGAACAATTAAAAAGAAATTTCTGAGACCAAGCGGC
The DNA here is from genome assembly GCF_902806645.1 of Magallana gigas. Taxonomy (NCBI): domain Eukaryota; kingdom Metazoa; phylum Mollusca; class Bivalvia; order Ostreida; family Ostreidae; genus Magallana; species Magallana gigas. The sequence continues at coordinate 7,900,994 of NC_047563.1, read as the reverse complement.
GGGTATAGCCAGTACGGGGACTTAAAATTTACACAGATCTAGGGATGTAAGCAGCCGCGTAATATTTCTGTTGCATGCATATTTCTTGTTTTCCGTTTAGTCTGTAGCTACGATAACGTGTAAATTACTTATGGGTGTTAGAACTGTGGAAATTACTCTCATCAAATTTTTACCGAGTAAATTTACGTGTTACTGATTTCGTTATTTCGACATTTATAAAGATTTTATCAATCCTGTTGAAATACAACAGTCAAACACAATAGTAAACGACACGGAAAAAAAATCACAGCACTGAAATACATGTGCAAAATGCATCAGTCATTGTTTTAGGACTTTACTTCCCCTAAATGTTTCCAACGGAAGACCTTATTGTTTTCGTTCGGTTTCTTTTTCCCTATTATTATTATTTTTTTTTCTTACAAAATTTGTGCAGGCGATTTCTCGGAAATGGCTGAATCGATTTTTGTGAAACTTTCAGATCTAATAGATATTAGTCCGAACTTAATATACACTTTTTTATTTTGATGACGTCATTTCTGTTCTTTAGAAAATGACGTTTTAGCGATTTTCAGAAGGTCGGCTTGTCCAGGGATCTCCTCCTAAACGGTAAAAGATATTGAGTTCAAACTTTCAGGGATTGTAGACAAGAGATTGTAGATGTGCAATTTGGCATTTATATTTGTCATGCTCAAAAGGCGTTAAAGCTCGCCTGGTCCCCAAAATTGAGACTAAAAAAACGTCGTAATTTTTCATGGTTCTCTTAGTTTATCTCTTTTCTGAAAAATATTTTGTAAACACATGTAAAGCAAAAAAAGTTTATATTTACAAGACCTTTCATTTGATATCGAGAAAAAGGGGCTGGCTCCTAATATTAGGGGACCAAAGTGCTCTAAAGTCTTTCATCTGTAGCCCTTTACTGAGGGATATTTTGTGAACAGTTATAGAAGCAAATGTGTTTATTTGACAGTTATGTATCCAAGCAATGTAATGATTTTATCATGTGTTACTTAATTAGGGGTTTTTAGGGGCCAAAAGTCCAGAATTTTGATCACATATATCTCAGAAAGGAAAAATATTTTAAAATGCAGTATAGAAGAAAAGATGCTCAGAATGATAAATTTAATCATATGCGATTTTCAAAATTTCGTTAAACGGCCCCTATAAACAGTTGTTGAACAAAATGTATTGAGATTTAAATGATCTTTTATTTGATATCAAGAAAAAGGGGCTGGTCCCTAAAATTAGGGGACCAAAGGGCTTTAAAGTCTTTTATTTGTAGCCCTTTACTGAGGGATATTTTGTGAACGGTTATAGAAGCAAATATGATTATCTCACAGTTATGTATCCAAGCAATGTAATGATTTTATCATGTGTTACGTAATTAGGGGTATTTAGGGGTCAACATTATAGAATTTTGATCACATATATCTCAGAAAGGAAAAATATTTTGAAATGCAGTATAGAAGAAAAGATACTCAGAATGATATACTAAATAGTATGCAATTTTCAAATTTTCGTTAAACGGCCCCTATAAGGAGTTAAGGGATCAGCCCCTTAAACATTCTTTCCCATATCTCTCAAAAACGGTAACGAATTTCTAAACAGTTGTTGAACAAAATATGTTGAGATTTAAATGACCTTTTATTTGATATAAAAAAGGGGCTGGCCCCTAGAATTAGGGAACTAAAGGGCTCTAAAAATTTTCAACTGTAGCTCTTTACTGAGGGAAATTTAATGAAAGGCTATAGAAGCAAATATGTTTATCTTACAGTTCTGTATCCAAGTAATGTAATGATTTATTCATGTGTTATTTTTTTTCTCAGATACTGTATCTCAAGAACGGTAACGAATTTCTAAACACTTGTTGAACAAAGCTCTTATCCCTGAAACACAATAGTATCTGGCCCTTAGAATGTAGACCCCGTTTTTCTATTCTAAATCATGTTTAGCTGTTAAATAGCAAAATCAAGATCGAACAAGATCTTAAATTCTAAAATCAGACGGAAGACCTCCTCGTTGCTTGCAACGAGATCGTGTCTAGTTATTCTTTTTTTCCTTTTTCTGACTTTTTTGGAGCGTCATTTCTCAAAAACTACCCAACCGATTTGCACGAAATTTTCAGGAGTGATAGAACAACGTCGTTGCATATGATTAAATTTTCAAATGATGACGTCACTTCCGGTTTCAGATATAGACGATTTTGTAAATTTTTAAGGGTCATTTTGTCCACGCATCTCTTCCGAAACTAATCAAGGTAGAAGCTTAAAATTTTTAGGGATTGTAGATGAATGTCTGTAGATGTACCCCCATGCTTCCAATTATGTAAATTGCTCAAGGCCTTGAAGCTCGCCTGAACCTGAAAATTAGCACCAAATTTTTTCACGAAATTTTTGCACATTTTCTGTAATACCTTTCGATGTGTACATATTTTGTTAATACATATAATGCAAAAGTTGTTCCAAATTACAAGGGCTATCATTTGATATCAAGATAAAGGGGCTGGCCCCTCAAATAAGGGGCCAAGAGGGTTCAAAATTCTTCTTACAATAACTCTTTACTGAGCAATAATTTGTTATTAGTTATAGAAGCAAAAATGTTCATTGTACAGCTGTTTATCTATACAGTACCATATTTAAGCCATATGTTACGTAATTAGGGGCTTCAAAAGCCAGAAGTTTAAAACTTTGATCATTAATATCTGAAAAAGGAGAAATATTTTTAAAAGCAATGTAGCACAAAAGTTGCTCAAAATAATGTTCTGTTCAATATGCAACCTTAAATGTTTTTGTTTATGACCCCATTTAGGAGTTAAAGGGACGGCCCCTAAAACACATTTGTACAGATATCTCAAGAACCGTTAACATTTCGTGAACACTTGTAAAACAAAATATGTTTATATTTTCGAGACCTTTTATTTGATATCAAGAAAAAGGGGCTGGCCCCTCCAATTAGGGACCAAGACTCTAATGTCTTCTTACAATAAGTCTTTACTGAAAAATAATTTGTTATTAATTATAGAAGCAAAAATGTTCATTGTACAGCTGTTTATCTATACAGTACCATACTTAAGTCATATATTACGTAATTAGGGGTTTCAAGGGGCCAGAATTCAAAACTTTGATCATTAATATCTGAAAAAGGATAAATATTTTGAAAAGCAATGTAGAACAAAAATTGTTCAAAATAATGTTCTTAACAATATGATACCAACATTTTTGTTGTTAGTGGCCCCGGTAAGGGGTTAAACGTTCAGCCCCTAAAACACAGTTGTTTAGATATCTCGAGAACGGTTCACAAATTCGTGAACACTTGTAGAACAAAATATGTTTATATTAGCGAGACCTTTTATTTGATATCAAGAAAAAGGGGCTGACCCCTCAAATTAGGGGTCAGGAGGGCTGCTAAGTCTTTTTATAATAACTCTTTTCTGACCAATAATTTGATATTAATCATAAAGCAACAAAGGAGCTTTTATTAAGATTAATTTAGAACTGAAATCCGTTTTAAATTTGGACGATGCATTACAGAGATATCGGGGTTTAAAAATCGATTTTTCCGGAAATTTTGATTCCGCGTCATTGGTTTAAAAAATAGCGTAATGTTCAAAGTAAAATTAACTCGTATCAAAAATAATTGTTAAGTCGTACATGAACACATTTGGATTTTTTTTGTTAAGTCGGTCTTGAAATCGGAAAGGTTTTTGTTAATTCGTACTTAATATCATTCGGATTTTGTTAAGTCGTACCAGGAATAATTTGAATTTTTCATCTTTTTATTTTAATTACTATTGTTATTGGTTTAAGAGCTCTGCTTCTTACAGGAACTTCCAGCTTACTTCCGACATTAAAGGAAGACCCACTCGTTGCTTTGCAACGAGCTTTGCTCTAGTTATTTAGGGTCTTCCGTTTTCAACGGAAGACCCTCTTGTTATTCTTCGGTTTCTTTCTATTATTAGGGTCTTCCGTTTTCAACGGAAGACCCTCTTGTTATTCTTCGGTTTCTTTTTATTATTATGGTCTTCCGGTTCCAACGGAAGACCCTCTTGTTTTTCTTCGGTTTCTTTTTAAGGTCTTCCGTTTCCAACGGAAGACCTTATTGTTATTGCTTTGATTCTTTTCCTCTATTATTATTATTATTCTTTTTTTTTTCTCCTACGTTTTCTCAAAAATGCTTCAGCCGATTTTCATGAAATTTTCAGATCTTATTCATGACAAAATTTGTAAGAAAATTACACGAGCTTTTTTTGATCGTCACTTCCGGTACCGAGGTATTAAAGATTTTACGTTTTTGCTTGTTCACGATTTTTCTCAAAAAGTATTCACGATAGAAACTTCAAATTTTCAGAGAAGGTAGAGAGTGAACGGCCGCAGTGCCCTTCGCATATCCGAACGTCCGGCGTCACTTCCGGTCGTCACCGGAAGGAAATGAAAAACCTTAATTTTTCAAATTTTTAGATTTGAATTTTATTTATGTTTTAATTCGATAGATACGCTTAAAACACTTCAGAATATGAAATTCGTGTTAAAATCGATCCAGGCATTCCCGAGATTTTGAGTTCAAAAGTTCTGAATCGAGAGTCCGCGTAGCTCAGTCGTTAGAGTGTTGGACTTGTGCCCAGGCGACCCGGGTTCCATCCCCGAGTGCCGATTATTTTTTCTTCCCTAATTTTGTTTTGTTTAACGATTTTACCTTTAAAATGATGGTTTTTATTGTTTTCCGTTTTATTTTTATCATAAATAAAAATAATAACAGCTTTTTCAGTACAAATATAGAGCTCGTTTTTGTCAGCAGTTCGCATAGCCGCCATCAAAGACATGCCGCCGAAGCGCCCCTGCAGTACGACCGCATTAGAGTTCTTTGGGTCGCTTTGCCGGCATCAAAGAAATGCCGCCATCTCAATGACTGTATGCACACAACATTTAGCAATGCACCAACGTTATTCTACATGGCTTTAAAAGGAGGACTGATTAGTATTTGTTCACATATATAGATACACGCTTGCATGTATGCATGCGTTTATTGACTACGTTGCTGATATACTGATTCCCTAAACACTATAAAAACTAGAAAATCTCTCTCTCTCTCTCTCTCTCTCTCTCTCTCTCTCTCTCTCTCTCTCTCTCTCTCTCTCTCTCAAGTACATAAGAACTTAGTACAGGTAACATGCAGTAAATTGGATAGAGGCTAAATGTACATTGGCGTCAAAAAATTATACATGTATTTATTTCAAGTTACGGGATAATGTCTATGGATTCAAATAATTTGAAATTCATTGTTTAATGATTGTCTTCTTACTGATTGGAAATCAACGCTAAAAAGTCATTTTTATTAATAATGGTGTACTTTTTCCTTTTTTGTGCATGTCTATATACTGATACAAATCTGTTGCCTGTCTGGGATTAAGAAAAACCTCCGAAGTTTATACTCGTAACTATACAAACGAACGGGTGACTGCGACAAGATTTGAAAACTGACCACCCGTTTATGAGTGTTTGAGCCTAAGAATAAATAGATGTAAAAAAAAAAATCAATAGTTACATCTTTCAAACAACGCTTATATATTGTTCTAACATATGTATTTTATTTAGAAATTGTGTAATATGTGATATTTAGAATTTAATATTCTACGTGTAATAAAGCAGTCAACGACCGACCCCCCCCCTCCCAATTCATAAAATCATTTAGTTTTTCTGGCCCGATTTGATCTTTGATCTTGGGCCTTTTAATTCTAACTAATTACAATTCTAGATAACTGTACTAATTACCAGACCAATTCGTTCATTAATAACAGAGTTATGAAGTTTTTGGCATTTGAGTTTCAATTGTCGTGTTTGACATGTACTATAAAAAAAAATCTAACTTCCAAGTCCTTCACTCAATCCTAATGAAAATTTGTGAAAATGAACCTCGGACCCAATTCTTATTGTCTGTGAAATATGCAGCGGATTGAACAATTAAGACGAAATTCCTGAAATTAATTATGCCTATACCTGGAAATTAAATTTACACAGTACACGCACCGACCCCCCCCCCCCCTCCCACGCCCCTTCCTATTCACAAAATCATTTAGTTTTCCTGGCTTGATTTTACTGGATCTGTCATCTTGAACCTTTATTTTCAACCTTGTTCAAGTCTAGATTACTGTTCTAATGACCAGACCTATTCGTTCATTTTTAAGAGAGATATGAATTTTTGGGCATTCTAGTTTCGATTGGCGTGCTTGACATGTACTGTAGAAAAAAATTCTAACTCCCAAGCCCTTTACTCAATCCTAATGAAATTTTGTGTAAATGTACCTCGGACCCCATTCTTATTGTCTTTGAAATATGCAGCGGATTGAACAATTAAGAAGAAATTCCTGAGATCAAACGGCGAGTATAGCCTGTACGGGGACTTAAAATTTACACAGTACAAGGGATGTAAGCAGCTGCGTAATAATTCTGTTGCATGTATATTTCTTGTTTTCCGTTTAGTCTGTATCTACGATAGCGTGTGAACTACTTATGAATGTTAGAACTGTGGAAATTACTGTCATCAAATTTTTACCGAATAAATTTACGTGTTACTGATTTCGTTATTTCTACATTTATAAAGATTTTATCAATCCTGCTGAAATAAAACAGTCAAACATAATAGTAAACGACACAAAAAAACATTCTCAACACTGAAATACATGGGTAAAATGCATCAGTCATTGTTTTAGGACTTCCCCTAATTGTTGTTAACCGAATCCGAGATCCACACCTCAAAATTCTATTTTCGATTTATTCAAGACGAAAATCAAGCTCGGGTCTTTTCACCCCCCCCCCCCTTTCCAGACACAAACACGCATCAATATTTCAAATGATATTTCAAATCGCACTGTTACCAAACCTGAATAGTCAGACATCTTACACGTTGTTTTTCATCTTGTACAAAAACTCAGCTCCTCGGGCGGAAACTCCCAAAATTCAAAGACAAATTCGGGAATAATTTCGCGTCAGCCATGTTTTGAGACACATGCAAAGGCTGTGTGTTCTTATCTCGCCGGAGCCAAGATTTGTTCTTTCTCTCTATTTCTTTCTCTCCTTTTTGTCTAATTTTCTAACTAAAATATTCAACATAAAAGGGTGTTTGACTGTAGTACAAGTTGAAAAACACTCTTTAATTAAGATTTAGACAAAAACAGTGTTTTATTATTAGGGTCTTCCGTCTTCAGCGGACGGAAGACCTCCTCGTTGCGAGCAACGAGATAGTGTCTAGTTATTATTATTTTATTTTTTATTTTTTTTCTGACTCCTTCTCGGCTTTATATCTCAAAAAGTTTTCATCGGATTTCAATGAAATTTTCAGAGCTTTTGTAAAGTTAACGTGCCTAAAAGATGTTAAAGTTTCAGCATTTACGTCACTTCCGTTAAAATTTGGCGGTCATTTTTAAATTTAAAAAAAGTGATTTTGTCCGGAAGAAATCTCCGTAAACTTTAAAGATATCGCTTTTCAATTTTAACTGATGATAGATGTATCAATTATATAATGTACTGGGGGGTTTAAAATTTTGTTCATCAATTTTGCTCTAAACCGGAAGCAGTTCCAATTTTTAGGAATTTTCATTTTTTTGAACAAAATAAGACAATACTACAGTCTTATAGAACTTGCCATGATGAATTCAAATCTGAAATCTGTTTGAAAATCGGACGATGCATTACAGAGATATCGGGGTTTAAAAATAGATTTTTCCGGAAATTTTGATTCCGTGTTTTTAGTTTTAAAATTAGTGCAAATTTCACACTGAAAGTAATTTCTACTGAAAACAATTCGTACTGATCAATAAACTATATATAAAACATAAAATTGTATGCATATTGTACAATTTGCAAAGCTTAATACAAAACTGAAATTCGTTTTCAAATCGGATGATGCATTGCAAGGATATCGGGGTTTGAATATTGATTTTTCCGGAAATTTTGATTCCGTGTTCTTGGTTAAAAAAATAGTGTAAAATTCACACTGAAAGTAACTCCTGCTGAAAACAATTCGTGCAGGTCATAAAACCGGACTCTGTTTTTTAGACGGTGGCTATAAATAGCCACGGTCTATTGCTACCGTCCTGACCGGAAGAGTATTTCTCACAGGGACCCTAGCGGATAAGGAACGATAACTCTGTTAGGTATGCAGGGTTACAGACAATGTTTTTTTTATCTATGTGTCGATTTCAGTATGAGAACTAATTTTAATCTTATCAGATATTTTAAGCATTATAGCTGCTAATTATTTTGTACATATATTTCAATAATTTATGAAATTGTGTTTTATTTTAAATTGGCCGTTACCCTGTCTGCTTACGCGGTATCGATAATTTATGCACCAACTGCCAGTTGTGACGTTAAACTCTGTATCAGGGCTGCATAAACTATATCACTGCGATAATATGCTAAGAGATCTCACAATAATCGCTTCTTGTCTTTTTATGATGTAAACAATTGTCATAAACACACTATTTTAAACAGGTTTGCCATTTCATATTTCAGCAATTTTTCAACGCATTAATTCTAGCTGAGGCAGAATATTTATTTTGTTGTAGCTTATTCCAAAGAATTCACAACAGATACTGACAATAAATATTACATAAATTACATTTTATTGAACTTCAACCGATCAATGGCACACTTTCTTCTACAAGTGTGCATGTGTTTTCAAACATACAAAAAACTTGAAATTTACGATACAAATGTGTTTAATTTTGGACTGACCTGTGATTTACATGAACCTTATTTTGTAACCCACTCAGTCTGTAGGAACATCAATTTTATTACAGGAACCTCAATATTCATCAGACAATATTTACTACTGAATTTGACGCTTTACTTGCTACTGACTTTTTCTCAAACACGCTAATCGATCGACCTCGGATTGTAAAATTCACGTGCAAATTGAGTCGCCATTTTACAATTTTACATATATAAACAAACCACATTTTACGATGTTTCAAGGATGTTCAGTTCAGATTTTATAATTTGCAGCAAACGCTAGCTTTTTAGACGGTGGCTATAAATAGCCACGGTCTATTGCTACCGTCCTGACCGGAAGAGTATTTCTCACAGGGACCCTAGCGGATAAGGAACGATAACTCTGTTAGGTATGCAGGGTTACAGACAATGTTTTTTTTATCTATGTGTCGATTTCAGTATGAGAACTAATTTTAATCTTATCAGATATTTTAAGCATTATAGCTGCTAATTATTTTGTACATATATTTCAATAATTTATGAAATTGTGTTTTATTTTAAATTGGCCGTTACCCTGTCTGCTTACGCGGTATCGATAATTTATGCACCAACTGCCAGTTGTGACGTTAAACTCTGTATCAGGGCTGCATAAACTATATCACTGCGATAATATGCTAAGAGATCTCACAATAATCGCTTCTTGTCTTTTTATGATGTAAACAATTGTCATAAACACACTATTTTAAACAGGTTTGCCATTTCATATTTCAGCAATTTTTCAACGCATTAATTCTAGCTGAGGCAGAATATTTATTTTGTTGTAGCTTATTCCAAAGAATTCACAACAGATACTGACAATAAATATTACATAAATTACATTTTATTGAACTTCAACCGATCAATGGCACACTTTCTTCTACAAGTGTGCATGTGTTTTCAAACATACAAAAAACTTGAAATTTACGATACAAATGTGTTTAATTTTGGACTGACCTGTGATTTACATGAACCTTATTTTGTAACCCACTCAGTCTGTAGGAACATCAATTTTATTACAGGAACCTCAATATTCATCAGACAATATTTACTACTGAATTTGACGCTTTACTTGCTACTGACTTTTTCTCAAACACGCTAATCGATCGACCTCGGATTGTAAAATTCACGTGCAAATTGAGTCGCCATTTTACAATTTTACATATATAAACAAACCACATTTTACGATGTTTCAAGGATGTTCAGTTCAGATTTTATAATTTGCAGCAAACGCTAGCTTTTTTGTGAGAAAAAACAATCGGTTCATCTCATGCAATATTCCATATACATTTATTGTACATTGTGAACGGTAATGTAAGAGATAATAGTTTTGTTCACTAACCAGTTTCTGACGAATTTTTTCGCAATAAACTGAATAACGCAATTTGATGAGCGAAGTACAATCTCATTCTGTGACTTTAATCCATATGTGCCCGTCGACGTCTCTGCTATTAGAGAACCTTTTCTTTGGTTTTGGGGGGATTTTTTCACTAACAGATAACATTATTACACATGTACGTAAATATCGCCCCTTTTGTTCTCAAATAATTTTTATTTCGCGAGTACAGCTCTATTATGAGCTTTCTTCGACATTTGTTTCCATAATAGACAGGCCTTATATATAAATGCGCCAGTTTGTTGCGACTCGCAATCAAAATACACAACGGTCACTCAACGAAATGCTACATCAGCCATAGCGTTTACATCCATGCTATACAGGTGAATCTCGATAACTCGAACTTCGGGGGACCATGATTAAACTTCGAGAGATCAAGAGTTCGAGAGATCGAAAGTTTAAAAAAATCCGGAAATTTTTGTTCCGGTCATTTTGGTTCTAAAACTATAGTAGCCGGAAATTTATATTTATAACATGGAAGGATATTCTGACATGATTTCAGTCGTATTTTCTGCTACATTACTTCAATTTTAACAATACAGAACTCACTTATGTGGTAATTAAGTGTATTTTTTCACGTTAAAAAACTTTTAAGCATATAATGTTTTCTTAATCATTACGTTAGAATATTTTAAATAAAGAGCATTTACCGTAACATTCACAAGTTGTTGAAATTAATAGATCACTTACAAATTACTTATCTACCTTTTGAAGGAAGCAATGGGTAGTGTCACTTACGTAATCAACCAATTAACACTACCACGCTAGCCCCCATGAGTTCACTCAACCATCCAGGAAAGGTCCACATGGAGCTATAATTATACGCTTGATCGGCCACGTGTGTACACAGCAATCACTTCGAGTTATCAAGAGTGAAAAACAATGAAATATGTATAACGGGACCCAGGTTTTACTTCGAGAGATCAAGAACTTCGAGAGATCGGAGTTCGAGAGATCAAGAGTATATTTGCGATAAATAATGAAACATGAAGGCAAAAAATGTGCTTCATAGATGACTGTTGTTTTCTGACGAGCTACAGAACTATAGCTTTCCGGAAATATTGCTTGGATTTGCGAACCCTAAATATAGTGTATATAGTACATGCAAAGAATAAAATGAAATTTATATACACAGCTGTACGGTCAGAAAAACATGCGTTCAACTTGGATTTTGTGTGTTTGGTTTTTTTGAAAACTAATTTTGAATAATTAATCAATATTTGTTGTAAGTTTACTAGAAGAGTTTAATGTAGCAAGTAAATTATGCGTGTTAAAGTGTACTGAGAAGCGATAAAATATACAAGTGACTTTCCCAAATCCATTCAAATGATTTGAATTAATCTATAGCTAAATACAATTAATGATTAATGAAACTGCCGCGACTGTCTATTGTATGATATTTTTTTTCAAATTTTTATTCACTTTCGCTGTGAACAAATGAGAAGCGATAAAATATACATGTGACTTTCCCAAATCCATTCAAATGGGTTGAATGAATCTATAGCTAAATACAATTAATGATTAATGAAACTGCCGCGACTGTCTATTGTATGATATTTTTTTTCAAATTTTTATTCACTTTCGCTGTGAACAAATGAGAAGCGATAAAATATACATGTGACTTTCCCAAATCTATTCAAATGGTTTGAATGAATCTATAGCTAAATACAATTAATGATTAATAAAACTGCCGCGACTGTCTATTGTATGATATTTTTTTTCAAATTTTTATTCGCTTTCGCTGTGATCAAATGGATCCACTAAAGTCGAAGATAAAATATTCATTGACTCTTCTGTTTCATGATGACAAGCAATACCAGTTTTATCAAACAGGTTCTTGTAAACTATTCTGTTCTCTTTACACCTAAATGTATCAACTGACTATGAGGACAAAAGCAAGTTGATGGTTCACAAGACTGCAACTTTTTCCCCGTGAAGAAATTGACGGAAAATGCAGTCGAGAGGGACAATAAACATACTACATGTCTACCAAATAATCAGTAAAAATCTGATAAGTATTTTATCCATTTATTATATCCAATCCACACTTTTCAAAAGTTGTCCCCCTTTACGGGGTCAACCAAATGTCAAAAGGGAAAAAACCCCAAAAATCCCCTTCTTTATACAATCAAATATTTGGGCGTACTGTGATGAAATCGCTTTGGATTTGATTTTAATTATTCATTCAATATGTGGTGGCAACCCACATATTTAATGAGTCTTTCTGGGGCAATCAAAATACAAACATGTAGTACATGTATTACCTAAAACGGAGTTTTAATGTCAACTGATATAGATACAAACATAAAGATACAAACTTCTATACTAAAAAGGCAACTGTGATAAATCTATGGGTTTCTCCAAAAGATAACGATAAAGAGAGGCAACATTTGTAAAGTGTGGATTGTGATCACAACTACAATTTCCACAGAATTATCCATGTAGAAAACTCACGACCAGTTGTGCGAGTAAGCGTTAAGTATTAGTACATGTATGGGATACTGGCTTTGGATTTTCGACAACAATAATTACTAAATATCATACATGTAATATGCCACTTTCAAACGGCGCCACCGTCTAACAGTACTATCAGTACTTTGATTTTATATCTAATTAGAGTGTTTATCGATACAATTTCGTTATTTCGATCGATAATTACGTTGTTAGTTTTAAGTAGTCTTATTAGTTTTAATCGAAATAATTATCTTACGATTCCCCATTTCAACTCGCCATGTTTTGACTGCGAACAAACAGCTGATAGCGGTGTGTCTACATTTTTAAAAGAAGCATGGCCTGCAAGGCGTCGATAGTGGAAATTTCAGCTCAACTAACGTATGACAGATTATAAAGGTATGTTTCAATACAGGATATGTAGTATTGACTTTTTCTTTTCAAAGTATTTGCACTTTTTGATGTAATCCGAGATTCCTCTTGACTCTAACCTCCGCTTTTGAAGTACGTCACGATATAAAAGCGGGCGTTAGAGTCAGAGGAATCTCGGAATACTTTCTGTCCAGTGTATTTTCACGGGTATGTTTTGCACACCATCTTTTGAATTTCTATTTATTATTATGTATATGTATGTCTTACTTTGTATTGAACAACACACCACATACTGTAAAACAGTGCAATTAAAAGCGGTGGGAGTCCTAAGGTACACAAGAATAGAATGTTGTAATTAGAGTGCATGTTTGCATGATGATAACTTTACCCTAAATATTTAAATATAGCAGATCTTTACCATATCGCCTTCACTTAATTTATAAATTAAAAAACTCAGGCTTGTGTTAAATTAAATAAATATATTTGACAAAGTAAATATTCAATCTAATTAAAATAAGACCTTTTGTCTCGCTCTCTGTTATATATACTTATTGCTTGTGTAACAGGCATGTGAAACAGAGTGCGAGATGAAAAGTCTCAAATTTCATATCATATCAAGCTCAGAATTTAGGGCAATGTTCCATGATATCTATTAAACAGTTTTCAAGATATAAGTATTTCACAGAATCATTGTAATTTGAGAGATTAGTTTATCTTTTATACATATTGATTCATTTTAGGTAAGCTTTACATGCATATCACATCTACATAGTATGTAAATAATTTTTACTGCATGTACCTCAGATCTCTCTCTCTCTCTCTCTCTCTCTCTCTCTCTCTCTCTCTCTCTCTCTCTCTCAAACTTTTAATCTTGGCAAAGACTGAAACTGTCAGATGGCAACTTAATTTTGTGACAAAAATATCTCGGTCTTGTAAAAGAAATCCAAAGTGCATTGAATTTTAAAATGAGCATGTATTATCAATCCCTCATTTTTATGCGCATTATACATAGTATTGTTTTTAAAACATGTAATTCGTAAGAAAAAAAAACCCTCGCTAAATTTATTCGCAAAAAACCCCAGTAGAATTGACAAAACATGGTATACACGTAGCAGAAGCTTATACTTTGACGCTGTTTGGATTGGTTATATTCCTTTGTAGTTTATGAATTGAAATATTGCTGTTGCACTACGAGTAAAACAAACTCTCTCTCTTGCTCCTGCTCTCGCTCTCTCTCAATCTGATATGTCTATACCCAAGAAATTATTTTAATGTTATAATATCATGACTTGATATGCACATTTTTGTTTTTGTACTGCTTAAATGTTAATGTCATGTATTTGGATATGTCATTCTTATAACACTGCATGGTCAGTGTTTTTTTTTCCAAAAACATTATGTATATGTTAATGTAAACACAGGTATTACAAGTACATGTATGTTAACACAGCTAATTTGTTTTTTTTTATTTCAGCTTAAAACGGACTTTTGTTACCACATGGCTTTTACCTGTTGATTCTTGTGGTTTCAGCGCTTGAGGGTAACCTGTCACCTCTACCCACATGCATATTCCTTGTGTTTTACAGACTATCTACCGGCAATTCAAATTAAATCGGATAATGCATGAACAATAATGGGACTTTAAGAAAGCATCATGCCCTATTGTGGTTTGTTCATGTTTGATAAGAAATAATGAAAAACAAAATCAAGGCTGTTTAAAGAAATATAATTGTTGTGAAAATTTGTTTTTCAATAAAAGTATGCAATTATGTTTTCTTCATTTTTTATTTTATAAAGATATTTAGATGTGTTTACATAGTTGAAAAATCACCCAACTCTTTCCAATTGTCTCCATTAAGATTACATGTAGGATATGTAAATGTACATTTGACTTTTGAATAACACCAGCAATGATAATTACTTTTGAAATGAGCAAGAAACAATATATTTTTACCCTTTAAGGTATATAGGCATAAAAAAAGTAGAAAAAACATGTCAAATTGAACATTTTTAATGAAATTCTCCTCCGCCTCCAGCTACCCGGGTGTGTTTGAATTTAATTTTATTTAAGGCAGATGTTGAACTTGTTGATCTTACAGTTTTAGCATGGTTAAAAAGAGACAAGAAACCAGAATAGATTAGATATTTAATAAATATGATTGTTAGCTTACTTTTTTTTCATGGAAAAAAGAAATCACATGCAGGAATACTTGTCTATTTAATTATTAAAATGCTACAAATCATTCAAGAAACATAAAAAGATCAAATTTTAGTATCATTGATGATTGTTTTCAAATATGTGTTAGAAATGACTCATAGAAATTGCCACAAGTTTCATAAAATTAGGTAAAAGATTTCAAACCATGAATTGTTGTGAAAATCAAAAGATAGGGGGTGGGTATACATGTAAGGGCATTTCTAAGTTATGTGATGCTTTTATCAAGATAATATCATGTAGATGTATGTTGTATTGAATAATGTTTCTTTTTAAAGGTGGTTGAACAACAATTGACCTCTAAAAGGTCAGGTAAAGATGTTTACTATGGAGAACCCTGTAAATCTGTGTTGAGTAAAAGAAATTGGAAATGTTGGGTTCACTTAAATGGCCATATGTTTATCAAACCTCAATGGAAATGTCAATATGTGGTATACTTTTTTCTCAGAATTGCATTAGCTTTCTAATTCTAAGACAAAGACATCTGTTCATAAAATGTACTAAGTTAAAGGTCGCAAGGGATGATTCGAATAAAGTACCCATTAATATTTTTGTAAAATTAAGGTACATCACTACACCTAGACTTATACTTTTCAAGACACTACTTCACAAGATGGCGATTTAAATGTTTTGTTGAACTCTTCATATCCTTCGATTGGGTTGTATATCGTCATAGCTCAATAGTTAAAGTATTTGGTTTCTAAATCGTTCGAGTTCGAGTCCGCCTGGAACTTTTGTTACTGTTTATTGAATTAAATTGTTGAAAATGTAATTGTTCATCCAAAATTGCACATTTTTTGCCTATTTGACTTAAACACTTCTTATCAATTATGATATCTATCATAATCAAGTAATTTTCTGCTGATTTGAGAAAATATTTCAAGGTGTTTTGAGCCAACTTAAGAGATGCTGTACTTGAAGGCTTATGAGTGTTGCTAAGATTTATCAAATGAATTTTAATGATTATCATTAGAGGGATCTCCCTTGTTGGAATTGGTATGCAATATGAAGACCCCTAATGTTTAATAAGTACATGATAATTGAATGATGAAACTTGCGGCTAAGACTGTTATGTTGACTTTACACTGTGAAATTGCAGGTTACAAATGGGAGGTTATATAACTCGAAATTTATGTGGATGGGACATTATATACCTATTTTTTGGGTATGAGGATGATAGCAAGTTTATTGTCCTCCAAGACAGCCACTATTTCATGGGGCGAAGCCAAGTGAAATAGTTGCTTTTGAGGGGGACAATAAACTTTCTGTCATCCTCACACAACACAACAGTCTTAGTCTGTCTTTCTGTCAGTAAATAGCTATAGGTACATGTATCTTAATTATTATCCAGAGGAAAACTTTATTTGTTGGCAATGCAGAATTTCTTGATGATAAACAAATTAGAATTATCGGACTTTGAATTTAATGCTGTGATCGGATTATACCAGAGGTGTCCCGAGTTTAAAAAAGAGGGAAATCGTATGCTGCCAGTGAATACTTTCGTTGACTTATAACCATGGACAGATATCATAGAAACTATTTCACAGTTACATTGCTAAGTTTCTGACATTTGATGGTGCAACAAGCACACAGTTTGGAAGGTCAAAGGTGACATCTTTTGTTTCTGACTCCTTTTCGGCTTTATAACTCAAAAAGTTTATAACTGATTGAGATGAAACTGAATGAGAGATTATGTGCAACTATTATGCCTCTAAGATCCTAAAGTTTCATTGAAAATGTCTTTTCTGTTTTTACGTTACGTCATTTAAAAAAAAGTCATTTTGTCCGCGGCGTTTCTAAAAACGCTTTAAGATAGAAGCTTGAAATTTTCAATGGTTATGATTTTGTCGATTTACCTCTGTAATAAGGCTCGAAATGAAAATCTGTCACTTTCGGTCAAAACCGGAAGTGAATCAAATTTTTCGAAAAATTGAATTGTTTGATCAAATTAAAAATGAATATATGTTTTGTAGAGCTTGTTCAGCTGAATGTAATACTGAAAGCCGTTTTAAAATCGGACGATGCATTACAGAGATATCGGGGTTTAAAAATTGATATTTCCAGAAATTTTGATTCCGCATCCTTGGTTTAAAAAATAGCGTAATGTTCAAAGTAAAATTTAATTGTACCAAAAAATAATTGTTACGTCGTACTTGAAATCAGTAAGGTTTTTGTTAAGTCATACTTAAAATCATTCGGATTTTGTTAAGTCGTAGCATGAATAATTCGATTTTTTTCATCTTTGTATTTTAGTTACTCTCCTTATTGGTTTAAGAGCTCTGTTTCTTACATTAACTTTCAATTTTACTTCCGACATTAACGGAAGACCCACTCGTTGCGTTGCAACGAGCTTTGCTCTAGTTATTATACTTTTTCTTTTTTTTTCTGACTCCTTCTCGGCTTTATAACTCAAAAAGTTTCCAACCGATTTTGATGAAATTCTCAGAGATAATGTGAAACTATTATCCCTCAAAGATGTTTAAGTTTTCTTGACAACGTCACTTCCGTTTTTACGTTACGTCATTTTTAAAATTTTCAAAAAGTCATTTTGTCCGCGGCGTTTCTCAAAAATGCTTTAAGATAGAGGCTTGAAATTTTCAATGGTTATTATTTGGTCGATTTACCTCTGTAATAAGGCTCGAAATGAAAATCTGTCACTTCTGGTCGAAACCGGAAGTGAAACAAATTTTTCGAAAAAATAAATTTTCTGATCAAATCAAAAACGAATATGCGTTTTGTAGAGCTTATTAAGCTGAATCTAACACTGAAATCCGTTTTAAAATCGGACGATGCATAACAGAGATATCGGGGTTTAAAAAATGATTTTTCCAGAAATTTTGTTTCCGCGTCCTTGGTTTAAAAAATAGCGTTATGTTAATAGTAAAATTAACTCGTACCAAAAATAACTGTTAAGTCGTACTTAAACACATTCGGATTTTTTTGTTAAGTTGTTCTTAAAATCAAGAAGGTTTTTGTTAAGTCGTACTAAAATCATTCGGATTTTTTTAAGTCGTACCAGGAATAAATCGATTTTTTCATCTTTTTATTTTAGTTACTCTTGTTATTGGTTTAATAGCTCTGCTTCTTACAGGAACTTCCAGCTTAACTTCCGACATTAACGGAAGACCCACTCGTTGCTTTGCAACGAGCTTTGCTCTAGTTATTATTATTAGGGTCTTCCGTTTTCCAACGGAAGACCCTTTTGTTTTTCTTCGGTTTCTTTTTATTATTATTATACTTTTTCTTTTTTTTCTGACTCTTTTTTTGCTTCATAACTCAAAAAGTTTTCAACCGATTTCAATGAAACTTCCAGAGATTTTAGCAAGTTATCGTCCCTCAAAGATGTTAAAGTTTTAAAGACAACGTCACTTCCGTTTTGACGTTACGTCATTTTTAAAATTTTAAAAAAGTCATTTTGTCCGGGACTTTTCTCAAAAAGTATTTAAGATAGAGGCTTGAAATTTTCAATGCTTATGATTTGGTCGATTTACCTCTGTAATAAAGCTATATGATAAAAATCTGTCACTTCTGGTCGAAACTGGAAGCGAATCAATTTTTTCAAAAAATTGAATTTTTTGATAAAACAAAAAACGTATACGTATTTTGTAGAGCTTTTTTAGCTGAATCTTATGCTGAAAACCGTTTAAAATTCGGAGGATGCATTACAGAGATATCGGGGTTTAAAAACTGATTTTCCCGGAAATTTTGATGCCGCGTTCTTGGTTTCAAAAATAGTGCAAAATTCACACTGAAAGTAACTTCTACTGTAACAATTCGTACTGATCATAAAACTTTATAAAAAACATAAAATTATATGCATTTTGTATAGTTTGCAAAGCTAAATACAAAACTTAAATTCGTTTTATAATCGGATACTGCATTGCAGAGATATCGGGGTTTAAATATTGATTTTTCCGGAAATGTTGATTCCTCGTTATTGGTTTAAAAAATAGTGCAAACTTCCCACTGAAAGTAACTCCCGCTAAAAAGATTTCGTACAGGTCATAAAACCGAACTCGTTTTTTATATAGTTAATCAGAGTGTTTATCGAAACGATTTCCTTACTTCGATCGATAATTACGTTGTTAGTTTTTATTAGTCTTATTAGTTTTAATCGAAATAATTATCGTACGGTTCCCCATGTCAAGTCGCCATGTTTTGACCGCGAACAACAGCTGATAGCGGTGTGTCAGAAGAATGGCCTGCAAGACCGCGATAGTGGAAATTTCAGCTCAACTAACGTATGACAGATTTAAAGGTATGTTTCAATACAGGATATGTCGTATTGACTTTTTCTTTTCAAAGTGTTTGTGCACTTTTCAATCTAATCCGACATTCCTCTGACTCTAACCTCCGCTTTTGACGTGCGTAACAATATAAAAGCGGGCATTTGAGTCTGAGAAATCTCGGGATATTATCTGTCCAATGTATTTTCACGTGTATGTTTTGCACACTACTCTTTTGAATTTCTATTCATTATTATGTATGTCTTATTTTGTATTGAACAACACACCACACACTGTAAAACAGTGCATTAAAAGGGGTGGGGGTCCAAAGGCACACAAGAGTAGAATGTTGTAATTAGAGTGCATGTTTGCATGATGATAACTTTATCCTAAATATTTGAATATAGCAGATCTTTACCATATCACATCCACTTAATTAATGAATTAAAGAACTCAGACAGGCTTGTGCTTAATTAAAATAGAATAAATATATTTGACATGGTAAATATTCAGTCTAATTAAAATAAGAACTTTTGTCTGGCTCGCCGTTATATATGATTATCGCCTGTGAAAGAGCATGTAAAACAGAGTGCAAGATGAAACGAACTTTAAGTTCAGATTTTAGGTTAATATTCCCTGATATCTATAAAACATTCTTCTCAAGATTTGATTATTTCACAGAACATTGTAAATTCTTTGAGATTAGTTTATCTTTTATATATATTGAATTTTATTGATTCATTTTAGGTAAACTTTACATGCAGAACACATCTACATTGTAAACAATTTTTACAGTAAGACAAATGTATGCAATAATTTTTACTACATGCGCCTCAGATCTCTCTCTCTCTCTCTCTCTCTCTCTCTCTCTCTCTCTCTCTCTCTCTTGTGCTTTTAATCTTGGCAAAGCATCACAGAGCAACATCATTTTGTGCATATCTCTATCTAGGAAAAGAAATCAACAATGCTTTTAATTTCAAAATGAGCATGTATTATCGTGCAATCCCTCATTTTTTCATTGTGCAACTAAAATCCAAAGCTTTGTAAAATTGTTTATGAAATTTTATACATACTAAACATAATATTGTTTTTAAAACCTGTCATTAATAAGAAAAGAGAAAAAAAATCCTCGGTAAATTTATTTGCAAAAAAAAACCCCAGTAGAATTCATTTAAAAAAAATGGTATAGCAGAAAATTATACTTTGAGGCTGTTCGGATGAAATACTGTAAGTCTTTTAAATTCCACTGTGTTAAAATTTCATGATTTTTACTAAAGTTTCAAATGCGATGGTTTTAATTTCACGCTGCTTAAAAATTCAATTAATCAGAATAGAAGCAATTAATTTCATAATATTTGGTTAAAGTGTTCAAACTAATGCTTCTTAGGAAAATCAAAAAATAGGGGGAGGGTATATATGTAAGGGTATTTCTAAGTGATGTGATGCTATTGTCATGATAATATCATGTATATGTATGTAGTTTTGAATAAGGTTTCTTATTTAGGGAGGTTGAACAACAGTTGACCTCTAAAAGATTAGGTAAAGATGCATTATTTATGGAGAGCCCTGTGAATCTGTGTTAAATAGAAGAAAGTGGAAATGCTGGGTTCACTTAAATGGCCATATTTTTCTTAATCCTTAATGGAATTGGCAAAATGAGGTATACTTTTTCTCAGAATAGCATAAGCTTTGTAAGTTTAAGACAATATGACTTTTCAGAGAATATTAGTGTAAGTTTCAAGACTACATGGTATTTTCAGATTTTTCATTTAACTGTAATTTTGAGTGGATTTTGTACCAAAAGTAGTCTTTTTTGGGAAAATGAATGATTTTGTTGATTATATATGTCATTACATGATTTATTAGCTATAATATACAAGGGAAGTAAATCCCTTTTAAATGTGTAGAATGACTGCCACCTATCCTGATGACAATTAATAGGCTTAAGTTAAGAATTAATACTGCACAGTAAAAGAGTTTTGATCAATTGAATTATTTAAATTATGAATTTGCAGCAATTTTGCTGTCTGATTTCATGAAATAACATCAAGCAACCTGACTTATATAACTCAATTTTTTTAAAACAGCATATTTTTCTTTCAAATAAAATTCACATGTAGACAAATGCAGTTATCAAAGTATACAATATGTCAAAAAACTCAAGTTTTTGCTCCTTCCTATCCAAAAGTGATATTTTAGATATATTTACGGAATTCAAAAAGCTACCCCCTCTTTCCAATTGTCTTCATTACCATTACATGTTGGATATGTAAATGTACATTTGACCTTGAAATAACATCTGCTATAATAATTACTCTCGAAATGATCAAGAAACAACAAATGTTTACCCTTTTATTGTATATATGCATCAAAAATGTAGGAAAACATGTAAAATTTGATAATTTATCATGGAATTCTCATCCATCCCCAGGTCCCCGGTTGTGTTTGAATTTCATTTTAATTAAGAGCAGACATCACACTTGTAGGTTTTACTATAAGTATTTTAGCAAAGTTAAAAGGAGACTAGAAACCAGAATAAATAAGATATTCACTAAAAATGATTATAAGCTTACTGTTTCATGAAAACAAGAAATCACATGTATGGCGGCATGTCTTTTTGTGGAAAAAAATGTTACATTTCATCCATTTATCAAGAAAAGATCAATTTTCAATATCAGTGATGGTTGTTTTTAAATATGTGTCAGAAATGACTCAAGGGAAGTGCCACAAGTTTCATAATATTTGGTTAAAGTGTTCAAACTAATGCTTCTTAGGAAAATCAAAAAATAGGGGGAGGGTATACATGTAAGGGTATTTCTAAGTGATGTGATGCTTTTGTCATGATAATATCATGTATATGTATGTAGTTTTGAATAAGGTTTCTTATTTAGGGAGGTTGAACAACAGTTGACCTCTATAAGATAAGGTAAAGATGCTTTATTTATGGAGAGCCCTGTGAATCTGTGTTAAATAGAAGAAAGTGGAAATGCTGGGTTCACTTAAATGGCCATATTTTTCTTAATCCTTAATGGAATTGGCAAAATGAGGTATACTTTTTCTCAGAATAGCATAAGCTTTGTAAGTTTAAGACAAGATGACTTTTCAGAGAATGTTAGTGTAAGTTAAAGGTAGCAAGGGACAGTTTCGGAGAAAGTACCCGTCAATATTTGTGTAAAATTTAGAGTTGCTGTACTTGAAGGCTTATGAGTGTTGCTAAAATTCATGAAATGATTTTTAATGATTATCATTAGTTAGAGGGATGTCTCTTGTTGAAATTGATATTCAATATGTTGGCCCCATATGTTAGGTACATGAGATTCAGAAGTAAAATGCGAAATTCTAGTTACAGGGTTCCGAAGACACACGTCACCAGGCTACAATGAAATGTACCAAAAAAACTGTCCTGTGCCATCTTATGTCACGTATCGGGATATGTCATACTAATTACACTGCTTGGTCAGTGTATTTTTTTTTCAGAAATACTATGCATATATTAATGTAAACACAGGTATTATAAGTACCGGTACATGTATTAACACAGCTTATTGATTTTTTTAATTTCAGCTATTGGTGGCCACATGGTTTTTACCTGTTGATTCTTTTCAGCTCTTGAGGTTAACCTGTCACCTCTACCTACATGCATATTCCTTAATGTGTTCTACAGACTATTTACCAGTAATTCAAATTAAATCGGATAATTCATGAACAGTTACTGTAATGGAACTTTAAGAAAGCATCATGCCTTGTTGTGGTTTGTGTTTGATAAGAAATTATAACAAACAAAATTATGGCTGTTTAAAGTAATTTACAATTGTTAGCTGTGAAAAATTGTTTTTCAATAAAAGTATGCAACTATGTTTCCTTTATTTTGTTTTTAGCTCACCTGAGCCAAAGGCTCAAGTGAGCTTTTCTGATCACAATTTGTTGTTGTCGTTGTTGTAAACTTTTCATATTTTCATCTTCTTCTCAAGAACCACTGGGCAGATTTCAACCAAATTTGGCACTAAGCACCACCACTAGGTGAAGGGGATTCAAGTTTGTTTGAATGAAGGGCCACGCCCTCTTTAAAGGGGAGGGAATTGAGAATTATTGAAAATTTGTTGGTATTTTTCAAAAATCTTCTTCTCAAAAACTATTCGGTCTGAAAAGCTTAAACTTGTGTGGAGGCATCCTCGGGTAGTGTAGATTCAAGTTTGTTCAAATCATGGTCCCCGGGGGTAGGGAGGGGCCACAAGAGGGGGATCAAATTTTACATAGGAATATATAGAGAAAATCTTTGAAAATCTTCTTCTCAAAAACTATTAGGCCAGAAAAGCTCAAATTAAAGTGGAAGCATCCTCAGGTAGTGTAGATTCAAGTTTGTTCAAATCATAGTCCCAGGTGGTATGGTGGGGTCACAACGGGGGAATGGATTTTTACATAGGAATATATAGAGAAAATCTTTAAAAATCGTTTTCTCAGAAACTAATCAGCCAGGAAAGCTGAAACTTACATGAAATCATGACCCCGGGGATAGGTTTGGGCCACAATGGGTGGGGGGGGGGGGTCAAAGTTTAACATAGGAATATATAGAGTAAATATTTAAAAATCTTCTTCTCAGAAACTAATCAGCCAGATGATTCTTTATAATTGTTAAGACTTTGGCCCCAGGACAGTTCTTTGGCCTCACAAGAAGGTTCAGAGTTTGATGTAGGTTTATATCCCATATATAAACTATTGTTAAGGATCTTTTTGAGAACTGCAATACTCATGCATGCGATATGACTATAAAATCAATATAAAATCATCCTTTTAGAAAAGGAACTAATGATTATAAACATAAGAATATTTAGGGGGGGGAATGGATTTTTTTATACAGGATCTACATGTATTATTGTACATTGACCAGGTAGTTTGCATTGTGACCCCATTAAGCTGATTTTATCATACCTATTGTTCCTCAGGTGAGCGATGTGGCCCATTTGCCTCTTGTTTTAGTTTTTCATTGTTTTTCAATATTAAAAATTAAACATATTATGTAATTTACGGTAATTTTCATGATGAGTACAAAACTAAAATCCGTTTTTAAATCGGACGATGCATAACAGATATCGGGGTTTAAAAATTGATTTTTCAGAAATTTTGATTCTGCGTTTTTGGTTTCAAAAATAGCGTAAAGTTCAAACTCGTACAAAAAATAAATCGAATTTTGTTAAGTACTTTGACACCTTCGGAATTATTTTTTTGTTAAGTCGTTCTTAGAAGCGTTAAGGTTTTTGTTAATTCGTACATAGTATCATTCGTATTTATTTTTATCTTTTACTTTAAGTTGCTCTTGTTATTGATTTAAAGGCCGGTTCTGGGGTATAAATAGCAGCCAATCGGGGGAAATGGAGGAAATTTCAATTTTCTTGCCACTCTTCACTTCAGGGGATATTTTTTCAAATTTATACAAATATCACCAATTACCACTTTAAGATAGTTGTTGTGTATATTAAGTTTTGTGTTCTGCATTTGAAAATACATATAATTTACTTCAAATGAATGTAATAAGGGAGAATTAATCAATTAAAATTCTGAAGTGACACTGATTTTCAAATTTTCCCATTTTGATTGACAGCAGAGGTTTGTTTACATTACACCGGAAGCTCTAATCTCCACAGACGCATTCAAAATGGTTGCTAATAAGATTATGTCTTAATCATCCTACCTCAGCAAAGAGAGAACGAGTCAAGTCCAATAAATCCATTTATTTGATAAATAAAGAACACATACACTGCATGTAAGCGTGAATATGCATCCTGCTGAGTCCGGCTGTTATCTCCTGACCACTGCTCTTAGCACAGTTTACACGAACCTTTCAGTGACCAGATAAGAGTCCAGTGCAGATGTAATTTTCACAGAAACAAATTCCAATAAAAAGAAATTTTGAACAAAATTTTCTGATTTAAATAAAAATAATGTGTATAATTATATTGTTTTTAATTAAAACAAAAATAACACAGTCACTGCCAACGGTGTCCCATGTATGGGATATTTTTGGGGTTGGGAAACCAAACTCGCACCAAGTTGACAACACATTCTGGTAGAATGTCCCTACGATGGCTTGCAACATTGGTAAACCGAGGGTCTAATTGAAGAACATTTAGTTTTCTCTCTCTATATCTTTCATCAAGAAAAACTCCTCTATGGAAAAGCATTGTCCAGAAAAACTTATACTTTTCCTTTCGGAACGAGGTATTTCTTCTGTCAGGTAATGCTGGTTCAGAAGGCCACCACATTTGTGTGTTTCTCCCGTCTGTTATGCAGGGTTTGCAAAAACAATGTTCACATTCATCACAGTTTGGATTTTGCGGGATACAGAATGTCCTCCCAAAGTCGTCAGCACTGATGTCCTCAATCCCAGTTGTATTTTCTTCACATATCATTTCTTCTAACTCCCATTCATTAAAATTGATGAATTGAATTATTGATTCCCTTTGATCAGAGTTCACCCTCAAAGTAATTATACTTGTGTCCTCATTTTCCTCCATTTTGTTACACGAATGATGGCCAGAATTGGAGGGAAAGTTTTAGGGCATGGGGTACCAAAGGAGATTTCTCTACCATGGCATCATGTATGTGGCCATTTTTATAAGCATTAAATTCTTATTTTCTGTCCATCAAAGTTGTTATTAAATATTTACATGGAAATCTATTACAACATAATAACTATCACCATATTTTCCCCGCATCCACAAATATTTTGATCCCCACTGAGGGCCCACCCCGGGAGATGGGCTGATAAATAGATTTATTGACATTTGGCGGGATGCAGGGAGTGCCTCCCCACTGTGAAAATATTTCAACTTCACATGATTCATTGTAACTGGTCCATTCCATTTTATTTCTACAAAAGGGTAAATTGAGATTTTTGATGATTGTTTTATTCAAAATATATATATAAACCCTAAGGTCTATACACTTAGCTCTGTAATAACGAAATCACTTGATCACAAAGAGTAAACTTTGAATCATATTTGACTCATAAATATACCTATGGAAATAAAAATAGGTATCCTGTTACACCACATGAAAAAATGATCCAGTCCATATTATGAA
Source organism: Magallana gigas (assembly GCF_902806645.1). Lineage (NCBI taxonomy): Eukaryota > Metazoa > Mollusca > Bivalvia > Ostreida > Ostreidae > Magallana > Magallana gigas. The sequence continues at coordinate 7,874,513 of NC_047563.1, read as the reverse complement.
ACGTAAAAGTGCAAGCAATATTACATTTCACAACATAGCAAGTAACCATTGTAAAGATATTAGAAGACTTCAAGAAAATGTCAGAAACTAAGAGAAAACGGCCAGGTAATTTCAAGTTTGAGATGCCGATTACCGAGGGAAAAAAGCAGGAAATTATGCAAAATCTTCAAAATGTGAGGGAAGTTTTGGTCAGCAAGTTAGGAAGACCAGTTAATAACACGGACATCATGGAATCATTGCTGGATACCTCGAGACAATCTCTAAAAACGAATGATGATGATTTTAAATCACCTGCAACTTACACTAAAGTAAATAAGAGTCAAGTAAAGCAGGATTTTTTTGTGACATCATTGCAAGCTGTAAGAAAACTGATCGATGTTTCAGCATCCCACGGGAAGTACTGTAAAGGGACTCTTGAAGTTAAAAAAGTCACAAAGAGAAGTCATGTGAGTTCATTGAAATTAGTTTGTACCCGGGGCAATAGAGGAAGACATTCCTACATTTGGGCATCATCTCCATACCTACCAAATGGGAAGTATCTTGTTAATGAAAGAATTAACCATGCATTTCTATGCAGTGGAATGTTACCTTCTCATTATTCAAGATTCTGTAATGCAGCAGGACTTGGTGTTCTCTCCGTTGAAAAAAGGGACGCATTTTTTAAAATGTATAAACCAATTGTACAAGAAGAATATGAAGATTCGTGCAACACTGCCATTCTTGAAGAAGTTGGATTATATGAAAACTTGGATGGAATAGACATAATTACTGATGCACGGCATGGATGGCGAAAAAATGCTCAAGACACCAGTGTCGTTGCAATTGGGGAGCGATCAAATAAAGTTCTTAATTGTGCTCATGTAACAAAGGCAGAGGATCCTGTTTCTCAAAGGCATGAGACAATTGGAACACGAAAAATTTATGAAGATTTTGACAACAGGGACATTTCTGTGATTGTGCATACCCACGACAGGAACATGGCCATTAATAAATATGTAAGAGAACGGGAACATGGCTTTACATGTAATCAAAATAATCTATGGCATGGCATCAAAAGTATCAAAAAGGCCTTGACTAATATTTCAAGTGGACCAAGATACAAGGAAGGAAAAACCTGGTCCGAAGAACTTGTCGATAAAGTGGAACCTATTGCGACACATTTTTACTGGGCAGCCAAGCATTGTGAGGGCAATTCTACTACTTTGAGAACTTTGTTGGACAACATTGTTGACCATTACCATAATGACCACAAGCGATGCCACCCTAGCTCAAGATGTAAACAAGATCCAAATTATGAACCATCAAAAGTTGTGCTTGAAAATCCTGTTGCAATTAAGTTACTCAAAAGTGTTATTGTAAATTCCACAATTTATAAATATCCAGATCATTTCAATTTAGGGAGAGATACATACTTTGTGGAAAGTTTTAATAACACTTTGAATGTCTATCAAGACAAAAGAATAGCATTTGGAAGTGAACAGTATGAAGTGCGTGCTTTCCTTGGAACTCTGCATTGGAATGAAAATGTGAATAGAGAACATACTTCAGTATCATTCAAGGCTGATCCGAAAGCCCCTAGACGCTTAAAGGGCAAAAAAAACTATAAAAAGAAAACATTTAACTTTAGAAATAATACATGGATGCGCTATATAAAACAAGTATACTCAAAGCGGGAAAATAAATAGTGAAACCATGTGATGCTGTCTTTTATTTCAACACGTGTCTGTGCTATGCAGGTATCTATTTATAGCTTTACTCTGTAGTCTTATCAGTTGGGGGTGTGGCCTTCTCCCTAATATGCTTAATTGCCGTCCGTGTGGATATTCAACTAGGTCAGATCCGGCCTTTAAACACTCTGCTTCTTGCAGGAACATCAAGCTTTACTCTTGACATTAACGGAAGACCCACTCGTTGCTTTGCAACGAGCTTTGCTCTAGTTCTTTTTATTTTTTTTTCTGACTCCTTTTCGGCTTCATAACTCAAAAAGTTAACAACTGATTTTGATGAAATTTTCAGAGGTTGTGTGCAACTATAATACCTCAATGTTTGTGAAGTTTCTTTGAAAACGTCACTTCCGTTTTTACGTTACGTCATTTTTAAAATTTTCAAAAAATCATTTTGTCCGCGGCGTTTCTCAAAAAAGCTTTAAGATAGAGGCTTGAAAATTTCAATGGTTATGATTTAATCGATTTACCTCTGTAATAAGGCTGGAAATGAAAATCTGTCACTTCCGGTCGAAACCGGAAGGGAATCAAATTTTTCGAAAAAATGAATTTTCTAATCCAATCAAAAACGAATATGTGTTTTATAGAGCTTATTTAGCTGAATCAAACACTGAAAGTCGTTTTAAAATTGGACGATGCATTACAGAGATATACGAGTTCAAAAAATGATTTTTCCGGAAATATTGATTCCGCGTTTTTGGTTAAGAAAGTAGTATCAAGTTTTTGGTTAAATTAACTTGTACCTAAAAATTAATTGTTAAGTCGTACTGTAACACATTCGGATTTTTTTTGTTAAGTCGTTCTTGAAATCGGAAAGGTTTTTGTTTAGTCGTACGTAAAATCATTCGGATTTTGTTAAGTCGTACCAGGAATAATTCGATTTTTTCATCTTTTTATTTAAGGTACTCTTGTTATTGGTTTAAGAGCTCTGCTTCTTACAGGAACTTCCAGCTTTACTTTCGACATTAACGGAAGACCCACTCGTTGCTTTGCAACGAGCTTTGCTCTAGTCTTTTTTTTCTTTTTCTGACTTTTTTGGAGCGCTATTTCTCAAAAACTATCCAACCGATTCGCACAAAATTTTCAGGATGGATAAAGCTTGATCGGCGCTACATTTCATAAAATTTTTAAATGATGACGTCACTTCCGGTTTCAGATATTGACGATTTTGTAAATTTTTTAGAGTCATTTTGTCCACGCATCTTCTCCGAAACTAATCAAGATAGAAGCTTGAAATTTTCAGGGATTGTAGATGAATGTATGTAGATGTACCTCCATGCTTCCAATGATGAAAATTGCTAAAGGCCTCCAAGCTCGCCTGAACCTGAAAATTGGCACCAAATTTTTTCACGAAATTTTTGCACATTTTCTGTGATATCTTTTGATGTATAAATATTTTGTTATAAGATGTAATGCAAAAGTTGTTTCAAATTACACGGGCTTTCGTTTGGTATCAAGAAATAGGGACTGGCCCCTCAAATTAGGGGCCAAGAGGGCTGTAAAGTCTTCTTACAATAACTCTTTACTGAATAATAATTTGTTATTAATTATAGAAGCAAAAATGTTCATTGTTCGGCTGTTTATCTATACAGTACCATACCCAAGTCATATGTTACGTAATAAGGGGTTCCAAGGGGCCAGAATTTCAAAATTTCAATCATTAATATCTGAAAAAGGAGAAATATTTTGAAAAGCATTGTAGAACAAAAGTTGCTTAAAATAATGTTCTGAACAATATGCGTCCTTAAATTGTTTTGTTCATGACCCCATTTAGGAGATAAAGGGCCGGCCCCTAAAACACATTTGTAAAGATATCCTAAGAAGGGTTAACATTTCGTGAACACTTGTTGAACAAAATATGTTTATATTTGCAAGATCTTTCATTTGATATCAAGAAAAAGGGGCTGGCCCCTCCAATTAGGGGTCAAGAGGGGTCTTAAATCTTCTTACAAGAACTGTTTACTGAACAATAATTTGTTATTAATTATAGAAGCAAAAATTTTCATTGTACAATTGTTTATCTATACAGTATCATACCTTAGTCATATATTACGTAATTAGGGGTTTCAAGGGGCCAGAAGTTCAAAACTTTGATCATTTTGAAATATCTGAAAAAGCAGAAATATTTTTTAAAAGCAATGTAGAACAAAATAATGTTCTGAACAATATGATACCATAAATGTTGTTATTAGTGGCCCCGGTAAAGAGTTAAAGGGTCGGCCCCTAAAATACAGTTGTTTAGATATCTCGATAACGGTTAACCATTCGTTAACATTTGTAGAACAAAATATGTTTATATTAGCGAGACCTTTTATTTGATATTAAAAAAAAAGGGCTGACCCCTCAAATTTGGAACCAGAAGGGCTATTAAGTCTTTTTATAATAACTCTTTTCTGACCAACAATTTGATAAAAATCATAAAGCAACAAAGGAGCTTTTATTAAGCTTAATTTAAAACTGAAATCCGTTTTAAAATCGGACGATGCATTACAAAAATATTGGGATTTAAAAATTGAGTTTTCCGGAAATTTTGTTTCCACGTTCTTGGTTAAGAAAATAGTGTTATTTTAAAAGTTAAATTAACTCATACCTAAAATAATTCGGAAATTGTTAATTCGTACTTGAAGACATTCGGGACTTTTTTATTAAGTCGTTCTAGAAATTGTAAAGGTTTTTGTTAATTCGTTCTTGAAATCATTCAGACATTGTAAAGTCGTACTAAGAATTATTCGATTTTGTTTTAAATTTCTTTTTAATTTTCTTTGTAGTTGGTTTTAGAACTCTGCTTCTCACAGGAGCTTCTTTCTTTACTCTCGACACCACCGGAAGACCCACTCGTTGCTTTGCAACGAGCTTTGCTCTAGTTCTTCTTCTTTTTCTTCTAGACGTTTTTTTTAAACTGTAATATCTCGCTTGTTTGTCATTAGATTTTATTCAAATTTTCAGGGTTTATTGTAAATGACAATAGCTTACTATAGCAAAAAATATGGTGAAATCGCTACTTCCGGTTTTGAGTTATTCCCCTTTGAATATTTTTTAGTGGGTCTCGTGTACCTGCAAAGGCTCTGAGTAGATCCGTAGCAAGTAGTTTTAATTTACAAATCTTTAATGTAGACATCTTGAACGTTGTCCTCCTAGTTTTACATGTTTGATTAACACACGTATACTGCTTAAAAAATTACATCGAAATTTATGTTTCAAAAAATGTTGAATTTTGCTTATATCTTTGCTCAATAACTTTTTAGCTGTAAATATTTTCTAGACACATACAGAATAAAAGTTGTGCAGAATATTAAGACCTTTCATTTGATACCATAAAAAAGGGGCTAGATCCCTTAAAAGTCTTTGCTTCATAACTCTTAAACGGTAAATTTTTCGATATAGGCGTCGCTGCAAAAAATGTTGTTTGTGACTTTATTGATCTCATAAAACTATTTTTGTGTTCGGGTATTGCATAATATGAGGGTAAAAAGTAATACGTGTTGACCAGTACTCGCGGCAATTTGGCCAAGTTAACGAATCTCTCCCTCGCCCGCGGCCGAGAAAATCGGTCACCATGGTCGCGGCTGGGCTACCTAGCGGTCAGCGGTTATCTAAAACACGAGAGTTGCGTCTCTCATAAATGAGTTTATTTAGTCGCAAACTCAAAAATTGTTCTAGTTTTGATTACACATAAAAGTTTATGGACTAAAATATTGGGTGTCAATTAAGAAATCGTTCAGTTAATTAATAAAAGCAATGTCATTCTCAATCTAAAGCAATATCAGACATAGATCAATTGTGGCTTTTAAGTTTAAAATAAAGAACTTCTGTTTGATAGAATATGGTCATTATACTGCAAACTTTTCAAATCTTCCTGGGTTCTGAGCTGTGCGTGTCTGTGCGTTGTACCTTTACGTAATCTATCCTTCGTCCACGGCCGAGAAGATCAGCCACGGCTGCACTACTAGCGGTAAGCGGTTATCTAATACACAGGATTCGCACACCGCGACGCATACTTATATGAAGATGAACGTGTTTGAGTTTATATAGCCGTAAATACAAGAACTGTTTTAATTTTATATTATAAAAGTTTGTCCATCTTGTATTTATTTAATTAAACATTTGAGTGTAACTGAATATTAATGAAATATATTACTCCAAATCGGAAACATAGTCAGACATAAATTAATAGTTGGTTTGTATATCTAAAAAATGTTAACCCCCCCCCCCCCAAAAAAAAAAATAATAAATGATGATCATCCCTAGCACATGGCCGAGGAGATCCAGCGCGAGTAGACAAGTGATCTGCGGTCGGCTCGTGTTCTTCTACATGTACCTTATCACGCGTTCATGTTTCATATTTTGCACGGATAGAACTATATTTTATTATGTTTTCAACTATTATATAGATTTATGACGAAAATAAATGAATTTATTTTACTTGTACAGTTGATTAAGCATTGATTTAATTATACGATAGCGTACAAGGTAGTTTAAAAATCAACTCAAAGTTCCATGTTACATGTTTGCGGTAGGTGCTAGCACGATAAAGGAATGCCCTGAATTGTCCTGAATTGAGGCATTTGATGATTATTTAAAAGAATATTCACATGGGTTTTAAACAACTTAAGATTAGATTCTATCAGTCACATATTAATCACTCTGTAGTTTTTCTACATGGTTGTTCGTTTCAGTGTGGAAGCGAACTCAGTGCTGCGTTCCCCCCTCCTCCCGCCCCTCTGACAAGTGCTCGCGCTGGATTTTTTTAAATTGGCGAAAAGATATCCAGATCTGTCGAAAATCATTTTTGGTGACTTCTTCTTATGTGTAACATTTTCTCCTGAACGTGTTTAATTTTCCCACCCGTGTGTGTATTCATTCAGTCTGTGTTAAATCAATCGCCACGTGCAACCGAAGATCTTGTGTCGCTTCAGCGCACACAACTCAGAACATATGTAATTGAGTAACAGTTGGAAGGGTTCTCTTATAAACAATAAGACTATTATTCAAAGTCAATCATCTTCACATTAAAGATGTGAAATCGTAACCTAAGAATGTGGTTAATAAATTAACCTGTTGAACACGCTAAACTTTTATGATTATGAACATAATAATTCATAATATATTATAATTAAAAGTTTTAAGACAAAGAAAATTTTGTTCTTGGGAAATACGACTACATTAAGCAATGCAGTCGATCACCATAGAAATCATCAAAGTATTGCAACTGTCGACGGATTTCTTATTTCTTTGAAGACCATGATAATTCACTTGACTTGCAGACTATAATATAGCGACATATCTGCCTTCCAAAAATATATGCGCTTCTCAAAGTTACACTTAAGTGAGATAGATGTGCGTTATTGGGAATTTTATTTATTGCTAATTGTATGAAAATTGATTTTAAAAAAACAAATTTTAATTGAAGTTGTGTATTATGAGGTTGTAATGCAACTTAATTTACTTACAAGGTTAGCTACAGCCAGTGGAATATAGGTGGCTTTTATGTGAACAATGAATACCCAATATATTAAAATACAAGATAAATAGTTTCCAGAACTATAATACTAATATGCTTGTGTATACGAAGGTTGCACCCTCATTTGTATGGCTGTAAGTGAGGAGGTATAGGTGTATCGATGTACATACAATGTATGACTGCACAAACGGATTCCGGACCATGGCTACAGACGATACCAATGATAGTCTTTTAATACATCAATGCACAGTTTGATATAGAAACTGACCAGTTTCATAACTTCTTCGAATTTCTCTAACACGGACTGTCTAATTCCTTCTCAGAATTCCAATTTACGCAAGCGCAATTGAATTTTTTTTTTAATTCAATTAGTCAACCCACAGACATAAACAAAAGGATTTTGCATATTATTACATCGTTGAAAGAAGTAATATTCATTTCTGTAAATAAGGTTATTTAATTCACATTACATAGCGGTGTCTCTATGAAACAGCACCATCTGGTGTAAAAGTTAGATGCTCGCTTTTGCATAAATTCTCCTGCTCATTTTTTTTTTAGCTGATTATATATTATTTTGAATGTCCAAATCTATTCGCATCATTAAATAATATCAGACGACACACATTTCCCTGTAGAAAATCTCAAAGATGCCATCAATTTTGACAATTTACTAAATTTTGTCAGCACGTAACAAATTTAAACTTGCAAATAGTCTTCAAAAATTTAGAAAGATTTAAATAAACAAGTTATCTTAGAGAAAAGGTTACGTGTTTTGTAGGCGGGTTAGGTTTTTAAAAAAAACTGCAATTCCTGACATGAATCATGAGTACATACTGTTTATACCTTTGAAAATTTAAATCGCCATTAAACATCTCACTTTTTATAGAATTTTGGAAACGATTACACATACTGTGTTCGACAAATAGGTTTCCAAAAACATTTTCTTCCTGTCTTGTTCAAAACACATTTTATATACAGGTTTTCAATCACGACACGTTTTTATAACAAAAGCGGAACTGAAAGTTTAGTCATTATAATCGTTTGACACCATATCACATATATTTTTAACCCGCAGCAACAACGGAAGACCTACTCGTGGCTTTGCCACGAGCTCTGCTCTAGTTTATAACTCTTATTTGATTGCAGTTTTCTTGCATGTCAACATAGTTATGTTGCATGTTGACATAACTATCTTGCATGTCAACATATTTATCTTGCATGTCCACATAATTTATAGAAAAATAACTTGCACACAAGGGGCAGAGATATGCCACCATGCTTCTCTATATCCTCCATAATTTAAATGTAAATTGAAATCAAATAAAGCATGCTATTGTTCTAAATACACAACCGTTGTGTAGGTTACCTCCCCTTACTTAGATACATATCACCTTTTGGTTCAGTTTTTGAATTATTATTTTTCAAATTTCGGCAATAAATAAAAATATTCAGACGTGTAAGGTGATGCTTTGTATTATTTATATGTTATTCTATAGTTATTTTACAAACTAGTCTTAATTTAAAGCAGAGATATAAGAGAATTATCGATTTCAAATTTGAGGGCAATAGTTCTGTCCAATGATAGAGTTATATTTCTTTAATTATTGATATTTCATTTTAGAACTCTCTTGTGTTTTTCGGTAAAATTGTCATACGAAGCCCGCCATTTGTTTATGCGGTTGAACACCGCACTCTGTATTTTTTGCTAAGTTTAGCCTACCACAGAGTAAGTAATGATTTAAAACTTGTTTATTATTCTGTAAAAAGATGATTTCAACATGTTTATAGCTTTTACGGCAGCCATAATCAGTTTTATGTGTAATTATTGAAGCTTTCTTTTTGGAGTGTTGTCGTCTGCAACAAATGTAAACATAGGCTTGTTTTGATTTGAACAACTTTCTGTGAATTATTTGCTTAACTTTATATTGATAAGTTTACAAGCTATCTTGAACGTTTTCTGGTAGGTTTGAGCTTATATTTATGGTTAACTATATTTTCAAGTGTTATGCTGCAAAATTTTATTTCTATGGATGCCCATAAGTGTCATAAGCTTTATGCAAAGTGTTATTATTGATAACTATATATGAAATATAAAGTGTTTCATTGTATCCTTTGTTTATATTTCAGTCTTTTACCAAATACACATACACATTGACAATCTTTCTGGGAGTTGTTGTTAATGTAAGAGGTTAATTAAGCATTCTGTGCGAGACCGGACCAGGGCGTCCTTACGTGACAGAACAGCAATACACCCCCTTGACGACAGGCTGAGACAGAGAAATATCAGCCCCGAGGGCGATACACCCTAGCTTCCGGTTGCTGTCTCACGTAGTCCAAACACAGGGCGAAAAACCATCTTTAAGCAAGTCCTTAAAGGTGGCTTAAAGGTGACTTAAAGGAGCTTAAAGGCTATACAACCTTTAAGCCGCCTTTAAGTCACCTTTAAGCAAGTGCTTATAGGTCCTTAATGTCCAAACTTCTTTAAGCTACCTTTAAGCCACCTTTAAGCCACCTTTAAGCATCTTTAAGTGGCATTTACGCTCTCTTTACACTGCCTTTACACTGTCTTTAAGTGGCCTTTAAGTCAATATTGATCAAGCTGAACAATAAAAACATATATTAAATGCAAAAGCTCTTTTATAGAGATGGGAAGGGGGTCATCCGAGTGATAATATAATTTCCAAGGAAGGGGGGGGGGGGTTCCAGGCGGTTTTAATCGTCGCTCCATTAAACACAGATCGCTATCATCAGCACCGCTCCGATGGACACAGATTGCCGTTATAAAATTCTTTATAATTTTTGGGGGGTTTCAAAATTATTGTAGGGATGAGCGCAGTCTCTGTATCTTAATATGTGCATAAAACTAATTAAAGTATGTTTGTTTCCTATTATAAATTAATCGGTGAAATAATCTCTCTCTCTCTCTCTCTCTCTCTCTCTCTCTCTCTCTCTCTCTCTCTCTCAGTTCATCTGGTTATTAAACAAAATAAAGATAATGAACCAAAAATGCATGATTTAATTTGTTAATCGGTTTAAGGTTTGTAATTTTTTTTTCAATTTTCATTATTTCTAACCCTAGATCTGCTAGATACATGTTAAAGATGAAAAGACTCTCAACTGCCTTTGTTATATCGGGCAGGATATTACTGCTTTGTTTGTCTAGACATAGTTTTGTTCGTTTGTGTATATCTAATTAGAGTCTATTGTTTGTCCAACTTAAGAAAACCCCTGGAACTAACACAGAATATACAAGATATACACAACAGTTGTGTCGTGTGCCCAGGTGCATGTTTGTGTATATCTAATTAAAGTCTATTGTTTGTCCAACTTAAGAAAACCCCTGGAACTAACACAGAATATACAAGATATACACAACAGGTGTGTCGTGTGCCCAGGTGCACGTCAGGGTTTCTAATAAAGGCGTTGAATCTTAGTATGTACGAGTATACGATAAGTCTAGTGAATAAAAGTTAATTTACATTTGTAATTCATTTTCAAAGTATTATTTCCTAGCTCTGGGTTTCAAATATGTTACGTCTACAAATTAACGATACATGTATGTAAGAGTAAAATCTTGAGGCTAATTAATTAATGGACCGGTGATCATAAATAGGGGTTGATTATTTAAATATATGTATAAGGGTAAATATGTCAAATATACCCGGCCTGGCACATCATACAATTGTATGTACAAGTCATTTGCAATTGCCACATGCAGTAAATACGTCACCGGTAATTGGTAATTTTGTTTGTTATAGAATTGATAGTTTAAAAATCATGTACATACAATTACATGTAAATATTTAAACATATTGGAACGGCGCCGCGATCATGAAAACCGGGAAATTGCGGGAAATTGAACAAATACCCTAATAGTATCAATGCATTTAATAAAAGAAATGATTTCATTTTCTTTCTTACATTTTTATAGCTATAAATTAGATGAATTACGTATATCTACTCTGTTTAAATTTATTAACTAAGAAAGCCTACTATAGTGAACCTAACGGTTTCCATTTAGGTATAATATATTTGTGTTCACTGAAGACCAAGTTCCGTATTTCATTCTAAATACATGCATGCATGTAATTTATAAATTAGATATAATTGATTGTTACAAACTGAATGGTTTGTCAAAATCTTTTCAAGTAAACACATTCAATACAGTGATTCAATATCCACTGATATATAGGATATAAAAACCCTGATAAATATGTAAGTTGCCGTGGCGCAGAGGATGTGTGGTGATCCAAGTAAACTAAGGGTCCCTGGTTCAATTCTCACCGCGGCCGTTTTTTTTTTGGTGTTTTTTTTTTCATTTTTCTTTCTAGAACAAAAACCGTTTTAATACCTTTTCTTTCATAAAGTTAATACATTTTGTTGGAAATTAAGCACAATATTGAATTAAATTTTTTTTAATGGCTTAAAGGTGGCTTAAAGGTGGCTTAAAGGTGGCTTAAAGAAGTTTGGACATTAAGGACCTATAAGTTGTCCTTAAAGGTGGCTTAAAGGTGGCTTAAAGATAGTCTTTAAGCTGCCTTTAAGCCATCTTTACGCTTTCTTTAAGCCACCTTTAAGCAATACATATAGCTTAAAGGTAGCTTAAAGGTGGCTTAAAGATCGTCTTTAAGCTACCTTTAAACACCTTTAAGCTATCTTTAAGGAGGACTTAAAGATGGTCATTCATCCTGTGAAAACACGTGTATCGGGGCTGATACACTACTAGGTATATGATATAACATCAGAAGATTACCGGAATGGGTTGTGATATAAATTTTATATCGCACCCCTAGGGTTTATATCGCACGGGTAGGCGATTTTTTTTTGTTGTTTATATTGCACAGGGCGGAAAAGGGTATATTTTCTATAAGTTTAAGATATAAATCTTATGTCACACCTTTGGGTTTTTATCACACGGGTAGGCGTATTATTTCTATAAGTATACGATATATCTAAGTAAATGGTCAGGCCCCGAGGCCATAAATTTTAGTCAAGTTCTACATATTCCTTTTGTAAACGTGGGAATTAAATAAAAAGTCGTCTAAATGTCATGGCCCCGGGGCCTGGTGATCGATGGCATTTACGATCATGTGATTATGATCATTTGGGTCATGATAATTTGCATCATGTTTGAGATATGATTCTGTAATATTTGCAGATTGAAACTCTCATTATTATAATGTTAAATTATTACAATTCAACAAGATATATTTATAATACATTAAACAAATAATGCATATCACAACAATTAGAGTTTTATTTAGAATTATATTAAAGAAGAAATGTTGATATTGTCAGCGAGCAAAATGTGATTGTAAGTCAAATTTAATAAAAAAGGAATGACATTGATCTACAATATGATACATTTTTTGTAAACAAAAATAAATGAAATACCATAGCTATAAGTTATCATAAAGACTCATATATATTATATTAAAAATCAGTTACGATGCGTACTTGTAAAGAAAAGAATTTTTCGAGGTGTGGCGACTTTCAGTGAATAATACATGTACACTTTAGCACTGACAATGTAATTAAAAAATATAAAAGACTTAACCTTTACATTAAAATATAAACATAAGTTCATACATTTATACCATAATATGCTAAAACTATTGCATATATACATACTTCTAAAAATGGTGTACCGCTCCAACTTAGTTTGAATTATTTGGACGAGTTTGATCATTACATGTAATTAGAATTGATCCGCGGTAGTAAGGAAATCTTATGGTGCGCATGTCGGTGTTCGAACGCACATTGGTCGATTTCCAGTTAAAAAAATAAGAAACACGTTAAATGCTACTCATAGGTTTATGTTTCATTAAAACGGAAGGACGACACAATTTTAAAACATTAAATCCTATGTATGTGCGCTGTAGTTTAATTGTTTGCACGCTGTGCTGATTAATGAAGGCAAAGTTTGAGGATTTTCCTTCCTCCGCCATCTTTAACTACCTGACCAGAGTCTCACCGCTGGTTGAAACACGGTTTCATTTTTGTCAAACTAAAAGTGGGTTCGATCTGAGTTGAGTCGAACTACGGCGACCGTAGTTTGTGATCAAACTCGCCCATGATTACTTGAACACATGCAAGATCTCATTGCTAATAATTTGTACAAACCCAACATTTTCGTTTAAAAATGAGCTCAACTTATTTGCACAGTAAACATTTTAATTAAACTAATAAAATGTTAAAATTCTGTTTAACAAAGAAAACAAAAATAGAATTAAAAAAAGAGAATAGATATCCAGAGAAGTAATTAAGAGTTTCTCACATTCTTATTTTCATTCTATTTCTTAAATTTTAGGCTGGTACACTGTTGACATTAGGTTTCTAAAGCAACGAAATTGAAATGTTTTGTTTATAACCAAAATGACACTAAAGCAGCGCTATGTTAAATAGGAGTATGCCAAACGAATAATGGAATGTTCAAATGTGACTTTATTATATAGGCAAGTAATTATGTGTATATATGACATAGAAAGCAATTTTAGAAACAATTTAATAGTTTAGAGTCTGTATAACACATAGAGCCAGATTAAAAGAAGTTTTGATATTAAGGACCGATAAGCTCTAGCTTAAAGTGACTTACAGGTGGCTAATAGATCGTATATCCTTTAAGCCACCTTTTAAGACTTGCTTTAAGATGGGTTTTTTGCCCTGTGATTCATATAGAGAGGCAAGTCAGTCCACAAGTATCATCTATAAAACTTGTTGAAATATGAACATTTATATCACATTTCAATGAATTTCAACAACAAATTATAATTATCAAAGTCAAGCGGAGAGAGAAACTACTGTCCAAATTTAAAACTCAAATAACGTTGATTTCTTTGTTTGAGCTTAACAAATTTTAGTAGTAAAACTGATAAAAAATAGAATATATTATAAAGGTATTGCCATGCTTAAAGTTGATGAATTTTGAATTTGATTTTCAGAGTTTTATCGTTTAGAATGTTTTGCTCCAAAGTTTCAAACCCAAAAAGTCAAAACTTACCCGATTATACTTTAGTTAAGTCTTTTAACAACAGCAATAAAAAATAAAATTAAATGTTTTGTGTGCGTTCAATCCTATATCGTACATGTAACAGAATAACTAAAATCAATGTTTAAATACACTTTTTGATTTAAAACTTTCTAAGCTTTTACGTGACATAAACCAAGACTAATTTTCCTGATATTTGTTACTCCCACGGTTTTTTTTTCAAGCCTGGAATGTTTGATATGAAAACAAAAATTTTAGGGAGTCAAAAATTGGTAAAATCCAGTCAAATTACAGTGTCTATGAATAATATATAAATAGTGCCTGTTTGGGAGGGTATCTGTTGAAATTGACACCCCGAGACAACCATTGTCAACCGACGCGAAGCGGAGGTTAACAATGGTTTTCGAGGGGTGTCAATTTCAACAGTAACCCTCCCAAACTGGCACATTTTATTTTTTTATACTGAATGTCTTATTTTTTTTTTTTTTTTATCTTTTATTAAAATCATTCTTCATCACAAAACGTACATATTTTGAAACTCGTATCGTATAGATATATCTTCTGTGTAATAAGCATAATTTTACATGCATGGAAAAAAATACTATTGTTATACATATTAAATCTATTGTACAATAATTATAATAATTAGTATTCATCATAAACATACATCGTATTACTGTATCACATATTATATATCAAAAATATGGTTCTTCATATCATGTTTTTAAATTATAGAAAGTTTCCAACATTTTTATAAAAATCGTTTTTATTTCTACCAATACTGGTGACAATTACGTTCTGGAGAAAAAGAGTATTTTTAAGCTTGTGCCTTAGGTCTTGCTCACACATTCTTTCTTTCTGAATTCTACATTTCATTTTATATTTATATATTTTAAAACTAATGAAAGACAAAAAGTTATTGAAAAAAGAAGTTTTCTCGCTAATTTCATTGTAGAAACCTAGTGTAATAATTTTCCATGTGACGTCAAATTTTAAGTAAATGCTTATTCTCTCTCAGATATGTTTGACAATTTTGCAATCATACAAAAGGTGGTTTATATCCTCGTTAACATTGCACACTTCGCACAATGGAGAGACAGTTTTGTTCCATTTACTGACACATACATTATTGTTCAATATACCATGAAGGAGTTGATAATATATTCTGAGATTCTTTTTTCATACATTTCTTTGATTTTTGCAATATACACATTTTCCCATAGACATAATGTGTCGTTAAAAACTTTTCTCCGTATATTTTCGTATATTGGTTTTTGAAACTTTTTATCAATAAACAATGAATAGTAAAAATTACTTTTAACATTGTTAACTGAATTAACGGTATTGTTTCGAAATAAAAATGATACACAATGTTTGATTTTGACGTATTTTGATTAGCTGCAGTCAAATTTGTCTTTATAAGCTTTAAATGCTTTTCTTAGCATGATATATTCACATAAGATATTGTTTTTTCTAACCAGTTTGTGTGTAAAGTACATGTACATCATACCATAAAACTCTCATTATACAATGTTTTTATCATTCCTATGAATTCATCTCCGTAGTTAAACTTTTCTAGCGTTTTAAGCATAAAATTATATTCTACTGAATCAAAGGCCTTTTCAAAATCAAGAAAGAGTAATATTCCATCTAATTCGTTGTGCATGTAATATTCAAAAACATCAAGTATTAGTCTAGCATTTTCTCCAATATAACGTCCTTTTATATATGCACTTTGCTCACGTCCTATCAATCTACTTGCTATTTTTTTTGTAAACGATTAGCTAATACGTGTGCAAATATCTTATAATCTGTGTTTGTTAAAGCTGCTTGGTCCGATTTTATATCAAATTTTATGCACGTTTTTAAACGATGGGTATGCTTAGTATATGTATAATAATAGACATTGCAGTAGTTTTACCCGTCAATTATGCCAAATTTCAATAAAGAAAAATACGTACAAAATTTGCAAACAAAACAAACGTCATTAAAAGGTACCGCGTTATTTCGCCTCATGTTAAATTTCACCCCTGACGACGAGACGGGTATGGTTGTATTACGAATTTGACATCGCTTCGAATAAAGGTCGAAATGATCAGACAAATTACAAATAAACATTTGTACGTTTTGTTCGCTAATATTTCTAAAGTCTGCTTTCTTTACAATCGATGCATAGCCTGCGTGTTGAATAACCCCAATCATTCGGGGCACGAAACCAAGCGGTTTCCTTTTCTAAACATTCCCGTGATGCATTTTGGTTTGTTTTTTCGTTTGCCCAAAGAGAAATTATTTTTATTTACTTTGAATATTTCTAACTTTGAAAGGAGACTGAGTCTGCTGGTGTAAATAGGAGAAAGTCCATAACTTTCTAAGATAAATGATTTGTATGAAAAAAAATTTGATACTGTAATTACAAAAAAATCGGACCAAGCAGCTTTAAACTAAGGGGTCTGTAGTTTTTGGGATTAATTTTTTCTCCTTTTTTGAAAATTAAAGTCATTATGAGATTCATAATAGATATGTTTTATATCATCCCAAAAGGCTTTATAGAAATCTGCCGGTAAACCTTCTTGTCCGGGAGATTTATTATTTTTCATATTTTCAACTGCAGTTTTACATTCATTTAATGTTGGTATTTCATCACACATTTCCTTTTCATTATCACTGATTTTTCCACAATTAAGGTAGTCCTATACTCGGCACTAAATGGGCTCAATCATTAAAAGCTTAGCTTTAAATGATAAATATACGTTCTAGCAATACATATACAAAAGAAAATATATATGTTTACATGCTAGTTTGTTTGTTATCACCTTTCAGACGGGTGTAACCCCTTGCGAAAATTATTGACAATTATGAATTTTGCCAGACATCCATTTTTCCTAAAAATAATGACCAATTTTGGGAAAATTAGAACTGAACATACAAAATAGAGTATAAATATTTATTTAAGCCATATCTCATCAATAATTTTGCGCAAATTTTTGTAAGTAAGTCCGCTTTATGGACCTGATGTATCAAAATAGAATACAAAAAATGCAATGCTAGTACGCGTTTGGTAAGTTTTTTTTACTATTTGATGGACTCAAACTTAGATTCATGGTGTCTATTCTAAAGATCGACATCTTAGAAAAAAGATTTGGTAAAATAAATTAGATGTTGACGGATTACTTTTCACGCTATAAGCTCTAAACAAAGTAGACCCTGACGGTTAAATCCGTAAAAATCACATTTTGCTACGATTTTCTGCCAAAATCTGTCAACAATGTTAGATATCATTTAAACATTAATTGATTGACGATTGATTAAATTCGAAATAGCTTCTGTCTCTAAATTTAAACTGGTTTTAGTAAAAGAAAAAGAAAAATTCGGGGGGGGGGGGGGTCAAAACAAAGAAGATATAAGCATACCTAAGATCCTGGTTAATCAGAAACTTCGTTTTTCATTTTACTTTAACAGAATCGAGTTTCTCAACATTAATCATTTCTATCTCTCATAGAATACTTATATTACCATTCTAATTGCTTATTATTGCCATTGTTTACAACAGCGATGTAGAGCAAAATCAATACCGGGTATCAAAAACGCTTTGTAAAAGTCGAACTAATATTGTCGTCGTATATTCTATTCCATTTTCATCTTTTATTTTGTTAATCGTATTGTTAATCGTATTATTTGTTTGTTGTTTTTTTTTCTAAATTTAGAAAGTAAGAAGTGCTTATTTCCCCTTTTTCTAACCATACAGATCTAGAGCGAACATAAGCTCCACTACATTTTTCCGCATAATAATCATCTATTTCTTTCTCTAAAAAACGTTTATAGTTCATATTTATTTCAGAGTATTTTTCCTATTTGCTTTTCAATGAAGTTTATACAATTTTTCTTACTTTCAGCCAAGTTTTTAGAAAAGTGAATACAAAATTTTTTTATTCGTATTTTAAGGTGTTCCCATTTACTTACAGGGTCTTGTATTTTTGTTGTATCTTCTCGAATATATATTTTTAGTTGTTTGCAAAAATTTTCATTGTTAAGCAATGAGGTATTTAGTTTCCAATATCCTACGCCGCTAGGATTTTCAGATGTACATAATTCAAAGGTTATCCCCATGTGATCCGTTAATCTATGATTTTCTACTTTGGCAGCTTTTCTTATCATAACATTGCTAAGTATGGAACATAAACTATCTGAAAGGAAAACATAGTTTATTCTACTTTTTGGGACATTATCTCCATCACACCAAGTTAAACCTTGTTCGGATTTTTTTCCAAAATATATCCAACTATCTTTTAGACAAAGAGTTTTTAACATTTTCTTTAGAATAATAACAGTTTTATCACTTAATTCATTGTTAATTTGGCAATTAAAATCACCACATAGTGCAACATTATCTAAGTTTAAAGAATTTTTATTAATCCAAGTAATTAATCGTTTGAAAAAATCAGCCCTATCTTTTCCGTTGTTTGGGGCATAAATATTCACCAAAGTTACCACTTTTTCATTATATCTTATATTAACTAATAATCTTCTCCCGTCTAGTGATTTATGGTAATTGATAATTTCTATATTGCTATTTTTCCTGAGTAAAATTGACACTCCTCTGCTGTAAACTGATTCTGAATAGCAATTAATTATTTCACCAAACCATCGTGAATTATATATACATTCTTGATTTTTTACAAAATGAGTTTCTTGTAAAAATATAACATCATATTTCCCATCCCTTAGCCAATCAAAGGGAATTGTTCGTTTTTGTACGTATTTAAACCTGGAACATTTAATGAGAAAAAAGCTAATGTCGTATCGTTCATAGGTTTATGAGAGTTACATTGCTGTCTTACTATCGATTGTCACCCTTGTCGCACTTGTCGTTCTTTTTTCTCTGCCATCGAAGATCTTTTAGAAAGTCTTCAATGTTCGGTTGACCCTCGGCCGATGCTCCTTCTCGGGGTAAGGAAGAACTCCTGAGCTTCCGGGTATGTTTGTTAGCCAGCTTTTGGTATAAGAGTCCAAGTTTGTTTTTTCCAGGCCATTTGTTGATTTTTGTGTATAGGGTGGCCTCTTTGTCCAGACCAGTCCCCCAGAACATGTCGAAGGTTCCCTCGGCAAATGTGATGCTACCATCTAGTTTTTCAAGGACAGCCTTGACTTCTGCTATTTGATCAGCCTTTGCAGTAACGATCTCCTCCATTACAGTCTCTTTGTCGTCACTCCATCCTTGAGGGTCTTTTACTGAATTGCCAATCCTTTTAACATCAAGGGCTGTTTCTGCATCCCTCACCTTCTGTGCAGCATCCGTGTTCCCCGATCGAATGGCCTTTGTGAGCTGATATGCGTGCTCCGCTGTTTTGTGGTGCTCCCCGAATACGCGAAGATCGCAGGGAAAGAAGTCGTACAAAGGGTTGTCCTGGCCTTGGAAAGCAACCACATTATCAGGGGATTCCTCGTGATGTCGACAATCGGAAGATCCAGGCGCATGACCGGGTTCCTTACACACTCTGCAGACCTACGACTTGGTTATAATGATATATACGGCATTTTAACTTTTCACATGTTGCACTCCTAGGGAGTGATTTGTTGTTCGGGAGGGGGGCTATGTAAATGAATCTGTTCCCGTTTAACACACTAGGCATTCGACGGGTCGTCGGGTGTCTGATGTTTTCGTATTTAAGGTCACTCTTGATCGTGACATCAAAAGAGTTCAACATCTCTAGTACTGCAGAGTCATCTACAGACAAAGGGAGTCCACAGATAGTTACCTTAAGGACATTATCACGTGGACTTGAGGCACCAGTAGAATACGGATTTGATTCGTAGACTTGGGCAGTGGTGTTTCTGATTTCAAAGCCCTCTACTATCAGCACAGATCTACTTTCTTTGGATTTTAGATAAACTCTCCAGAGATCTCTTTCCAATTGTATGCAAAGCACTTCATCTCCAACCTTCTTATGTATGGATTCGTAATCGCCAATTTTTTTGTTCTTGTCCATTTGAATTTCAGAGTTCTTAATATAGACAGGTTTGTTCATTGCGAATGACTGTGACAAAACGTTTTCAGATGCCATTTCAACGTCACACATCGAATTACTGAATTACGATTATAACACAGGTGAACACAGGTGAACACAATTCAGGTAGATACTACGCTAGTGGAAATTTAAATTCCAGGTAAACAAAGGAAATAAAGAAAACATCAAAATAAACATATATACACACGTTTTGAGTACAAGTCCAACACGGTTTTGGAAACACAAAATGGTCTTAAATCCAATACGCACAAAATTATTTGCAAAATCCTCTTGAAAAAAAAAGTATTTGGTCAAAATACGGAGCAGGTAAGATTCGTGTCCTCTCACCTGTACGACACGTGACCTGTTCTGAATGTCTTATTTTTAAAGAAAATTTAACTGCTTTTATATAGAAATGAAGTAAATTCTACGGCGAACCGTACGCGCATAATTTACGCGCATGTAACAATTCGTCGTGTTACTCGTTGCCAAGTGTGTTGCTAACGCTGAGGGTAATAGAACAAATTACCAACTGTGTCTAAACCAATCAGACTTCTGTATTTAACATGAAAGTATAATAATATATAAAAAATTGCGTCCAAACCAATCAGATTTCAGTATTAAACATGAAAGTATGATAATACACAATGGTATTGTGTCCCAGAGATTGCTGCTTGCATCCCTACCATTTTTTTCTCAATCTTCATCAAACCTTCGAAACTGAAATATAAAAAGTTCAACACATATTTATTTTCATTCAATGTTAATAAGACATACTGCTAGCAATAGTTATGCAGAATATTCCTTTTTTCAATTAAATAGTTTGAGGTTTATAACGAACCGATATTTAAAAATCCAAGTTAATACAGAAAAAATATGTTAGCTAGCCAAACAGTGACACTTACCTTAATTAACAATATTAGAACTTCTGTAATCATTAAGCAACTGATTAATTACTGCATTGTTCTTAATAAACATAACAACCAGCATTTCAGAATTTCTAGTGTGTTTCTTTGAAATAAGAAATGAGATCACGTGTTCTTTTTTATTGATGCTTATTTGATTGGTGTTTCGTGGTTGTTATGGTTTAAACTAATACTGTTAAACATTTCAAAATACATAAATTTTTCATTCACACTTAACTATTTCAGGTTATTAACTGAAAAATGAGTTTATTATCTGAAATAATTTTTAAATAAAACTATTATTTTTTATTTCAATGCTTACAATCCTAGGGTAACTTCTTAAAATAATTTGACATATTGAATCCTACTGGGGAGCAAATGACGTCAATAAAATTATTTGAGATTTTATTACTGTCTTCCTTGGAAGAAGGTATTTATTGCATGAGATTAACCTTTACTTAAAGAATACTAAAGTCTACACCAAGCACAGTTTCTTGCTGTTCTAACACTGATTTATCACATCATCACTCATGTGATGTGCGTCCAGTGTGAAACATCAGTGTAATTTTTTTTTCTGTCTTTCACTATGTATCACAATGCCACCAAAAAAAATAAACAGACATCGTTTGCATTTAGGAAATGATGAATGTTGGAATGTGAAGATCCGAAAAGTAATTGGTTGAATGACTGACTACGATTTCTTATATTTTGGTCATGTGCTCTTTTCCTGATCTGCGTCATGCTGCATGCGTGTAAAGCTAATATTAAATTTTTAAACGTTATAACAGTATGTGTGTGTTTGTGTGCGTTTGTGTGTGTGTGTGTGGGGGGGGGGGTTAACGCAGGTAAATTAGTTTATCGATGAGATTCAGCTTAATACCTGTTTGACAGAATGTGTCGTTGATTTTGGCTGCAATGTCACATGCCTTCTGTGCTTCTATACAAATGTAGGGCTTCAATAAGGGCGGCAGTTCATCTATGTCTTGTAAAAGTACATTAATAATTCCTGCAGAGAAGTTTTGATCACCAGATGTTTCAACTGCTAATTTCATCTCAAAAACACACTTTTTGTCTTTAAGAAAGGCAGGGCTTAGAAGAAGCAATATCGTGACGCTTTTCGTCATTTTATTTTGTATCTGATCGAATGGAGAAACCCCCAACAAAAAATCACGACAAGAAATCATGCAGTTTAACTGAAATCTACTCTCGATGTTTTTGCATATATCAATTGCTCTTCCTGTGTCTTCCTCGGAATGCGCAATATAAAGATGATATATTTTTCCATGGGGTAGTCTATAAGCACGTCTTTCTGCATTTTCAATTCCAACAGGTACGTCTGTCAAGTGTTTAATTTCACTTGATAGTTTATCCGCTGATTCTGTCATTGAAGAGTGGATATCTTCAAAATTAAAAAAAAAATGCATTCTGGTAAATTTAACTTCTAACTGCGCGAAATATCTGTCATCAATTATGCTATAAAATGTAAACCATTCAAAATGAAAGTCTATACACTATTTTTACAGAAAGAAATTAAACGTGTTTCTCAGAATATTTTTTTCAATTTTTACAGATCACCTTGTTTGGAAAAAAATACTTAAAATAGTTACGATCATCAAGATATCTTTAGACTAGGGCAATTTTGCAAACATAATAAGGTCAAAACATATTAGAAAATTTTAAAGAAAAAAAATTGAATGAAAAATAGAAAACGCAGATTAAGTTTTTCACTGCTCGAAATTTAATTACACCTGGCCCCGAGGTTATAAAACTTTTTTGAGTACGATCTCGTACTCCAAATCGTACTCCGTGCTCCAAATCGTACTCCTACTCAAGATATCGAGGTTATAAAACTTTTTCATACTCCTTTGAAGCTTTCTCAAAGTCGTACTCAAGACATTTAATCTAAATAAAATGCAGTGCAATCATATAATATTGTTCATATTGTAACATTGCAGTATTATACGCTCTAATTTAGTCATATTTACATGTATATGAATTAAAATGGAAAGTTTTTACCATTTTATTAATGACATATCTAGATATAAAGGGGGTGAATTTAAGAGTAAGGCCGAACTGCAACCAAGATTATCAAAATAACTTTTAGATAGTTTGCTTCATTAATTAATGTACATATACATGTAAATCCACGTACAAAATACTACTGTTGAATAGCTCGACTTTTTAAGAATTCTGTTTTTAGTCAAATACGACCCATACACCCCATCACTTAAAACAAAGAAATCAATGTACATGTATCGTTATTAATCAATTTCAATCAGATGTACTTTCTGGGTTCATTTTTTGATTATAGTGGAAATGTAGGTTAGTTCTAAACATTACAAAGGATGGGGGGTGCATAAAAGTCTAACGCTTTCTTACTTACTTACTTACTTATTAATCAATTATCATTTATGTTGCATGCCACAAAACTTGGAAAGGGAAACATTTTATAGAATAAGCGGTAAATCAGTGGCGGAGTAAAGGAGGTCGCACCCGTCGTCCCCCCCCCCCCCCTACAGCCCTAAAAAAAATTGTCCAAATAAAGTTAAATCATACTCCTTCTGGCAAAGAAAATGTACAACTTGCGAGTCTTAATTATCTTTTTTTTTTTAACTTGGGGGATTTCTCTACATTAGACTGTTTCAATGGTGCAATATGAAGAAAACGCGTGTGTTCAATGGTGTAACTAAAAAACCCCGGGAAAAAACATTTTGGTTACGCTGTCCTTGGGTTCAAATATGACCAGTCACCCATATACCCACCTTTAAGTAATTGGTTATACTAACTAGTGTTTTAACGACTCTTCCATTGTTATTATAATATAAGCTGGTATATATAGTTATCTTTTATTAAAACTTCATTAATTTACATTGTCCCATTGAACTTGGTTTTTAAACTGATTAATTTACAGTCATTCGAAAGAAAAAAAATAAAAGGATATGTTTCTTGGATTTCTACAAGACAGAGGAATTTGATGACTGTAGGTCTTAAATCTACAAACCTTTAAAAATTGTAAATAATTTTATTACTTTAAGTATACCGGTAATCACGAGAAGAAATATCTCAAACGTCTATTTCAAGACTTCCTTTTTACCCTACAAAATCTCTAGAGTCCTGGAGCTTCTGGGGCCGGGTTTGCCCCCTGGGTCACCAACAGGACTTTGCCCTGGACCATCTGGAGGCCACAAAGCGGCCTCTCCAGACTCCCTGTCTTATACTGACGCCCACTCTAACTTCACATTCTGGATCTACCCCTGGAACTAAATATTTTTAAGAGGAGTTGGTGTTGGTGTGTGTGAGTGGGGGGGGGGGGGGCGAATCCTAATTCCTGTGGTTTATCTATACGATTGTTGTTGTTTTTTTTAAATTTTCATAAAACAGTTACTGTCTGCATGTGGAAAATATTGGCTTATAAATCGCCTTTCCTCTGTAGTGTCAAAAATGCTGTGAAATTTAGAGTAATTTTGAACAAGGTTCATTTCTTTTTATCTCGAAATATCGATAATAAAAACCTATTTTGAAAGTTAACAAAAAGCAATCTTACTTGGAAATATAGAAAGTAATCAAGAATCAGCAGTAAGTAATTCAAACGCAGGTTAAAGGGCGTTAGATGTAAACATAAAGATAATATTTCGAATTTTTAAGTTTTGTATTGGCAATATTTTTAAAATTATGACGTACATATTTGGCTTCCTAGGTGACCATACATACTACATGTACATTGTAGCTGCAGAGATCTAGATGTGTTCTTTGTCTAATATAGGCCGCAACTTCTTTTTGATTTTACTGCGGGAAGGTAGAGTATCCATTCCGAACCATCTACCAGTATTTGATTTTTATTTTCCAAATATTAAAGAATTTACCATGGAACATCACCTACCTTACGATCTTTATTATTTATTTCGAATTAAAACATCGAGAGCATAGACATGTCTAAGTATACGTAAGGTGAAATGCATTGTTTGGTTTAACATTTGATTATAAACGCTCGAATATAAGGATGGTGGGTCCCGGTGACCCCATAGTCTTAAGTATTATATTAGTATCTTTCTACAAATAAAATTTGGTGTTATGACATCTTTATTCTTAAATACACAGTTATGGAAAAACATTAAGTATGATCAATCGACGTATATATTCTGCTTGAGAATTCGGGTAATTTACAGTTAATTAAAAGCTTGTTTATGTAAAAAAAAAAAAAAAAAAAAAAGATAACACTTAAATTAATCATAACCCGCATGATAAAAGCTAGAATTATGTGAGAGAGAGAGAGAGAGAGAGAGAGAGAGAGAGAGAGAGAGAGAGAGAGAGAGAGAGAGAGAGATTTGAAGACATGTACTACTTAAAATAGCTTCTTCGCATTTTCATGTGAGAGAGATTTTTCTCTATAAAGCTTAGCTGTGGTAATATTCATCTCTTATATTGTTTGATTTTATTAGCAAGTAACTATTTAGATAATTCATATAGCTATTCCTTTTTTATCTAAAGTAACCAAATATCTATGTCAAATGCATCAAAATTAACACATGTATTTCGAATTTTAAAGATGAATAGGAAAAGGCTTGCTCAAAAATATCAATGGACGTTACTTAAGATTAAAAATGACACAGTATGTATATATAAATTCTAAACACACATTTTCAAGCCTTGACTAAGTGAGAAAAACTTGAACCATCAATAAAACCCCACAAAAAGGGGTACAGCAACTTTAGTACACAGTTTCCTTGAACACGTTGTTTCGGTTTAACGTGGTCCTCAAATTGGAAATTTCAAAAATATTTCAATTAGTGAATTTTCTTTTAAAAACTCTCGTGCACATTCCCAAAAATATTAAAATGAGAAACTTTACGTGTGTCCTTGGCTTTTGGCATATGTTCATTGATGCAATTCCAACACCCACCCCCACCCCACCCCTTCAAGATATTAGATGTTTTTTTCTCACAAGAATTTTAAAAGGCAAATATAGTACTAATTATGTTGCAATTAAAGTAAATCCACCCTCCTGTGACGTCATACATTTTACATAAACCATGAATTCATTGAAATTCTTGCAAGTAGATTTGTAATTTCTATGTTATCATAGGTGCACATCAAAAACTCAAATCATTGTTTACTTGGAGATTTTTAATAAGCGTATTTCATCCTTATATTCGACATAATTCAATAATGACAAAGGGAAATAACTCTTTTCTACTTTTCTCTAAGTAATATATCTAAATGCTATAATTTTTCTAATGTAAACAATTTTTTTTTTTTAAATTAATTTTAGTTTTCTGCCATAGTAAGCAATAAAATTTAAATAGACTAACAAGTATCCAACCACTTATATATAATTTTTAAACCAAAGAAAGTGTGATTTTCAGATGATAATTTCAGCCTTTGGTTTTTATTACCTTACATCTTAAATAGTATGGCTACATATATATTTTATTTATTTTTTGATGAAATTCAAGTCCAATAAGTTAAAAAAAAGTTAAGTTTTTAACTTTGAACCCATGATTTTTAGATACGGAGTTACCTTAAATTGGAATACCCATACAATTTCCTTAGTGTATACGGCTATATGAGTGTGAAAATAAACGGATTTCTCAGTATTTTTGTGATTTTCCCAAGTATATGTTTCTATTTTTGAATTAAACTCTTCCCTGTTTTCCCTAATGCAGGGACTGCTCACTAAATATCTTAAGAGATATCCACTTGGGGGCAGTGACTTTCCAGTTTTGTATTGGCGTCGTTTCTGACCTTTTCCTGGCATGTAAAATATCAAAATCGTATAAAAGCCAGGAAAACTTAAGATATATCGACTAAATTCTATGTTGAAATACTCTCTTCATATCCGTGTAAATTCTTACTTCTTTCTTTTATATTCATATCGTTTCTTACAACATAATTATACTTAATCATCACATGCATGAATCACTATCATCTGAGTCTCATGAGAGAGAGATAGAAAGAGAGAGAGAGAGAGAGATTTGACAAACACAATTTGTTGATAATTTTACCAATTACACTGGATTTATCGTCTCTGTTGCTCAAAAATTCATAAGTTATAGATGCAGACATATCTCCATGCTTGCAGATGGAGAAGGTAATATGTACATGTAAATAATGTGTTACATTTTGTTGATAAATAATTAATCTGAATACATGTACAGTTTGCCTATTTACATGAATTACCGTTCTCTGTCTTTCTTCAGAGACGTAAAATTTCATCGATCGGCTTTTGGAGCATACTCCAAATAGTACTCAGCGGAGAACGTACTCCAAAACTTTTATAACCTCGGTTTGTAAAGTCGTACTCAGTGGAGCACATACTCGGAGTACGGAGTATGAGTATGAGTACGAGTATGAAAAAAGTTTTATAACCTCGGGGCCAGAAGAACACTAAACCCTACACCAACCAGACTTGTTCTAAATACACTTATTTCTCTCATCATTATCAATGTGTGTGTAAGATAGGTTTGTCAAGTGTTAAACAGTAATGTGAGAATTTTTGTCGTTCAATGTATATTTCAATGCCGATTTAAAACGTAAATAAACGTCGTCTGCTGTTAAAATTTAATAAATAATAGAATGTGTAATCTAAGAAATAATTTGGTTTGCTTGATTGACAATAATTTATCATGTTTTTTCCGTATGCTCTCTGTCTGGCTTGCACCAATGTTGCACGCAAAGGGATAAATCAAATTTAATATAATAAGCAGAATGCTGATAAAAGTCGTTTTCTATCGTAAATTAATCATTTAGTACATCTTTATACTTGTGTGGAATAATTAAATTCTAACTCATGGCTTAGACTCGCGATCAAGGACTCTACACAACCTCGTCCTTGACTGTGAATCATTTTCCCTTGGTAGAATTTTACCATTCTATTCTATTATCGAAAACACATAGGTCTTACGCTGTCATTGCAACATAAACATTATAGGTCTAGATAATGAAGCATTTGATTTTTAATTAAAGAGATAAATACACAAAGTTGACATAAGACAAACTTTATACATGGGTGATCGTATTGATACACTACAATTTAGTCATATTTGTATGAATAGCTGCATGGTAGTAAAAAGGCATTTAAAGAGTACAAAACATTCCAATGCTTTAGGGTTAAATAGCACAGAGACCTCAAGGACAAGTCGATTAACTAATTTATTTTGATCAATCTTTAGGCTCAATCTAAATGATTCCAAAGGCATATAGCTTAAATATTTGATAAAAATGTAAGGAAACAGTCGTAAGCAAGCTCTTAAATGATTCCCTTGCTAAGGAAATATCATAAATTTTCCACTGGAAAAATATCACTGCACCAATGTTCTTTCCGTGACCTTGAACTTGTAAAAAGGACAAAAGCTCAAGGTCAGGACATAGTTTCAGGTAATAAACAATCTTAGGACATTTCTACGGATTTTTTATACATGTAACAAGATTAGGCCTAGACAAAAACATTTTTATGAGAATGACCTTGAACTCACAAAAAAAACCTTAGGTTAAGATTAAAACACAATCATCAGGTCATGAGCAATCATTGTGTAATGTAGGAACCTCCAACATTTCTCCATAATAAATAAAGAGACCAGACACGAACTAAGCACTTTTCTCAAGTGACCTTGAACTTATCCAAATGATCTTTGGTCAAAATCATAACACGCTCACAGTTCATAATATTTGTGTAAGGTAAGAATTTTTATAGTTTCATTAGAAAGATATTGACCGGACACGAATTCACAGACATACAAACGGACAGACAGAGATAATTACTTTTCCAACCACTCTGATTTGTATTTTTTCAAAGAAAATATATAGTATTCTTTTTAAAGGTTAGAAAGAAATCAAAACCCAGGTGTATTCCAATTCAAATATCGAATATCGAGTAAAACTCGGTTATAGCGAAGTCCTAGGGACCAATAGATTTACTTCGTTATATCCGAAATTCGTTATATCAGTATAATCACGAATTCGTAATGAGAAGTATTGTGAATTCACTATATACATGCTTTCTTTAACCAGACTATAAGTTTTCCTAACTGAAGCTTAAATTAATAATACAATACTTTGATACCTTTAATAATCGAATTGTGTGTCGATAAATTTTTATAAAAACAAATTCATTCAAACTACAATGCTAAATGGTAGTGCAAGCTTTTTAACTGTAAAGAAATTCGTTATAAAAGTGTTAAATTTCGTTATTATTCACCTCTACGGGACTCAAAATCAGTTTGCTATATCCGTAAATTCGTTACATCCGAATTCGTTATAGCCATAACGTTTTGCAAAGATTTGTTCAGAATTTGACCGGGGATTCAAAAATAAAACTTCGTTATATCAGAGAATTCGTTATATCCGTGTTCGTACTAAACGAGTTTTTACAATGAAATAAATATTATACATGTGTTGTCTATGCAGAGTTACAAAAAAAAGCCAAACACACTTTTTTTTTCTTAAATGAATGTTAAAGAGATTCAATAATACACTTACTATAAAGGCAGTGTTTTATCACATATTTTAAAGCATGAATTAACTTATTTTTAGATATTTTTATAGATCAAGTGTGTTTGTAACATGTTCATAAATTGGTAAGATGTTAAGAAAATTAAGTTTATGTACTTTCAGATATTTTTGAATTTTTTGGAATGCCAAATGTGATGAAATAAAACGTGCAGACGTTATTCAAGAATATAAAAAAGGAGGTTTAAAAATGTTGGATATTAACAAGTTTATTATGTTTTTAAAATGTTCATGGATTAAAAGATTAATTGTTGGACATAGCTCATGTACTTCCATATTAAAGGCCATTAATGGTGAAGACTTTGTAAACTTGTTACTTGATTGTGGTGGTGCATTTATTACTGAATGTGTTATTCCCAAAATAATAATTTTTCAAAGGATGTATTTAAATCAATGCTCTATGTTATAAAATCTTTTGATGATAATGATATTGAAGAAAACTTTTTATTTATGCCTATTTTGGTATAATAGTCATATTAGAGTTGGTATGAAAATATTGTTCATAAAAAGTTGGTACATAAAGGATGATGGAAATTTTTTGTCACATGTAAGTTTTCCAAAAAAATTTGATTTGCATATTTGTACAATGCAATACAACAGTATAATTAGTACTTTATCATCATATCTAAAATCTCTTTAACCGGTACATTTCAAATGTTTATTTAAGAGATTCTTTACTCCATATATTCCATTATATTACAAACCTTTTCTTTTGCAAAACAAGTGTACAATACCCATCTAGAGACAACTGCCTGTAAAATAACAACAACTGCAATACCAAAGTGGAATTCAGAACTGGTACATTATGGGGTAGAAATTTGTGTTATGTATATTTTAAGACAACCAATGACTCATCTATTCAAAGTTACAATACAGATTACTTCATAGAATTCTACCTGTAGATGACTATTTGAAAAATCTATGTTGTTTCTTCTGATTGCTCTTACGTTTGTGAATGTGAAGCTGAGATAATCCAACATGTTTTTTATAAGCTGTGAAAAAATTTCAACAATTTGGAGCAACCTATGCATGCATATTTACCAATATACTACTATACGAATTGGTTTCAATGTTTGTTTTTGTTTAATTCAAACTTTCATGTATAGATTATTCACATCTTTTTGTATATATAGTTTACAGTGCATACACATCACATATTCACTTTATTTGAGATTTATTTAGAATATAAGTATGATATAGACACAGTCGCATACCGGAGATAAAAAAAACACAGACAAGTGTATACACCGACAGACAGACATTTATATGCACAAACAATCTCGAAAACTTGCTTTTATCACCCATAAAAGTTTGAGTTTTTTTAGTTATGAGGTGGTGGTGGGGGTGGGGGGGTGAAAGAGGGTGGAGAAAGAGAGGGGAACACTATCTATCAAACACTCATAAATATGCAAGAGGATACATAAAAGTAGACATATTTTTTTTGCCATCATTTGCTTACAATTTTCTTGCAGCTATTATAAACACATTTTATAACAAATTACAAATAATGTGCCTCTACTTTTCATACTCAGCAAATTTACAATTCTTCAGCAACAGTAGTTTCTCAATATGTATTCTATCAGTGACAGTTCGTTTTAACATGAGCGTCGAGAGGTTTGGGACATTTTATATTTACTGGCAAAAATAAATTGTTTTACTGTAAGAATCAATATGTTTTGAAGTCTATACATATTTCTGTTTTTGAATTTACCAAAACGTATAGTTTTTTTTATCAAATGTCATTAAAAAATTAAACTTGCTTCTTAACCATTCTTCAAAGTAGAGCCATATTTCTTTGCCATGAAAACAGTCCACAAAAGAAAGAGCAGGCTGGCAAATCAATTATATTGAGTTTGAAAAGATACTCATTTGTTGGCAAAATTCAACGTAAAATCGGGAATTGCAACCATTGAAATTTGGATTCTTTCGAGGTTTTAAATGGGAGTTCAAAAATATTTTTCCACTCTATTTCTGTATAAGCAAATCCTATTTCTGTCCACTTCTTTACTTAACGAATTGATTCTTTTTTGTTATCGATGAGTACATAATACATATCCTTACATCCTTTGCTTTGTTTGTAAAAAATACTGAGAGAATTTGGAATAAATGGTCCATATTCTACCTTATTATTATTTGAGGCATTAATCTTTCAAAAACTGCTCCTTTCAAACTCCTATATTCTAGAAAATTGGTCTTAACCTTTGAGTTTTCAAGAGTTCCAAGGCTTGCAAAATTGCCTTCTTCTGTCATCAAATGTTTAATAAATTTATAACCACAGTTAAAATAATTCTTAATAAAAACTGATGAGTTATTAATTTTAATATAAGGATTAAACCATATATGTTCATTAAGTACTTTTATGTCATTTTGGCTATAGGACATAACAATTTTAACCCAATCTAATAAAAATTCTTTCCAAAACTTGTTACTTATCTTATTGCTAATATTGGTAATAAAGTCTGAACCTTTTTCCCATAGTGTTTCTATATTTAATCCTAATTCTGATTCAAAAAGTTTTACCCACTTTGTATTAGAGTGGATTAGTCTTCTTATCCATGTAGATTTCAATGCACAAACAAATTCCATATAGTCTATCATTTTTAATCCCCCATATCTGTAATCTGGAATTATAATGTTTTTCTTTAGGTTTCAATGTTATTAATATTTTATTGGGGGAACTCCCATTGTCAAAAGACAATGAAGTTGTAAACTTTACGATTTTGTTTAGAAAACAATGTTTATTTTGCTGCCTTAAAAAAGATATACTGTCTAGTCTATCAGGGCTGTTATTTTATCTATATAACAAATACAAAGTTGAGAAATATAGTTCATGTCAAAAATTTCAAATGCAAAAGTTTACCAACGACTGGCATGTATAGAAACATATTTTTGATACAATTCAGTAATTTTTCATTTTTGTTTCGTCTTTGTTTATCATTAATTTTAATTGATTGCAATTATTAAACAAGCAATCACTACCAAATCTGGGTGAATGTGAGCATGAATATTTGAGTAGATGAATCAAAAATGGCTTTAAATTATATTATTAAAATGTTTGTATGCATATGAAAAAATAATAAATTTAAAAAAAGTTAATGTACTTTATCCTGATGTCTTTGCATTAATTATAAATGATGCCAATGATGTATGATTAAATTTTTGACACTGTTTTCTTTAATTTTTCTAAAACACATTTTGTTACAGTTATTCATCTTTTTTATAAAGTATACGTTTTCCAACATTGAAATGTTTAATGTAAATTGAATTGTTATTTTCATGAATGATTGATGATGAAATGATTCATGTAATGCAATAATGACATACATTAAATGCAATATCATTTTTTTTTAGTAAATTGAGGTTCAGCTTTCCAAAGTACATTACCAACACCTTCATCGACACAAAGTGCCTTACATATTGATTTGCTTTATTAATACAGTATAAGATATCTTTAATCGTTTTGAATTAGTTAATTATTATGAAACTTTTTTTTAATTTTATCTCCACTTGTCGAAATCGAAATGATCAATTAATAAAATCCAAAGCTATATTGAGTTTCGCTACAGAGTACACCAATTTGTGTAACTAGTCTTTTAAAGCTATACACGCTATAATTTGCGTCAATTTTGAATGAAAGTGAAAACGCATGTGTTTGTCTACTTATAAAAGTTATCCTTAATCTGTAAATTACAAAGGTGAATTCCATCTCGTTACAAAGATATAGATTTTTAATTGTTATTTTCCTGCCAGGAAAATATACCTTTTCATGAATATTGATGAAGGAAGAGCAAACCGACCTGATTGCGCATGTCCACGGAGAACTAGGTGGTCGTTATTGTTTGCCTAATCAAATATCCAACTTGATTTTTAATATGCTTAACAGTTGTTAAATTGAAATACATACATGTATAATGAGTAAAATACGCTTGTCATTCACGATACCCTTACTTCTGCATTAACACTTATAGGATCTATAAATAGCACATAGGGGAAAAACACAGGTCTACGTCATTTTTTAAAAGGAAGTATTCATATCTACTCACAGGCTTGTATTTTTTTCTTTTGTTTGTACTCGTATATCGGACAAATTTATGCTTTACTGAAAATATCCTTTCCTTTGTGAAACTATCACAATTTTGAAGATGTTGACCCTTCACTAGTTATGGTATGATAGGCTAAATTTAGCTGTCGATATCACGTGATAGATTGATATTCACGAGGAGGCATTACTTTCCTGGCAGGAAAATAAATATTTTTTATTGTTTAATATTTGATATATTTGTTACGTGATCGAATTGAGCATTATAATTAACAGAATAAAGGTAACTTTTATTAGTAATCAAACACATACATTTTCCCCTTTATTCAAAATTGACACAAATTATAGCGTGTATAGCTTTAAAGTATAGAAACATTTTCGTTTTTATTGGTCATCCAAATATTGGCGTTACGCGTTTTTCCGTCAGAATAGAGTTGATTTATAGTCATTTTTTTATTATGCTTTATTTCACTTCAACAACAATACCCATTTACAAAAGCCAAATATCCCGGGTATTAGGAAAGTTGGCATCACTATAATGATAATGAGAACTAGACTCTTGTTGATATAGCAACAAAAAGGTCTTCCGTTCCTCATGTTTAAATATGTACAAATAAAAACCATTTATCTTGTAAACAAAAAAAGGATATAATATATACTGTACTGGAATTCCCAAGAAATAAACAAAAAAAAGACAAAAAGTCAATTTCTGAGTACTTTCTGTGACGACCGGGAGTTACGCCGGATGTTATAATATCTCGTTGAGAAAAGTTTTTTGTCTCGGGACCAGAAACGAACAAACGGAAGTGATTTAAGAAATAAAAAGTAAATATTTAGGTGCATTTACCTACGGTACGTTACAGTTCATCAAATTGAAAAAAATGTTTAAAAAAAAATAAAATTAAAAAATGAAAACTTCTATTGCTTGAACGCTTCGCGTGAGAACCGGAAGTGACGTACGACCAAAAAAACCCATTAAAAGACATGTCCAATCAAATGTCCATTACCCATATAGATTTTGTGTCTTGATCTCTCACAGTTTCTGAAATCTTAATGGTACTTTGTTTTTATAAAAGAAGGCTACCTGAGATTCTTGAGATGTCTCACCGGAAGTAGAACTCTTTTTGGTTTTTTACCATGTGCAGATGACCATTCGTATTTCTATTGCTAAAATGTTACTTCCATGCTAAATAACCAAAATATATTAAAAAGACAAATATTGATGTCCTTCCTGTGACGACCGGAAGTCACGCCGGATAAAACAAAATAGTGTTAACACATGTACATTCATAGGTCTATCATCCCACAAAGTTTGGTTGTTCAAGTCGTTACTATTTTTGAGATCTCGTTAAAATAAGGTTTCTTGTCTTGGGACAGGAAACGGACAAACGGAAATGCTCAATGTGAATTGTATAAATCATTTTTGTATATTTGTTCTATTGTACATTATTGTTCATTTATCTAGCTGAAAATATCGAAGAAAAACAGTTAAACTGATAAACAGCTCGATTTGTTTGATTTCTTCCGGTGTGGACTGGAAGTGACGGAAGACAAAATGAAACCGGTTAAACACATCTTCAATCAAATGTCTATCATCAATGAAAGTTTCGTGTCTTGATCACTTATAGTTTCTGAGATCTCGCGGGTACAAATTGTGTTTTAAGAAAGCTACCTGAGATGATTGAGATATCTCACCGGAAGTAGAATTTTTTTTATTGATTTAACATCGCATTGATAACCTATGTATAGATTTATACTTATATGTTTAATTTATGGAAAATAGATTTAATGCGTAATATAACTATTTTGAAGTGCTTCCGGTGACGACCGGAAGTTACGACGAACAGAACAAATAGTTTAAACGCATCTGCATACAAAGCTCTATTATCGTACAATGTTTGGTTGTTCAAGTCTTTACCATTATTGAGATTTCGAGGTGACAAGCTTTTCCGTCGCGGGACAGGAAACGGACGACCAGAAATGAATTTTGAAAAAAAAAAAAATCCTTCCTACACTTTATCATTCCCTATTATTCCCGAAAACTGCAAGAAAATATATCCAGGCATCTCTAAGAAAAAAGTGGAAAAAATAAGAATAACTAGACACGATCTCGTTGCGAGCAACGAGGAGGTCTTCCGTCTGATTTTAGAATTTGAGATATGTTTGATCTTGATTTTGCTGTTTAACAGCTAAACATATGATTTAGAATAGAAAAACAGGGTCTACATTCCAAGGGCCAGATACTTTTATGTTTCTGGGATAAGAGCGTTGTTCAACAAGTGTTAAGAAATTCGTCACCGTTCTTGAGATATCTGAGGAAAACAAGTTTTAGGGACCAGTCCCTTATCTCCTTATTGGAGCCGCTGAACCAAATTTTGAAGGTTGCATTTTGTAAAGTACATCATTTTGAGCATCTTTTCTTCTATACTGCATTTCAAAATATTTTCCTTTTTGAGATATAGGTGGTCATAGTTTATGGACTCTTGACCCCTGAAAAATCCTATTTACGAAACACATGATAAAATCATTACATTACTTGTATACATAACTGTAAGATAAACATATTTGCTTCTATAGACTTTCATTAAATCTCCCTCAGCAAAGAGCTACAGATGAAAGATTTTAGAGCCCTTAAGTTCCATGATTTTAGGGGCCAGCCCCTTTTTCTTGATATCAAATAAAAGGTCATTTAAATCTCAACACATTTTGTCAACAACAATTCGTTATCGTTCTTGAGATATATTGGAAAGAACGTTTTAGGAACTGATCCCTTAACTCCTTACTGTATAGGGGCCGTTTAACAAAAGTTTGAAAATTGCATATTATTAAGTACATCATTTTAAGAATCTTTTCTTCAATACTGCATTTCAGATTATTTTTCCCTTCTGAGATATTGGTGATCAAAATTCTGGAATTTTGGCCCCTAAAAACCTCTTATTATGTAACACATCATAAAATCATTACATTGCTTACGTACATAACTGTAAAATAAACATATTTGCTTCTATAACCATTCACAAAATATCCCTCAGTAAAGGGCTACAGATGAAAGACTTTAGAGCCCTTTGGTCCCCTTATTTGAGGGGCCAGCCCCTTTTTCTTGATATCATATAAAAGGTCATTTAAAACTCAACCCATGTTGGTCAATAACTGTTTAGAAATTCGTAACCGTTCTTGAGATATATGGGAAAGAACATTTTAGGGGCCGATCCCTTTACTCCTTATAGGGGCCGTTTAACGAAATTTTCAAAATTGCATATGATTTAGTATATCATTCTGAGAATCTTTTCTTCTATACTGCATTTTAAAATATGTTTCCTCTCTGCGATATATGTGATCAAAATCCTGGAATTTTGCCCCTAAAAACCCCTATTTACGAAACACATGATAAAATCATTACATTGCTTGGATACATAACTGTAAGATAAACATATTTGCTTCTATAGCCGTTCACAAAATATCCCTCAGTAAAGGGCTACAGATGAAAGACTTTAGAGCCCTTTGGTCCCCTAATTTGAGGGGCCAGCCCCTTTTTCTTGATTTCAAATGAAAGGTCTTGTTAATATAAACTTTTCATGCGTTACATGTGTAAACAAAATATTTTTCAGAAAAGAGATAAACTAAGAAAACCATGAAAAATTACGACCTTATTTTAGTCTCAATTTTCGGGACCCGGCGAGCTTCAACGACTTTTGAGCCTGACAAATATAAATGCCAAATTGCACATCTACAATCTCTTGTCTACAATCCCTAAAAGTTTGAACTCAATGTCTTTTACCGTTTAGGAGGGGATCCCTGGACAAGCCGACCCTCTGAAAAGTGCTAAAACGTCATTTTCTCAAGAACGGAAATGACGTCATCAAAAAAATCGGTTCAGCCATATCTGAGAAATCGCCTGCACAAATTTTGTAATGGAAAAAATAATGATAACTAGAGCAAAGCTCGTTGCAAAGCAACGAGTGAGTCTTCCGTCAGTGTCCACAGTAAAGCTAGAAGTTCCTGTAAGAAGCAGAGTTTTAAAACCAACTACAAGAGAAAATTAAAGAAAATATTTTTTTTTAAATCGAATAATTCTTAGTACGACTTAACAATATCTGAATGATTTCAAGAACAAATTAACAAAAAACTTTACAATTTTAGGAACGACTTAATAAAAAAAAATCCCGAATGTTTTAGGTACTAATTTACAATTTCCGAATTATTTAGGTACGAGTTAGTTTAACTTTGAACAATCACTATTTTTATAACCAAGAACGTAGAATCAAAATTTCTGGAAAACTCAATTTTTAAATCCCAATATCTTTTGTATTGCATCGTCCGATTTTAAAACAGATTTCAGTTTTAAATTAAGCTTAATAAAAGCTTCTTTGCTGCTTTATGATTAATATCAAATTATTAGATAGGTAAAGTTAGCTACTAGTAACTGGCTACTAGTAACTGGCTACGAGAAGTAAGAAAAGCTAGCTACTAGTAACTGGCTACGAGATTAAATAAAAGTTGGCTACTAGTAACTGGTTACTACTAACTGGCTATGAGAAGTAAGAAAAGCTAGCTACTAGTAACTGGCTACGAGATGAAAGAAACTTGGCTTCTAGTTACTTCTTATTGTCCATGTGAGAACACATTCCAAGGATTTCATTTTGTGTTCTTCCGATATACATTGCACTATATCACTATCAATTGTCAATATCTCTCAAGTGGTTGTATATATAGACTGAAGATATATGCCCGACTTGCTAATATCAACATTCTGTGAAGTCATCCACATAATATGATCACGTAATTACTCAGATATCTCTCGTTATGTAGTCAGCTACTTGTGCATTTCGTTACAAATATCTTTATTTTTTGGCTGTTTTGTCAATATATCTCAAGTAGCTGAATATATAGATTGAAGATATATGCCAGGCATGCTAATATCAACATTCTGGAAAGTCATCCACATAATATTACGACACAATTACTCAGATATCTCTCTCTATGTAGTCAGCTACTTGTGCATTTTGTTACAAATATCTTATTTTTTGGCGGTTTTGTCAATATATCTCAAGTAGCTGAATATATAGATTGAAGATATATGCCAGACATGCTAATATCAACATTCTGTCAAGTCATTCAAATAATATGATCACACAATTACTCAGATATCTCTCTCTATGTAGTCAGCTACTTGTGCATTTCGTTACAAATATCTTTATTTTTTGGCTGTTTTGTCAATATATCTCAAGTAGCTGAATATATAGATGAAAGATATATGCCAGACATGCTAATATTAACATTCTGGAAAGTCATCCACATAATATTACGACACAATTACTCAGATATCTCTCTGTATGTAGTCAGCTACTTGTGCATTTTGTTACAAATATCTTTATTTTTTGGCTGTTTTGTCAATATATCTAAAGTAGCTGAATATATAAGTTGAGGATATATGCCAGACATGCTAATATCAACAGTCTGTCAAGTCATTCAAATAATATGATCACACAATAACTCAGATATCTCTCTCTATGTAGTCAGCTACTTGTGCATTTTGTTACAAATATCTTTATTTTTTGCTGTTTGGTCAATATATCTCAAGTAGCTATATATTTAAATGGAAGATATATGCCAGACATGCTATTATCATCATTTCTTCAAGTCATCCACATAATATTACGACACAATATCTCAGATATCTCTCTTGATGTAGTCCGCTACTGGTGCTTTTTGTTACAAATATCCTAATTTTTTGGCAGTTTTGTCAATATATCTGACGTAGCTGTATATTTAAATTGAAGATATATGCCAGACTTGCTAAAGTACCATTTCTTCAAGTCATCCACATAATATTACAGGTACTCAGATATCTCTTTTTATGTAGTCAGCTACTTGTGCATTTTGTTACAAATATCTTTTTTTCTCCCCATCACTTTTTGGTGTGCACGTAAAAAGATGAAGTGAATGAAAGAAAATAACCAGTGAAATTGAAATTATAAGTTATATCCCCCCCCCCTCTCCCCCTTCCCTTGCAGATAAGATTTTTACAATCTTTATTATTTTAATTTTTTTCTTCTTCTTCAATATTTAGATTAAAATCTAGATATCTTTAATCTTTAATCATTATGTGCAGAAACTTGAGTAACATGAAAAGTGTTAAAAATGAAGATATCTGTAAAGAAATGCAGTAGTAGCTGACGAGATTATAAGTGATATCTTAGGAGTTGTGCCATAATATCATGTGGATGACTTGAAAGAATGTTGATAATAGCATGTCTGGCATCTGTCTTCAGTTTAAATATACAGCTACT
Source organism: Magallana gigas (assembly GCF_902806645.1). Lineage (NCBI taxonomy): Eukaryota > Metazoa > Mollusca > Bivalvia > Ostreida > Ostreidae > Magallana > Magallana gigas. The sequence goes on along the minus strand of NC_047563.1, from coordinate 7,834,596 downwards.
TGCAATATATTGACAAAACCGTCAAAATATAAGGACATTTGTAACAAAATGCGCAAGTAGCTGACCACATAAAGAGGGATATCCGAGTAACTGTGTCGTAATATTATGTGGATGACTTGAAGGAATGTTGATAATAGCATATCTGGCATATATCTTCAATTTAAATATACAGCTACTTGAGATATATTGACAAAACCGTCAAAATAAAAGGAAATTTGGAACAAAATGCGCAAGTAGCTGACTACATAAAGAGCGATATCTGAGTAATTGTGTCGTAATATTATGTGGATGACTTTAAGGAATGTTGATAATAGCATGTCTGGCATATATCTTCAGTTTAAATATACAGCTACTTGAGATATTTTGACAAAAACGCCAAAATATAAGGATATTTGTAGCAAAATGCACAAGTAGCTGACTACATAAAGAGCGATATCTGAGTAATTGTGTCGTAATATTATGTGGATGACTTTAAGGAATGTTGATAATAGCATGTCTGGCATATATCTTCCATTTAAATATACAGCTACTTGAGATATTTTGACAAAAACGCCAAAATATAAGGATATTTGTAGCAAAATGCACAAGTAGCTGACTACATACAGAGGGATATCTGAGTAATTGTGTCGTAATAATATGTGGATGACTTGAAGAAATGTTAATAATAGCATATCTGGCATATATCTTCAATCTAAATATACAGCTACTTGAGATATATTGACAAACCCGCCAAAAACTAAAGATATTTGTAACAAAATGCACAAGTAGCTGACCACATAAAAAGCGATATCTGAGTAATTGTGTCGTAATATTATGTGGATGACATGAAGGAATGTTGATAATAGCATGTCTGGCATATATCTTCCATTTAAATATACAGCTACTTGTGATATATTGACAAAACCACCAATAAATAACGATATTTGTAACAACATATAGAAGTAGCTGACTACATAAAGAGAGATATTTGAGTAATTGTGTCGTAATATTATGTGGATGACTTTAGGAAATTTAATAATAGCATGTCTGGCATATATCTTCAGTTTAAATATACAGCTACTTGCAATATATTGACATAACCGTCAAAATATAAGGATATTTGTAACAACATGAGCGAGTAACTGACCACATAAAGAGCGATATCTGAGTAATTGTGTCGTAATGATATGTTGATGACTTGAAGGAATGTTGATAATAGCATATCTGGCATATATCTTCAATCTAAATATACAGCTACTCGAGATCTATTGACAACCCCGCCAAAAACTAAAGATATTTGTAACAAAATGCACAAGTAGCTGACTACATAAAGAGAGATATCTGAGAAATTGTGTCGTAATATTATGTGGATGACTTTAAGGAATGTTGATAATAGCATGTCTGGCATATATCTTCAGTTTAAATATACAGCTACTTGCGATATATTGACAAAACCGACAAAATATAAGGATATTTGTAGCTAAATGCACAAGTAGCTGACTATATACAGAGAGATATCTGAGAAATTGTGTCGTAGTTTTATGTGGAGGATTAGAAGGAATGTTGATAATAGCATATCTGGCATATATATTCAATTTAAATATACAGCTACTTGTGATATATTGACAAAACCACCAATAAATAACGATATTTGTAACAAAATGCACAAGTAGCTGACTACATAAAGAAAGATATCTGAGTAATTGAGTCGTAATATTATGTGGATGACTTTAGGGATTTTGATAATAGCATATCTGGCAAATATCTTCAATCTAAATATACAGCTACTTGCAATATATTGACAAAACCGTCAAAATATAAGGATATTTGTAACAAAATGCGCAAGTAGCTGACCACATAAAGAGGGATATCCGAGTAACTGTGTCGTAATATTATGTGGATGACTTGAAGGAATGTTGATAATAGCATGTCTGGCATTTATCTTCAATTTAAATATACAGCTACTTGCAATATATTGACAAAACCGTCAAAATATAAGGACATTTGTAACAAAATGTTCAAGTAGTTGACCACATAAAGAGGGATAACCGAGTAACTGTGTCGTAATATTATGTGGATGACTTGAAGGAATGTTGATAATAGCATGTCTGGCATTTATCTTCAATTTAAATATACAGCTACTTGCAATATATTGACAAAACCGTCAAAATATAAGGACATTTGTAACAAAATGTTCAAGTAGTTGACCACATAAAGAGGGATAACCGAGTAACAGTGTCGTAATATTATGTGGATGACTTGAAGGAATGTTGATGATAGCATGTCTGGCATATATCTTCAATTTAAATATACAGCTACTTGAGATATATTGACAAAACCGTCAAAATAAAAGGATATTTGGAACAAAATGCACAAGTAGCTGACTACATAAAGAGCGATATCTGAGTAATTGTGTCGTAATATTATGTGGATGACTTTAAGGAATGTTGATAATAGCATGTCTGGCATATATCTTCCATTTAAATATACAGCTACTTGAGATATTTTGACAAAAACGCCAAAATATAAGGATATTTGTAATAAAATGCACAAGTAGCTGACCACATAAAGAGCGATATCTGAGTAATTGTGTCGTAATATTATGTGGATGACATGAAGGAATGTTGATAATAGCATGTCTGGCATATATCTTCCATTTAAATATACAGCTACTTGTGATATATTGACAAAACCACCAATAAATAACGATATTTGTAACAACATGCACAAGTAGCTGACTACATAAAGAGAGATATTTGAGTAATTGTGTCGTAATATTATGTGGATGACTTTAGGGAATTTGATAATAGCATGTCTGGCATATATTTTCAGTTGAAATATACAGCTACTTGCAATATATTGACAAAACCGTCAAATTATAAGGATATTTGTAACAACATGAGCGAGTAGCTGACCACATAAAGAGCGATATCTGAGTAATTGTGTCGTAATAATATGTGGATGACTTGAAGGAATGTTGATAATAGCATATCTGGCATATATCTTCAATCTAAATATACAGCTACTCGAGATATATTGACAACCCCGCCAAAATATAAGGATATTTGTAGCAAAATGCACAAGTAGCTGACTATATACAGAGGGATATCTGAGTAATTGTGTATATCTTCAATTTATATATACAGCTACTTGAGATATATTGACAATTGACAGTGATATAGTGCAATGTACATCTTAAGAACACAAATAAAAATCCTAGGTATGTGTTCTCACATGAACAGTAACAAGTAACTAGAAGCCAAGTTTCTTTCATCTCGTAGCCAGTTACTAGTAGCTAGGTTTTCTTACTTCTCGAAGCCAGTTACTAGTAGCCAGTTACGAGTAGCCAACTTTGATTTTATCTCGTAGCCAACTTTGATTTTATCTCGTAGCCAGTTACTAGTAGCTAGGTTTTCTTACTTTTCGTAGCCAGTTACTAATAGCCAGTTACTAGTAGCTAACTTTTATTTAATCTCGTAGCCAGTTACTAGTAGCTAGGTTTTCTTACTTCTCGTAGCCAGTTACTAGTACATGTAGCCAGTTACTAGTAGCTAACTTTACCTATCTCAAATTATTGATCAGAAAAGAGTTATTATAAAAGGAATTAATAGCCTTTCTGACCCCTGATTTGAGGGGTCAGCCCCTCTTTCTTGATATCAAATAAAAGGTTTTGCTAATATAAACATATTTTGTTCTACAAGTGTTCACGAATTGTAAACCGTTATCGAGTTATTTAAACAACTGTTTTTTAAGGGCCGACCCTTTAACCCCTTACTGGGGCCACTAACAACAACATATTTGGTATCATATTGTTAAGATCATTATTTTTGTTCTACATTGCTTTTCAAAATATTTCTCCTTTTTCAGATATAAATGATCAAAGTTTTGAATTATGGCCACTTGAAACCCCTAATTACTTAATATATGACTTACGTATGATACTGTATAGATAAACAGTTGTACAGTGAACATTTTTGCTTCTATAATTAATAACAAATTATTATTCAGAAAAGAGTTATTGTACGAAGATTTTAGACCCCTCTTGACCCCTAATTTGAGGGACCAGCCCCTTTTTCTTGATATCAAATAAAAGATCTTCTAAATATAAACATATTTTGTTCAACAAGTGTTCACGAAATTTTAACCGTTCTTAAGATATCTGTACACATGTGTTTTAGGGGCTGGCCCTTTATCTCCTCAATGGGGTCATAAACAAAAACATTTAAGGTAGCATATTGTACAAAACATTATTTTAAGCAACTTTTGTTCTACAATGCTTTTCAAAATATTTCTCCTTTTTCATATATTAATGATCAAAGTTCTGGCCCCTTGAAACCCCCAATTACGTAATATATGATTTAAGTATGATACAGTATAGATAAACAGCTCTACAATAAACATGTTTGCTTCTATAATTAATAACAAATTATTATTCAGTAAAGAATTATTGTAAGAAGACATTACAGCCCCCCTGGCCCCACATTTGAGGGGCCAACCCCTTTTCTTGATATCAAATGAAAGCCTGTGCAAATAGAAACAACTTTTGCATTACATGTACACATCGAAAGGTATTACAGAAAACGTGGAAAAAATTCGTGGAAAAATTTGGTGCTAAATTTCAGGTTCAGGCGAGCTTTGAGGCCTTGAGAAATTTTCATAATTGGAAGCATGGGGGTACATTTACAGACATTCATCTACAATCCCTGAAAATTTCAAGCTTCTATCTTGATTAGTGTCGGAGGAGATACGTGGACAAAATGACCCTTGAAAATTTACAAAATCGTGAATATCTGAAACCGGAAGTGACGTCAACAAAAAATGTAACTAAAAAAATTTATCCCCTCTGATGTCCTATAAGTCCTGAAAATTTGGTGCAAATTGGGGGAATAATTTTCGAGAAATAAAGCTTTAAAAAAGGCAGAAAAAGAATGTTAAGAATAATAATAATAGAAAGAAACAGTAGAAAAACAAGAGGGTCTTCCGTTGGAAACGGAAGACCCTAACTAGACACGATCTCGTTGCGAGCAACGAGGAGGTCCTCCGTCAGATTTTTAGAATATGGAATGACCTTAATCTTGATCTTTGTCAACGAAACGTATCTTAAAAAGGAGGCGGGATCGAAAAGATCTAAGAGTAATGGGTGAAAGACTATCTATCCCTTTGGTGTCCCTTATTTGAGGGATCAGCTCCTTTTCATTCATTTTAGTTAAGAGGTATTTTTGTGTACCGCTAATAAGTGTTTAAAAATTGGTTACCGTTTTTGAGATATCTGAGAAAAATCGTTTTGATATCCGGTCCTAAAACTCCTTTTAGGGTCCAGATAACAAACAATATATGGTCGCACATTATTTTGAGGATCTTTTGTTCAATATTGCTTTTCAAAATTTTCCTCCATTTTGAGATATTGAGCATCAAAGTCTTGGACTTCTGGCCCCTTAAAACCCCTAATTACATAACAAAAGGAATAACATAACAAAAGAGTACATGATTGCCATGTAAGGGTAAATAACCTTAAAATGACATAATTGCTTCTATAACGTATCACAAGATATTTCACAGTAAAAAGTTATCATTAAAAATTTAGAGCCCCCTCAGCCCCTTATTTGAAGGGCCAGCCCCGTTTTCTTGGTTTCATATGAAAGCTCTTGTCACTTCAAACACTTTTTGTTCAACAAGTACTTACACATTTTGTACCGTTCTCGAGATATATTGAAAGGGTCGTTTTAGGGGCCGACCCCGTAAATCCCGTTAAGGACCGCATAACAAAGACATTATGGACGCATATTGTTAAGCTCAATATTTTGAGCATCTTTTGTTAAATATTGCTTTTCAAAATTTGCCTCCATTTTGAGATATTAAGCATAAAAGTTTTGGACTACTGGCCCCTTAAAATCCCTAATTACGTGACAAAGGAGTAAATAATTGCCATGTGTAGGTAAATAACGTTTGAATGAACATAATTGCTTCTATAATGTAAAACAAAATATTTCACGGTAAACAGTTATCATTATAAGACTTTAGAGCCCCCTCAGCCCCTTTTTTGAAGGACCAGTCCCTTTTTTATGATTTCAAATGAAAGCTCTTGTCATTTCAAACACAATTGTTCAACACGTGTTTACAAATTTTGTACTGTACTCGAGATATTTGGAAAGGGCCGTTTTAGAGGTCGATCCTGTAACTCCTTTTAGGGACCGCAAAACAAAGAAATTATGGATGCATAATGTTAAGCTCAATATTTTGAGCATCTTTTGTTCAATATTGCTTTTCAAAATTTGCCTCCATTTTGAGATATTGAGCATCAAAGTTTTGGACCACTGGCCCCTTAAAATCCCTAATTATGTGACAAAGGAGTAAATAATTGCCATGTGTAGGTGAATAACGTTAGAATGAACATAATTGCTTCTATAACGCATCACAAAATATTTCACAGTAAAAGGTTATAATAAGAAGACTTTAGAGCCCCCTCAGCCCCTTATTTGAAGGGTCAGCCCCTTTTTCTTGATGTCCCGTAAACGCCCTTGAACTGATAAAGATTTTTTGTTCTACATATTATAACAAAATTTTATCGAGGAAAGAGATATTAAAAGAAAACCACGAAAAATCACGACGCTTTTTTAACCGTGATTTTCGAGCTCGGGCGAGCTTCGGCGCTTTTGGTCACAGGAAAATATATATACCACATGTCAGATCTACAACCTTTTCTCTACAATCCCTAAAATTTTAAACTCAATATCTTAAATCGTTTAGGAGTTTACCCCTGGACAAGCCGACCCTCTGAAAATCGTTAAATTTTGAATAACTCAAAACCGGAAGTGACGTCATCGGTAAAAAAAAAATTCCAATAGGTTCAGACCACTATCTATCAAATCTGAAAGTTTCGTGTAAATCAGTCGAGTAGTTTTTGAGAAATCCTGTACACAAAATTTGTAAGAAAAAGAAAGAAAAATAATAAGAAGAAGAATAGGGAAAAAGAAACCGAACGAAAACAATAAGGTCTTCCGTTGGAAACGGAAGACCTTAACTAGAGCAAAGCTCGTTGCAAAGCAACGAGTGGGTCTTCCGTTAATGTCGGATGTAAAGCTGGAAGTTCCTGTAAGAAGCAGAGCTCTGAAACCAATAACAAGAGTAACTAAAATAAAAAGATGAAAAAATCGAATTATTCCTGGTACGGCTTAACAAAATCCGAATGATTTTAAGTACGACTTAACAATTATTTTTGGTACGAGTTTATTTTACTTTAAACATTCCGCTATTTTTTTAAACAAAGGACGCGGAATCAAAATTTCCGGAGAAATCAATTTTTTAACCCCGATATCTCTGTAATGCATCGTTTGATTTGAAAACGAATTTCAGTTTTGCATATAGCTTTGCAAACTCTACAGCATGCATATGATTTTATTATTCGCACAAAAAAAAATGAAAATTCCAAAAAAATTAGAATCACTTCCGGTTTCGACCGGAAGTGACAACATAATTATTTTTGTAATAATGCCATAAGTAAATCCGCAGATTTACAATCACAGAAAACATCAAGTCTTTATGAACAACCGTTTACGAGAAAAGTCCTGGACAAAATCACGTTTTGAAAATATTTGAAATGACGTAACTAGAAAACAGAAGTGACTTCATGACTGAAACTTTAAAAGCTTCAAGGGACAAGAATTTAACATAATCCTTGAAAATTTCTTGCAAATCGGTTGAATACATTTTGAGATATAAAGCAGAAAAGAAGCCAGAAGGAAAAACAAGAAGAATAATAACTAGACACGATCTCGTTGCGAGCAACGAGGAGGTCTTCCGTCCGATTTTTAGAATACGGAATGACCTTGCTCTTGATCTTCGTCAGCGAAACGTATCTGGAAATGGAAGCGGGGTCTAATAGTAATGGGTGAAAGACTATCTAACCCTTTTGTGTCCCTTTTTTGAGGGATTAGCTCCTTTTCATTCATTTTAGTTAAAAGGTATTTTTGTGTACTGCTAATAAGTGTTTACAAATTGGTTATCGTTTTTGAGATATATGTGAAAAATCATTTTGATATCTGGTCCTAAACTCATTTTAGGGTCTAGATTACAAACAATATATGGTTGTACATTGTTAAGCACATTATTTTGAGTATCTTTTGTTAAATACTGCTTTTCGGAATTGTCCTCCATTTTGAGTTATAGAGGAGTTTTGGACTTTTGGCCCCTTAAAATCCCTAATTACGTAACGTAGGAGTAAATGATTGCCATGTATAGGTAAATAACGTTAGAATAAACATATACACTACAGCCAACGCGGATCCCGTATTTTCCCGCGACACCGTGATGGTGTTTTAATCCTTTCCGCGATACACCGTCGCGGTATTGTCATCGCGGTGATCGCGGGGCCACGATTTTACCGCGATGGTGTAAGACACCGTAACACACGTGTTATCTGTATCACGGATTAAACCAAGAAGGAGAAAACAAGCGCTGTTTTAATTATTGTTAGAATTTAGATATAAATATCAATAGAAGAAAAAATTCATTATCTTTTTTTAATTGTTTTTAACAAAAACTTCTAGAAAACTATTGCTACATGTATTTTGTTAATGTTGTTCAAGAGTCCCAAACATAGCAATGTATTACGCAAATCATGCATATAAGTGTACTTGAAAATTAGTAATATTTTATTTTAAAGTATTATTTTTTTTTGCATATTATGAGTTGTAAATATGCCACAGATTTAAAGAAGACAAATATTGCGCGATGTACTATCATAAAGTCGCTACCGTAGGCATCAACTCAACTTGACGAATGTATGTTTTCCCCTCAATCTGACTCTTATTTAACTCATTAAATATTTTCGGTCTCTCTCTCTCTCTCATTCTCTCTCTCTCTCTCGTTTTGAATAAATCAGATTATACGTACATTTAGGACGATCGGTGCTAATTATAGGCAACGGTATGGCCAATCATGGAACAATTATCACCTTGCAGGACGAGTGTCACCTGAAGAAAATCCCGTTACACGGGTCCCGCGTCTAATGCCTTGAGCCATTTAAAAATGACAAAGTAGGTGTTAAAATTAGGTAACGCTTGCATATATCGGCAACTTCGGAGTATCGAGAGTAAAAGAACAACAGATTATGAATAACGGGACAGCAGTTTGACTTCGAGGGATCAAGGGTTTTGAGAGACCAAGAGAGTCGATTATCTACTTGGTAATATTGGGGGTGGAGAATATGGACCGGAGACTCACTTAGAGCGAAATAATTCATAATTCAGACAGGTACATTGACAATCAGTCATCCCTGTGTTTACGGGTGTGTAACTATTACATAACACTTCCTGACCATTGCAGCACCCGTGCTCTGACCACGTGCCGTGAAGAATTTTATTGAATGCTGAGACTCTCTCTCCCTCCCCCCCTCTCTCTGTCATTTCAAATAACTAATATTTTATGTGAACTGCTAAAGTAGAACATGTAGCCGTAACGGTATTCTGATTGAAATGCACATAATAGCACATGTTTCCGTAACGGGCGTTTTCATAAATAGCATACCAGGGACGTATATTTAAAAGTCCCTGATCATACGCACCTTCTAACTTTACTGCATGAAGATAAAATAATGCCTGATTCAGACAGGTATATAGAAAATCACAAGTACGACACAATTTATAGAAAAGTTATCCCTGTGTTAACGGGTGTGTATAACTATTACATAACACTTCCTGTCTCTGACAGCACCCTTGCTCTGACCTCGTGCCATGAGAAATCTTATCGACTGTTGAGACAACTCTCTCTCTCTATTTCTCTCTCTCTCTTCAAAATCAAAATATATAAAATTCTAAGAAAATTGAAAATTAAAACTTTCTTAATTTTAACAAGGCTAGAGGAATAAAAAATATATAACATTGCGTAAAGAGTTTTCTTTTTACTTATGCACAAAACACACATCTTTGTTCATATGATTCCTAAAATGATTCAAAACTTACATTCATTCAAACAATCATATTTTTACTTTTTTAAAAACTCCAAATACTAGATGTGTACATAAAATTTACTTTAGCTGTGTTCTCAATTACCATGTACTCTCTCCATTCCTGATTAACCCTGATTATAGTCTGTTCGTTAAATGTATTTCAATCGAGTATAAAGTATATCATAAAAAGGTAATTTTATGGATGTATTTTGTAAATAGTGTGTTATGAATACGCAGAATAATTTCCTAAAATTTAAATAAAAAAAACAAATTTTCATTTGTTTGAAATTAAATCATTCTATCAAGAAAATTTTGCTGTTTGAAAGAACGGACTATATAGTTCTATTTAGCGGACCCCAAGTCACACTAATTGCTGCAGGTCACCCACCTTGACGGCAACCACCAAAATTCTATATATACATACTGTATACGTAATGTTACGCAATTCACCTTCCTTTGTTGGTCAACTGACACTGCGACATTTTAACATGTGATGGATACCCCAGAATAAATGATCATTCATATTTTTAAATCCCGGGTTTTGAACAAACATAAATATTGGGCGACCCACTGAACATCATACTTTTGCTAGATCGGATAGGAAAGTCAATTTTTAAATACACACGATTTTAACATTAGCATTTTCGTAAACTGATTGGACCTTTTTTTATTTTATTTTAAAACGTTTCATAAACAGTTATACAACTTATATTTATATCTTTCGTTGGCACGGATGTTAGCGCGATGGGGTCATCGATGTGGGAGAAAGCCGGAGTGCTCAGAGAAAACCCACGTGTCCAAGCGGGCAACCAGCATATCTATTCAATTAATGTCGATCACGGGGATAGAACTCGGGTCGCAGCGGTGATGAGCGAGTGCACTTTAAAACATTTTATATATCTACCTGTATTTTGTTATTCATTAAACGAATTCTTTAAATGTATTTAAGAGAAATGACCAAGTGTACATGTAAGGTATGTTTTAAAGGTAAGATTTAAATATGAAAGATTGTAAATGAAACGCTAATTAGTATTATTTTCTCGAGGCGAAATAAGATATTTTGGTGAAGTGTTTATTACCGGGTATATAATTATCAATTAAATTCATTGATAACCAAGAATTGTCAGCGATGGATGTGCCAAGATTAATTTATATGTAACGCCATAGAGTATACAAAATAGTATACAAAATCCTGTATTAGCATAATTACACCTTCCTTTTATTTCTCCCACTTTTTATTAAATAATAATAAATTGTAACAATCAACTCCTTTTATAAAATAAAGGAATATAAATTAATATTCATTAATTCTCCTAATCATATTTCCCGTATGAGAAGAAATTGGGGGAGGTAACTCGCGTTAAAAACAAGGAATAGTTTTCACCTGGGACTGGTTTCACAGTACCGCGACGGTGTGGCCAAGGTGAGAAGTTGTACCGCGAGGATGCGCGGTTTTACCTGAGTTACCTGTGCTAAACCGCGATCAATTTCACACCACGAGGACTCGCGGTAAATACGCAAACCGCGTTGGCCGTAGTGTATCTATAACGGATCAAAAAATATTTCACAGAAAATATTTATCATTAAAAGTCTTTAGAGCCCCCTCAGCCCCTTATTTGAAGGGCCAGCCCCCTTTTTTATGATGTCATAAGAATGTGTTTGTCAATTCAAACACATTTTGTTCAACAAGTGTTTGAAATTCTGTACCGTTCTGGAAATATCTGGAGAGGGTCGCTTTAGGGGTCCTTTTAAGGACCGTATCACACAGAAAATATGGTTGCATATTGTTAAGCTTAATTTTTTAGCATCTTTTGTTCAAAATTGTTTTTCAAAATGTTTCTCCATTTAGAGATATAGAAGATCAAAGTTTTGGACTTCTGGCCCCTTAAAATCCATAATTACGTAATATAGTTGTAAATGATTGCCATGTATAAGTGAATAACGTTAGAATAAACATAATTGTTTTATAAGGTATCACAAAATATTTTACAGTAAAAAGTTATCATCAAAATATTTTAGAGCCCCCTCAGCCCCTAATTTAAAGAGCCAGCCCCTTTTTCCTGATCTCAAATGAAAGCTATTGTCAATTTAAACACATTTTGTTCAACAAGTGTTTAGAAATTATGTACCATTCTGGAGATATCTCGAGAGGGTCGTTTTAGGGGCCGACCCTGTAACTCCTTTCAGGGACCGCATAACAAAGAAATTATTGTTGCAGATTGATAAGCTCAATATTTTGAGCATATTTTGTTCAATATTGCTTATCAAAATGTTTCTGCATTTAGAGATATTGTGCATCGAAGTTTTTGACTTCTGGCCCCTTTAAATCCCTAATTTCGTAATATATGAGTAAATAATTGTCATGTATAGGTGAATAACGTTAGAATAAACATAATTGCTTCTATGACGTATCACAAAATATTTTACAGTAAAAAGTTATCATCAAAAGACTTTATAGCCTTATTGGCCCCTAATTTGAAGGGCCAGCCCCTTTTTCTTCATCTTAAATGAAAGCTCGTGTCAATTCAAACACATTTTGTTCAACAAGTGTTTAGAAATTATGTACCGTTCTGGAAATATCTGGAGAGGGTCGTTTTAGGGGCCGACCCTGTAACTCCTTTAAAGGACCGCATAACAAAGAAATTATTGTTGCAGATTGATAAGCTTAATATTTTGAGCATCTTTTGTTCAATATTGCTTATCAAAATGTTTCTCCATTTAGAGATATTGAGCATCAAAGTTTTGGACTTCTGGCCCCTTAAAATCACTAATTACGTAATATAAGAGTAAATGATTGCCATGTATAGGTGAATAACGTTAGAATAAACATAATTGCTTCTATAACGTATCACAAAATATTTCACATCAAAAAGTTATAATCAAAAGACTTTAGAGCCTTATCAGCTCCTAATTTGAAGGGCCAGCCCCTTTTTCCTGATCTCAAATGAAAGCTCTTGTAAACATAAATTTTAATTGCTCTACATGTTTTAACAAAATATTTTCGAGAAAAGAGATAATTAAAGAAAACAAAGAAAAATCAGTACATTTTTTATATCTCAATTTTCGGGTCCAGGGGAGCTTTGGTGCCTTTTGCACCAAACATAAATGGCTCACTTTAGACAAAACTACAATTTGAATTTGATATCTTTTATCGTTTAGGAGGAGTTCGACGGACAAGCTGACCCTCTAAAAATCGCTAAAACGTCAATATCTCTGAAACGGAAGTGACATCATCAAAATAAAAAATTTCCAATAAGGTTTAGATCATTATCTATTAGATTTGAAAGTTTCATGAAAATCGGCCGAGCCATTTCCGAGAACTCGCGTGCACAAAATTTGTAAGAAAAAAAACTAGAGCAAAGCTTTTTGCAAAGCAACGAGTGGGTCTTCCGTTAATGTCGGAAGTAAAGCTGGAAGTTCCTGTAAGAAGCAGAGCTCTTAAACCAATAACAATAGTAACTAAATTTAAAAAATGAAAAAAAATCGAATTATTCCTGGTAAGACTTAACAAAATCCGAATGATTTAAAGTACAAATTAACAAAAACCTATTCGATTTCAAGAACGACTTAACCAAAAAAATCCGAATGTGTTCAAGTACGACTTAGCAAATAATTTTTAGGTACAAGTTATTTTAACCAAGAACTTGATACTACTTTCTTAACCAAAAACGCGGAATCAAAATTTCCGGAAAAATCAATTTTTAAAGCCAAATATCTCTGTAATGCATCGTCCGGTTTTTTAACGGTTTTCGGTGTTAGATTTAGCTTAAAAAGTTCTACAAAACACATATTCGTTTTTGATTAGATCAAAAAATTCAATTTTTCGAAAAATTTAAATCACTTCCGGTTTTTACCGGAAGTGACAAAATAATTTTTTTTGTAAAAATGTCATAAGTAAATCCGCAGATTTACAATCACAGAGAATTTCAAGTCTTTATAACCAACCGTTTACGAGAAAAGTCCTGGACAAAATCACTGTTTGAAAATTTTTAAAATGACATAACTAGAAAACGGAAGTGATTTAATGACTGAAAGTTTAAAAGCTTCAAGGGACAAGTATTTAACATAATCCCTGAAAATTTCTTGCAAATCGGTTGAACAGTTTTTGAGATGTAAAGCAAAAGAGAAGTCAGAAGGAAAAACAAGAAGAATAATAACTAGACACGACCTCGTTGCGAGCAACGAGGAGGTCTTCCGTCCGATTTTAAGAAAAGGAAATGAAATTGCCTTTGATCTTCATCAACGAAACATATCAGTAAATGCGGGGGGATCTAATTTTGTTCAACAAGTGTTTCGAAATTATATACTTCTCGAGATATCTGGAAAAGATCATTTTAGGGGCCGGCCCTATAACTCCTTTAAGGGATCAGGTAACAAAACAATGATGGTTGCATATTGTTAAGCATTCAAAATTTTTCTCCATTTTAATATATTGAAGATCAAATTTTCGGACTTCTGTCCCCTTAAACCCTAATTACGTAACAAATGAGTAAACAATTGTCATTTATAGGTGTATAGTGTTTCGATGAATATAATTGCTTCTATAATGTATAACAAAATATTTCACAATTAAAAGTTATCATCAAAAGACTTTTAGCCCCTTTAATTCCCTAATTACGTAACATATGAGATTTTTTAAAATCATATATGGATGCATAACTGGAAGATTAACATTTTTGCATTTTAAACATATTACAAAATATTTCTCAGTAAAATGCTATGGAAGAAAAACTTCAGAGCCCTTTTGGCCTCTAATTTTAGGGGCCAGTCCCTTTTCCTTGATGTCAAATGAAAGGTCTTTTGATATTAAACATATTTTGTTCAACCAGTGTCTAAAAATTCGTTACTGTTCTGGAGCTATCTGGGAAAGAATAGTTTTAGGGGCCGAATCCTTATCTCCTTTTTGGGGCCACAGAACGAAATTTTGATGGTTGAATATTGTTTAGAACATCATTCTAAGCATCTTTTATTCTATATTGCTTTTCAAAATATTTGTGCTTTTTGTGATACAAGTGATCGGAATTTTGAATTTTTGGCCCCTTAAAACCCCTAATTATGTAACGCATGAATTTTTTAATATTATGAATAGTTAAATAACTGCAAGATAAACATTTTTGCTTCTTAAATATATTACAAATTACTTCTCAGTAAAGTGCTATGGAAAAATGACTTCAGAGCCCTTTTGGCCCCTAATTTTAGGGGCCAGCCCCTTTTTCTTTATGTCAAATGAAAGGTCTTTTGATATTTTAAAAACATATTTTGTTCAACAAGTTTCTAGAAATTCGTTACCGTTCTGGAGCTATCTAGGAAAGAATAGTTTTAAGAGTCGACCCCTTATCTCCCTATTGGGGCCAGAGATCGAAATTTTGATGGTTGAATATTGTTAAGAACATCATTCTAAGCATCTTTTATTAAATATTGCTTTTCAAAATATTTGTCCTTTTTGTGATACAAGTGATCGAAATTTTGAACTTCTGGCCCTTTAAAACCCCTAATTACGTAACGCATGAATTCTTTTATATTATGAATAGTTAAATAACTGTAAGATGAACATGTTTGCTTCTTTAACATATTACAAATTACTTCTCAGTAAAGTGCTATGGAAGAAAGACTTTACAGCCCTTTTGGCCCCTAATTTTAGGGTCCAGCCCCTTTTTCTTAGTGTCAAATGAAAGGTCTTTTAATATTCAACATATTTTGTTCAGCAAGTGTCTAGAAATTCGTTACCGTTCTTGAGCTATCTGGGAAAGTACGTTTTAGGGGCCGACCCCTTATCTCCTTATTGGGGCCACAGAACGAAATTTTGATGGTTGAATATTGTTTAGAACATCATTCTAAGCATCTTTTATTCTATATTGCTTTTCAAAATATTTGTCCTTTTTGTAATATAAGTGATCGAAATTTTGGACTTCTGGCCCCTTAAAACCCCTGATTACGTAACGCATGAAATTATTTTTATAATGAATAGATAAATAACTGTAAGATAAACATTTTTGCTTCTTTAACATATTACAAAATATTTCTCAGAGAAGTGCTATGGAAGAAAGACTTTACAGCCCTTTTGGCCCCTGATTTGAGGGGGCAGCCCCTTTTTCTTGATGTTGAATGAAAGCTCTTGTGAAAATAAATTTTAATTGCTCTACATGTCTTAACAAAATATTTTCGAGATAAGAGATATTTAAAGAAAACTAAGAAAAATCACTACATTTTTTACATCTCAATTTTCGGGTCCAGGCGAGCTTCGGCGCCTTTTGTGCCAGACATAAATGGCTCACTTTAGACAAAACTACAATCATTCGTCTACAATTCCTGAAAATTTGAATTTGATATCTTTTATCGTTAAAGAGGAGTTCGACGGACAAGCTGACCCTCTAAAAATCGCTAAAACATCAATATCTCTGAAACGGAAATGACGTCATCAAAATAAAAAATTTCCAATGAGGTTTAGATCATTATCTATTAGATCTGAAAGTTTCATGAAAATCGGCCGAGCCATTTCCGAGAACTCGCGTGCACAAAATTTGAAAGAAAAAAACCCCAAAATAACTAGACACGATCTCGTTGCGAGCAACGAGGAGGTCTTCCGTTCGATTTTTAGAATAAAATATGACATCATCGACTTTGATTTTCGACAACAAAACATGTTATGGAAAAAGGCGTGAAGTACTAATGCTTTATTGTATCGTTTTTTTTAAGTTCTCTTGCTTTTTTAATACTTGCATTTCTTTCAATTAAGATAGAAAAGATCAAATTTGTTTACCTCTGGTCCCTAAAAGCCCTAATTGGGGAACGCAGGAGAAAATCAATATATTGTTAGGATATATCAACGTATTATACCTAATTTAGCTTTAATAACCTTTCACAAAATGGCTCTCATTAAAGGGCTATTTATAAAAGATTTTAGAGCTCTTTGATCCCCTAATTTAAGGGGCAAGTCCCTTTTTCTTGGATTCAAATGAAAGGACATTTAATTCTAAACACATTTTGTCAACAAGTGTTTAGAAATTCGTTACCATTCTAGAGATATATGAGAAAGAAGGTTTTAGGGGCCGATCCCTTATCTCCTTTTAGGGGCCGTTTAACGAAATTTTAAGGTTGCATTTTGTTGAGAACATCATTTTGAACAACTTTTCTTCTGTACTGCACTACAAAATATTTTTCGTTTCTGAGATATGGGTGATCAAAATTTTGGACTTTTGGACCCTAAAAACCTCTTAATTACCAAAACACATGACAAAACCATTACATTGCTCTGAAACATAACTGCAGGATAAACACATTTGCTTCTATAACATTTCACAAAATATCCCTCATAATGGTTATAGATAAAAGACTTTAGAGCCCTTTGGTCCCCTAATTTTAGGGGCCAGTCCCTTTTTCTTGATATTATATGAAAGGTTATTTAATTCTAAACAAATTTTGTTCAACAAGTGTTTAGAAATTTGTAACCGTTCTGGAGATATATGAGAAAGAATGTTTAAGGGGCCGATCCCATAACTCCTTATAGGGGCCGTTTAACGAAATTTTAAAGGTTGCATTTTGTTTAAAACATCATTTTGAACAAATTTTCTTCTGTACTGCACTACAAAATATATTTCCTTTCTGAGATATGGGTGATCAAGATTTTGGACTTTTGGCCCCTAAAAACCCTTAATTACGTAACACATGATAAAATCATTATTTAACTTGAATACCGAACATAACTATAATATAAACACATTTGCTTCTATAACATTTCACAAAATATCTCTCAGTATTGGGCTACAGATTAAAGACTTTAGAGCCCTTTGGTCCCCTAATTTTAGGGGCCAGCCCCTTTTCCTTGATATGAAATGAAAGGTCATTTAATTCTAAACAAATTTTGTTCAACAAGTGTTAAGAAATTCGTTACCGTTCTGGTGATATATGAGAAAGAAGGTTTTAGGGGACGATCCCTTATCTCCTTTTAGGGGCTGTTTAACGAAATTTTAAGGTTGCATTTTGTTGAGAACATCATTTTGAACAACTTTTCTTCTGTACTGCACTACAAAATATTTTTCGTTTCTGAGATATGGGTGATCAAAATTTTGGACTTTTGGACCCTAAAAACCCTTGATTACGTAATACATGACAAAATCATTATATGCTTGAATACATAACTATAAAATAAACACATTTGCTTCTACAACATTTCACAAAATATCTCTCAGTAAAGGGCTACAGATTAAAACTTTAGAGCCCTATGGTCCCCTAATTTAAGGGGCCAGCCCCTTTTTCTTGGTATTAAATAAAAGGTCACTTAATTCTACACAAATTTTGTTCAACAAGTGTTTAGAAATTCGTTACCGTTCTAGAGATATATGAGAAAGAAGGTTTTAGGGGCCGATCCCTTATCTCCTTTTAGGGGCCGTTTAACGAAATTTTAAGGTTGCATTTTGTTGAGAACATCATTTTGAACAACTTTTCTTCTGTACTGCATTACAAAATATTTTTCCTTTCTGAGATATGGGAGATCGAAATTTTGGACTTTTGGCCCCTAAAAACCCTTAATTACGTAATACATGACAAAATAATTACATTGCTTGGATACATAACTGTGAGATAAACATATTTGCGTCTATAACATTTCACAAAATATCTCTCAGAAAAGGGCTACGGATTAAAGACTTTAGAGCCCTTTCGTCCCCTTATTTGAGGGGCCAGCCCCTTTTTCTTGATTTCAATGAAAAGGTCCTGTAAACAAAAACTTTTTTTACATTACATGTCTTAACAAAATATTTTTCAGAAAAGAGATAATTAAAGAAAACCAGAAAAAATTATGACGTTTGTTTAATCTCAATTTTCGGGTCCAGGCGAGCTTCGCCGCTTTTTGCGATCGAAATGATTTTAAACCTTCATGCACATTTTCAGTCTTCCGTCTACCATCGCTGAAAATTTCAAGTTTATATCT
The DNA here is from genome assembly GCF_902806645.1 of Magallana gigas. Lineage (NCBI taxonomy): Eukaryota > Metazoa > Mollusca > Bivalvia > Ostreida > Ostreidae > Magallana > Magallana gigas. Next base: position 7,815,742 of record NC_047563.1, on the reverse strand, counting down.
GTTATAGTTTAAGAGGAGTTCGACGGACAAGCTGACCCTCTGAAAATCGATAAAACGACTATATCTCAAAACCGGAAGTGACGTCATCAATAAAAAAAATTTGCAATACGGTTCATATCATCATCTATTAGATCTGAAAGTTTTATGAAAATCAATTGAGTAGTTTTCGAGATCTCGCGTGCACAAAATTTGTAAGAAAAAAAAATAATAATATAGAAGAATAGGGAAAAAGAAACAAAGCAATAACAATAAGGTCTTCCGTTGGAAACGGAAGACCTTAATAATAATAGGGAAGAAGAAACCGAAGAAAAACAATAAGGTCTTCCGTTGGAAACGGAAGACCTTAATAAAAAAAACAATAGAATAACAAGAGGGTCTTCCGTTGAAAACGAGTGGGTCTTACGTTAATGGTGGAAGTAAAGCTGGAAGTTCCTGTAAGAAGCAGAGCTCTTAAACCAATAACAAGAGTAATTAGATAAAAAGATGAAAAGAAATCGAATATTCCTGGTACGACTTAACAAAATACGAATGATTTTAAGTACGATTTAACAGAAACCTTTCCGATTTTAAGAACGACTGAGCAAAAAAAAATCCGAATGTGTTCAAGTACGGCTTAGCAATTTTTTTTGATACGAGTTAATTTTATTTTGAATTTTTAAACCCCGATATCTCTGTAATGCATCGTCCGATTTTCAAACGGATTTCAGTTTCGTATTGAGCATGACGAACTCTACAAACTTCGTAAACATTTGAAATTGAAACGAAAAATTCGAAAATTCGAAAATGTTAAACACTTCCGGTTTGGACCGGAAGTGACGGAAACTAAATTTCAGCCTTATGTCCAAATAAAAACGATCAATGCTTCAACACAGAAAATTCTAAGACTCTAACCAAACTTAGCACAAACCATTCTGAAGTTTAGGGGGTTCAAATTTGTTAGAATAAGGGTAACAACCTCTTTCAGGGGGGAGTAATAAAGAACTAAACATTTGCTATAATCTTAACATTTGACCTTGAAACTGGTTCAAGGCCATTGCACACATTTTACCTAAAAAGCTCTGTTTATGAAAAGTATGAGACAGACAGAACTTAAAGGAGGGTGTATATGCTTAGAATTTTTTTAGAGTAATGATATGACCTTCATTAGATGGACAGATGTTTGGATTGATGAATGTACAGACAAACTAATCACTATAGGTCACATACAGAGCACGACCCTTTTTTATAATAATTAAAAATGTGTTGGCATTCTTTAAAATCTTCTCAAAAAACATTTGGCCAAAAAAGCTGAAACTTGTGTAGAAGCATCCATAGGTAGTGTAGACTCAAGTCAGATGATCTGAACTACCTACTACAGGATTGTTGATGTGTCAATTTCAGTCTAAGAAAGACGTTTGTGACGGGTAATGTCAAAGAAAATCTCGATTGTAGTAAGTTTTAAACACTGCTTCGTTCTATCCACTAAGTTTAAAAATTTGAGTATAATTTGTTCTATTACTCATACATATACAGGCTTAAACACGTACATCCCAGGCTCGTAGCATCGATTTTTCTCTCAACAAACATTTAACTTGGAATATTTACATTCTACTATGTTTTTCCATTAAATTCAGTGATGTTTAAATGCCTCTAAATGCAACACCTTTTCACTGCGTATGAATTTACAAGTAATTTACTTAAGTAGTTCTGAAACGGTGATTTCTATGTTATCGGTGAAAATATACATTTTATAAATGGTGTCAAAACATCATGTTTTACAGTTATTCTTCAAAACATCGACTTTATTATTAAAAGCAAACTTCTAAGATTTGTTTTTATGGATTATATTTTCATCCTCGTCGATCTCATCTCAACAGTCATTTATATAACCAGTTTAAACCGGTTTTATAAACAGCTGTTTTTGCTGTTATTAATTTACTCCCTCTGTTATCTGCAATTTATATCGATTTATTTAAGTAAATAATTAATTTATTAGTAAGGGAATGTAAATATAAGCATTAAATGATTCATTTTCTGACGTTATCGTGTCAATAACTGCCGTCAGGTGAGCAGACAAATTATCATAACGCGCTAACGCTAATTCAATTTGTCTGCTCACCTGACGGATATTGACACGATGACGTCAAAAATAAATCATTCAATACTATATTACACATGAATCAACATGCATATGGAGTCCCCTCTTTTTTGGGGGGGAGCACGTAAGAAATTAAAGTAAAATGAAAAAAAAAACCAATTAAAATGTGCTATAAATTGTTAAATAGACCCAATACGCCCCTCCCATATTTAGCAATAGATATAATTTCACAATTTGGAAAAGTTGCATTATTCTCCATAGTGTCAAGATTTTTTTTGATAAGGTTGCCCCCCCCCCCCCCCCAAAAAAAAAACGATGCAAGTAGAAATTCAATTTCAAAATGTTGAACTTTCGGAATTTAGAAATATTTTCTACCCGATTGCATTTTGATATTTCTTGTTACTGGAAATGCCGGGGTCTGTCTTGTATTAATAATTTTAATTAAAGGACCAGTTAAAGAATTCAATTTTAACATAGTACGGGAATTACGTATATCCAATTTTGAATGTTTACGATGCACAACAAAGACTGATAATTTGAATCAAAATTGATGTCTATACATAAAAACAAAACTCTTCTAATGAAATATGTGTGTCATTAAAAAACCTGAAGTGCAATGATTTTGCCTTTGTTTTTTGTAGTACAATCAATACAAATAAGTGTCAATAATACAATGTAACATTAAATTAAGAAAAGAATTAGACACAAAATCTTCATTTCAAGTCAAATTCGGTTCACCACCCCTTCCCCCCATCCCACTACCACCCCCGTCTTCGACCAAATAATTCGCCGCCCCAATACGACGTACCTTCCAACGCTCTCTCTCTCTCTCTCTCTCTCTCTCTCTCTCTCTCTCTCTCTCTCATGTACAAATACTTTATATATGTTTAGTACTACTAAATGTAGCATGCAGTAATATTGCCAGTGTTTAAAATCGTGTATTTCAATTTTTATTGATCATTGATTGTCTTGTTTCTGATGCGAAGTCCATGATAAAAAAGGTACTGTATATGATAAACGATGTACTGTCTTCTTAGTGTATAAGTAAAGAACACATTCTTTTGTTTGTCTGGGATCAAGAAAAACCTCGGAAATAACAGACAAGGCTCAGACTAAACACGCGACAGAGTGACTATTGGCCACCTGTGTATATGTCTTGTTGTAGTATCAAAATAAACAGATGCAAACGGCAGGGAATTACGGTTCCACGTAAAACAAAGGAGTGCGAGTTTTTTTGTTAACATAAAAAGTGATTTCGCCCGTTCGTTGGCTCTTTAGTTGATTAAACTGAATTTAAATTTTAAACAATCCATTGTAAGCAAACTCTACACAGATGTTTTACAAATTAAATAGATGTTTCATTGGCTTCCCGTCTACTTTCGGTATGACTGCTGTTCGTCTCTAAAGGAATTTTGTACAAAGAAAATAAAAACAAGTCTGAATTTGCCTTCTTGTTCGTTGGCTTTTTAGTTGATTAAACTGAATTTAAATTTTAAACAATGCATTGTTAACAAAATCTACAATAGATTATACATTTTCGAAGACTTATACATCATGTAATATATACAATCTTATCGATTGAAGAACCAAGTTAAATGTTAATGTTCATGTTTTCCGGCTTATTAGTTGGAATCAGGCTTAGGGTGAAATACATTGTAAAATAATGCATTACGTTACCATTACTTCATGGATTAAAGCATTAAATTACCATTACCATTACTTAATTTTCTTGAAGTAATGCATTGCATTACCATTACATGAGTAAGGTAATGCATTACCATTACTTTGTGACATTACTTTGTGAAAAGTCAATAAGTTTTTAAAAAAAAAGTAATTTAAAAACTAAAAATAGAGTTTTTGTAAATATTTTATAAATAAAACATGCTTAAAATATTTACAGGTTCATGTTCATGTTCACTATCAGGTTCAAATTTAATTACTTATACAAGATTGCTGTTGCACTTGTAGTTCTCAAAGTAAGGTTGGTCCCGTAACATTTACACGCTAATGGCGGAGTTGACAATCTCTGTTATTTATGTCTCTGATTTTCGGAGTATGATTTTTAATGAAAGGAACGGTTGTATCGTAATTCGTGAAGGTGATGCACGAGTTTACACAAAAAAGTAGTAAGTGGCGAACGGATTTATTTTTACCTATTAATTTTGCATGAATCGCAAATGAAGAAAATTTTTCCTTGGGGTCTTATTTTACATAATATATTACATTGTGTCAATTTTCTACAATTATGAAGGCCGGGATTGAGTAAAATTTAGACAAAGTATCAGACAATTGCAAAAAAGCCGAATTAACATAGATTGTAACAACTAATTCAAACTCATATATTTTGGAAGCTTATTCTAGGAAATCCAGGACAATTACAAATTCAAACTTTCAAGACCCCGTCTTTCAGTACTCTCGGTACTTTGATACTCTCTAAGCATTAGAATAGTTTACCGATCTATGTTTTTTTTTCCATACTGTACAAGAATATGCGATATGATATATCAAAATACATCTACACTGTCTTGTTTCAAATTAGAATTACCGGTAATTGAATCTTTGAATGCTCATTAGTCAACTATGTTCTGTTAGGGCGAATAAATGATTAATTAAATGAATAAAAATTAACATGATTACATGTATTTATTTAAAAAACATTACATTTTACGGCCGACTACTATTTCATTTCGGAAGAATACTTTAAATGTAAGCGGCTTTTTTAAAAAAAAAATTAAATAAATTAATTAAAATATGGGGTCCCTCGCTTTTCGCATGTTAAACCAGTTTACAATGTACATACAGTAAGTACAGAATACATACTCATCCTTTGTGTTTCTGTATTTTTCCTTTACAATTAATTAAAGATGCTGTTTAAATGAGAAAGTCTGATCATATGCAATTGCATCAGTAAAATAAATTTATACCAAATGAATGCAATATTACTCATGTTTATATTTGTTTTTAAATATGATTACGCCAATTGATGAATAATGAAGGATTTTTTTTAAATTTTCGTATTAAGTGCCGACCTCAGGATCTCTCAGGGTTTTCTCAGTACCCTCAGTGCCGACCCCAGGGTCTCTCAGGGCTTCCTCAGTACCCTCAGTATCGACCTCAGGGTCTCTCAGGGCTTCCTTAGTACCCTCAGTGCAAACCCCAGGGTGTCTCAATTTCATCAGTATTCTCAGTGCCGACCTCAGGGTCTCTCAGGGTTTTCTCAGTGCCACTCAGGGTTTCCTCAGGGTTTTTTGATAGTCTCAGGGTTTTTTTTCATTACAGTAGTGAAGAATTACTCTACTTACTTGTCAAGATACATTGTTCTGATTTCATCAGAGTAATGGCTGCATTTGCTCAGGTGAGCCATGAGGCTCTTAGGCCTCTTGTTTGCCTAACTGATTGCTATTGTAATATTTTATTATATGGTAAGAAATATCATTATGCTACATGTACGTGTATTCATTCAGTGCAAAAAAGGCTTACTTCTTCTTTGATGTTAAATTTTCATTCAAAGAATTTAATGATAAAGGTGTCAAATATATACTATAGTAATTATTACTAATACCAGTTATAAATATAAATTATCATTAAATCCTTTGCCATCTTCTTTGTCAATCCCTCAAGTTTTTGTTGCAGCACTAATAAAACCATACATCTGTATTTTATTTAATTACAACTTTAATGAATTACAAAAAATGCATAAAGATGAGAATGCTAAAATTAATTAATTTTTAAAATCAAATTATATATATATATATATATATATATATATATATATATATATATATATATATATATATATATATATATCTGAAGATTTTTAATAATGAAAGCGCTTATGTTTTGCAGTTAGTGTTGCTTTTTTTTTCTTTTATTAAATATATATATTTTATATATATATGTGTGTGTGTGTGTGTGTGTGTGTGTGTGTGTGTGTGTGTGTGTGTGTGTGTGTGTGTGTGTGTGTGTGTGTGTGTGTGTGTGTGTGTGCAAATATAAGCATGCAAATGTACTTGTAAGTAATGATCCATGTGTTGATTAATTATATACTATGTTTATTATGTTTATAATTGCTTGCATTTTACTTAGGTGCAAAAGAAAAATAAGAGTACATCTAATTATAAATATGCTGGTCGGAATCCAAATTGTTGTTATTTCCATTACTCCATTGCCTAAATTGCCAATTCACTGACGCAAACAAATTGAATTTTTAATCCATGGATGAACCCGTATTCTCATAACCAAGCAGCTTGAAGAAAAGTTTAAAGGACTTTTAAAAACTTGTCTGGAAACTGCTACTCAACATACATGGTTATTTTTCAGTTACCAGATATACACTTTTAATACCAAATATGTCCTAGTTATAGAACTGTATTTGAAACACTCTATTCCCCTTAGATCAACATATGCAATGGCTGCTAATTTCATTCCATATTTCCTGGTTAACTATAATCATTCAAGGATTATGTATTTTCAAATTATCTTTTTAAAAACTTCACATTCTATATTATACAAGTTCTCGATATGATATCATAATGATTAATTTACATGCATCATTTACATAAATAAACAACAACAATTCCTGCAGACTACCAATGCATATGTGAAAAGTGTTTGGTTTTAACAATCAATTTTCTAACTTTCAAATGATACATGTATATTCCAAGCTTTTGTGGTGAGGGAGGGTTTTTTAAAATTAAGGCAATAATTTTTATATTATAAATAGAATACCAGAATATGTGTGGTAACAACTATATCTTTCCACACAGTTTTTTTTTCTTACAGATTTAATAAGTTTGGTTTTCTTGTGTTTATTGATTTTCTAGTTTCTTTTCATACAGGGATCGAAGGTACTAAAAGGGGAAACAACTCAATTATTTTAGATTGAAAGAAACATTAATAACATATGCATGTAAAATAAGTTCCAGTGGAACTGTATTTAATATAACTGGTATTTCCTTTGTAATTTGTGATTTTTCAGTAATTCATATGCATTAGGTAAAAACAAACCTGAAGTAACAAAGATCCATTTAGATCAACTGCATGCACTACATAAACATGATAAGGCATTGGATGGGATTTCAGAAACACTAATAGAGGTTCATATTAGATGTGTAGTGACAAAATCTATGAGTCATAACAAAAATAAGGATAAAATCTTCAAGATTTTTGGGAAAAACACTTAGTTGACATGCTGTTTCAACACTTCTCTTTTTGAACTCTCAGCACAAAAGAGTTTTAAATTGCAAGGGGAGATAATTCACTTTCCAAAAATGTAACCATTTTTTAACTTATTATTTCACAACAATAAATATAACTTTCCTATCATATTTTTGCATTTCAAGATAGGTGAAGGATCGATGATTTTAATTCTATGCTTGATAAATGTTGAACTTGCCGCATTTGTTTTATAACAATGCAGTAAAAATGCCCTATTTTGATAAACAAGAAGCCCAATGGGCCACATCGCTCACCTGAGCAACACTGGCTTTATATGGGCGTTCAGAGGATATTTTGCCATGTGGCCCCTCAGTATCCGAATTTTCACTTATTTTTGCATATACTTAATCTTTGACATATTTACCTTCATGAAATACCATTTCTACCTAAAATAAGATCATATGCAATATAAATAACTAAATTTTCAGTTGGTGTTCACAGTTAACTTCCTGTTCCCTTTATTTTATGAGTATCAGAATTTTCACTTATTTTTGACATATTTACCTTCATGAAATACCACTTCTACCTAAAATAAGATCATATGCAATATAAATAACTAAATTTTCAGTTGGTGTTCACAGTTAACTTCCTGTTCCCTTTATTTAAGCCCCCCCCCCCCCCCCCATCACTTTATAAAACAATTAAAATACATGAGAGCATAAAGGTACATTTTCTCCCTCCACTACTTGCTACTTATTGTATTTTTAAAAATTCTATATGTAAAGAAGAAAAGTGTACCTCAATGCACCAGAATGAATGCGCTCAATTCCTTAAATTAAAAACATTGAAAAAGTTTATTGGCCTTCTCCATTATAGACGACTGTCATTTACCAGGCATGAATTCATTTCGTATGACCTTTATTATCTTTACTCACTTGATTGAAGAAAATAAACTTAACTAAAAATGTTGTCACATACACATGTTAAAGAGCTATAATTCAAATTAATGTATTTGCAGGCATGTCACAAAGGCCCATCCATTATTTTCATCATTACTAAAAAACAACAAATGTGTACAAACAAAGATGATTTTCCATTGCAATAATATTTTAAGAACACCGATAATGCTTTTATCCTCATAATAATAATGTGTCAGGCCTCTGGAAACTGTTTAAAAGGCATTGTTTTCATTTACTTGTGTTCGAAAAACTATCAAAAATTTGTGTAGATTTTATGCAATTCATCGTTGAAGAAGGGGCACAAGAAAGTAATTACAGCATATCATCCTATTAGCAAGACATTTCTATTGATCAAACAAAATTTCAGTGTCAATCGTTGAATCATAAGAAAGATACATAGCTTGGTTTGAGTCAGGTTTTTGTTCACATGAGTTTATTACATTCAACTTAAGAATTTTAAACTTGGTATTTCCTATTCAGCATAGCTGCATTTAAAATATTAACAAACTAAAGGATGACCTCAGCTTTGTGTACAAACATATAGTAGCATTGTGCGCAAAGTTCTGTATCTTGCTTATAACTCAAAGCTTGATTCTCAGGTTAGTAAAACTATAGGAATTTGTAAACAATTAAAACAAGAGAAAACTGCACTTAAATAAAGAGAAAACTCAATTTTTTTTTCATCATATATATACTTAAATTATATATTTCTATCAGCGAGAATAATCTCCGTTTAGATTCAAATTGCTGAACATCTTAATAGAACATGTTGCATTAATCAGCTCTTACGTAGAAATAATACCGAATTTCACGCACCATCATGATTTGACCCCCCCCCCCCCCCCCATGGTGGCCTCACCCTATTCCCTGAAATCATGGTTTGAAAAAACTAGAATGAATCAACACTACCTGAGGATGCTTCCACACAAGTTACAGCTTTTCTGGCCAATTGGTTTTTTAAAAAGAAATATTTTTAAAGATTTTTCGCTATTTATTCCTAGGTAAAATTCGATCCACCCATTGTGGCCGCACCCTACCCCCGGGATCATGGTTTGAACAAATTTGAATCTAAACTACCTGAGGATGCTTCCAAACAAATTACAGCTTTTCTGGCCTACTGGTTTTTGTTAAGAAGATTTTTCTTTATGTATTCATATGTAAAAATTTCGACCCCCCATTGTGACCCCACTTTACCCCCGGGGATCGTGATTTGAAAAAAAAATTGAATCTACACTACCTGAAGATGCTTCCACAGTTCCAGCTTTTCTGACTAACTGGTTTTTGAAAAGAAGATTTTAATGATTTTTCTCTATACATTTGTATCTTAAAAATTTGATCCCCCATTGGAGCCCCACCGTACCCCCGGGGATCATGGTTTGGACAAGCTTGAATCTACACTACTTGAGGATGCTTCCACACAAGTTACAGCTTTTTTGGCCGATTGATTTTTCAGAAGAATATTTTAAAAGATATTTCTCTGTATATCTCACCTCAGGTGAGCTTACAATTATTTATGCCTCTGCTACATGTACGCGCACTTAGTATTTCCATCAGCAAAATTAATCTCTGTTTAGACTGAATAGACAAGAATATACTTACAACTAGCCTAAGACACATTGCAGTAATTACCTATTACGCAAAAACCATACCGCATTACTACTAGAATTGGTATTTTAGTTGTTAACGTATCGTACCTGTTAATGTATCTTATATTCCGCAGGTAACAGTCAGTTGTCTTACTTTCCGATGTCTATATTTGATTGGTACGTAAAAATTACAAAATGCAGGCGATAGTTCCCCTACGGTACAAACCGTATTTAATGAAAACGAAACGAAAATCAAAACAAGCTAAAACTACCGTCATAGGTGAAAATGTCAACGCATTGGAATATTTAATCTCAATTTACTTCACAAAATCGGCATTAATGTATTTTGCACGTTTCAAATATTCCTTTCGCACGCAAACTGTTCCACAACAACCAAATTCATCTTTGTCAGATTGACCATTTCTTATACGTTCAAAATGGCCGCTTCTTTGTTTCAAAGAGGATTTTGAGATATGGAATACCGAACCCGAAGTTAAACTGATTGACCCTCATTCTCTTTCTCTTATTATCATTTCCGTTAATTACTCAAATTTGAAACAGAATTAGCCTTTAATTTTTGCAATTTATATTTTCCTTCCCATAAGGATAATTCATGCTAAAGTACGTTGAATTTGAACCAGTGGTTCTTGAGAAAAAGGTTTTTAAATATGCACCCCACTTTTTCTACGGTTTCAAGGTTTTCTCCGCTTTGAATACAGATCAGACTTTTATTTCTGCAATTTATATTCGCCCTCCCATAAGGATGCTTTGTGCCAAATTTGGTTGAAATTGGAAAAGCGGTTTTAGAGAAGAAATTCAAAACGTAAACAGTTTACAGACGGACAGACGGACGGACAGACAGACGGACGACGGACAAAATATGATCAGAATAGCTCACTTCAGCTTTCAGCTCAGGTGAGCTAAAAATGAAGTTTGGGTCCAGTTTCCATGGTCAGTATATAGACAATTTGGCATGTACATTTTAGATAGTTTAAAAAGGATCTAAATTCTGGAAAATTTTGCGTGCCGAAAAAGTTTAAATGCTTACAGAGAATGGCTCTAAAAGTCATTTCCGCATATGCAGAATTTAGACATGTTCTTCCATTCACGTCTTGCTTTCTTTAAACTGAACAATAAGAGCAAGAATATATTTACATTTTATTAACAAGGGCCCACTTACAATATGAATGATTTTACTTTCTCAATAAGGAACTTTCCTTTTTGGAAGTTTTTGGCAAAACTTTAAAAAAAAATGAGCTGCAATTTTTGTGTTGACAAAATATGTTCCGAAAGTGTGTTTTTCTACTTAAATGACAACAAAACTCGTGGATATGAATTTCTGTTACATGTAGCTATAATTTTGGGACAAATGACGTAAAGAAGCCTAAATTGGAGGAAAATTGATTTTTGTCGACCTGTACAAAAATTGATTTGCTACATATTCGTTATACAAAAAAATCTTTCTTCTGACAAAAATTCATGATTTTTTTCAGACCTTCCTTTGCTGAGGACAAATCGACAGAATTTTTTGGTTACGGACAGACTGACAAAAAGACAGACATACACATTGGCGGATCCAGAGATTATCTCAATTAAATGCTTTTAAAATTGCTTATTCTAAGAATACCAACGTACCATCATTTACATGTATTTCTTATATGAAAAAAACCCTTGCGATCTTTTTATCTAAAAAAGTACTCCCCCTCTGCATCCAATGTTCACTTCCATGAGTAAACACGTGGAAAATAAAAAAAAATCATAAACTTAATATGCAGTATCGCTTAAAAACAAAGATTTGTAATAACTTTTAAAACGTATTTTCTGCTCCATTTCTTAAAAATAAAATCGATTATAGTTCATACAGTTTTGAATTTTGAATCATCGAGTAAAACGACGTTCAAGTACGAGTACACGCATTTTTTTACTTTTAAAAGCTGCTTTCAAATGTATTTTTTTTAGTTAATTAACTTAAGTAATTATAATAGAGAAGTTTTACTTCGTTACATACGAAAAATACACAGAAAATTATATAATAGCTTATCGCAATTAGTCTGAATTATACTTTTTTTTCTTCGTGTAAATTTCTATTAAGCATAGACGCGCGTTCTCATTGCTGGAGATATGGTTTTTAAGGCGTCGAGCTAATGCACCCCTGCGAATGTGTTCGCAATGTTTTCTTTATCGTTGCTAAGTAAGTAATAAATCCAGAGGTGCTCGAATGAAAGTTCACGAGACTTCACCAATATTTGTTCACTTCCTGTGAAATTTCGAGCGGAAGTATAAGTGTTCGGATAATATTCTCAAAATACGTAAGTACTGGTCGTTTTTCATATCATATCCTACTGTGATTTATGTTAAAACGGGAAAAGCTTTCAAGATGTATGTCTTATTTTACCATCTAGCAGTTATTTATATTTAACGATAATATTCAGAACAGAGTTATCGTTCGTGTTCAAACACGTGTAGAGTGGTTGAAAATATAACCATTGGGTTGCTTAATAAAATCATAGCCATGTTTGATGCTTGTGGTGTGCAATACCATGTTTTAAAAAAAAATAATGGGTGTCTGGTTTGCATTAAAACTTAGTATATCGAGCCATTTTCAAGGAACATTCTGCATATAATGGTATAGTCTGTTTCACTATTGATGTTATTACTAGGTCAGGCGCGGATCGAAAATTAATCATCAGGAGGGATCTCTTTTAAGCATGTTAGTTGTTGCAACAGCAGACAAAAAAACTAATTTTTGTATAGTCACATTTATTTCTAGAACACATTTTATTCACCAATTAATGAAGATAAAGTTTAAAATCAATAAACCTCTAGATTTTATATTTGTCTACTCTATTAAGAACCTAGATACATGTACTGTGAAATAGACTTTATACACGAGGTACGATTTTTACTGCGAAACTAAAAGGGTCAAATAAAACCACGTGGTCTAAAATTTGAATGACAATAACATTCGCAGGGGTGTAATGCTCGGCAGCCTTCTAGCGATCGTCTGGATTGGCAATCGTCCAAATATTCATGCTTTGCACCGCCTTTTAAATGTGCATAAGAAATAAGTTCCTTTAAGTATTAAACGTATTACAAGATTTTTATTCCATTTATTCAACCAAATTGTGTACAAAAAAACATCTTTGCCTCCCTGGTTATTGACAACTGATTGTATAAGTATAAATTTGCTTATAAATCAATAAATGGCGGATTAATACAATAAGGTCAATCGTAACTACTCGGCCATTTCCGCTGGCGAAAAATAATTATAGTTACGATTGACAATAAGGTGTAAACATTTACTAAATAGTAATTGAGTTTATCGCTTACATTTTAATTGAGACCGTGCCCGATAGAAATAGAATTTGATAATTTATGTAAATTTATTTTTATTGGGCACGGTCTCTAAAATAATGTAAGCGATAAACGTGTCTAGTGATTTTGTTGCAATAAGAAAACACGATAATGCAGTTGGTTGTGTCGAGCATTTTAGATAGCACGTGTTGAGGATTTGTTTGTAAACAATCATCCCATAGGTAATCTTGTTTCAAACGGGAATTGATATAAATTAAAGTATGTTTTATCATTATAATTGGGGAAACACTGTTAATTATTTAAATTATGAACCTGCGAAAATTGTTTAAAGACTGTTTAAAGCAGAAAAAAAAAAATTTTAACTTTGAAATTTCTTGATGAGTTATTGTATTATAAACGCATCACTACTTATTTTATAAGGAAATATACTGATTTTTGTTTTAAAGCAGCACAAATCATAATTAATTTACTTTTTTTATTCTAGTAGATATATACGACTATAAGTAGAGAACTGGCCCTGGAGAAATTCAAATTATTGATATCATATATATTCTATATAAAAGAAAATGTCAGCTCGACGCCTTTGTGGCCGTTCCGGCATTTGATTTAAGGCTAGAAATTACGCAAATCTTCCTTACCTAAACCACTACGCTAAATAATGCAGTGCAGTCTGATATTAAAATAGATATGAAAAAGATATTGACGAGATAAATGTTTATTAAATTACGCACGGAAAACGTTCAAAAGGCCTTGTTTATTGACAAATAATGAATTTTGCACGTATTGATTTTCAACAATTGGAACCCCCCCTTTTCCAAATTGCTGGATCCGCCTCTGAATACATACATACATATAAGGGTAAAACAGTATACCAAATGTTCCTTTGGAGCAGGCATATAAAAAGCTTTTATACATGGTCCTGTTGTTGGGGTTTCACACTTAAAAGCAATGACTAATTTGAAAAAAAAAGTTGATAAAGAAGATATAAAATGTAAATAATTATGGCTGAAATTTTTGATTGACTTGTTTATTTTTCACGCCATACCAAATAGCGGGCAATTCATTTTTAAAAAGTTTTCATAATGTTCATGAATATGCAATTTTTTATTTGCATATTATTTATAATTTGCAGGGTTTTGTTTTTAATAATGGAAAACATGGATGATCTACTCACCTGCACCAATTTTTATAACTTTGTCTTCTATTTGTATCCAGTCTATATTAAAATTTAACAATTTTGTTAGATTCTGGATTTGTGCTTCTTTCAGGGTTTTTAGAAGCTCCAGCCTCATGGTGATGATGATGATAAAACTATTTTCTGGTTGAAAACCAATAACTTTGATATCATCTAATGTACAACCCACGATGCTGGCAACAGTTTGTTTGAGGGGTTCTATAGAAGTAAAGTGTTCTATGTCGTCCACAACATGAAGGTACACTTTTGGTACGTCTATAAACAACATAACGTTATTGTTATATAGGTTACTTTCACAGTATTAGGTAATATTTGCTTTTATTCAGTATAGTTTACTAGCTATATTTAGTAATTACCTTGGCCCTTAGGATCCTCATAATAACATAAAGCCTGGTTGTCCTTTGTCGCGTATTTAACACACATTTCTTCAAGATCCGGGCGATTTATTGCTCTCATTAAATACTGTAATATGATTACGTTGCGCGTTTTCAGAAATGCTTTTCCCAAAATATAACGAAAGAAGTCGCTGATTGATGCTATATCATCACATATTTTTCTCTCCGATATAACTACAAAGAAAACCGGATAAAAATTCACAAAAAATAATAATACAGCACTGATTAAAGCACTATTAAATTCAACTTAACATTCTGATCAAAGGACTATATATGGTTTGATCCTAAAATGGCCCCCTTAAATGAAGGTTGTCATTTTACTTCTTTGTTTTATTTGTACAAATATACATTTGACGTTTTTTCATAATTTTCATTTTGATTTTAGTATCCACAATTTAAAAATATGACATCATAAAGTTTACCTTTTCCCGCCATTTCTCATTTTTAGCATAAAACGGCTTGTTTTGAAGCCGTTTTTTTTTAAGGAAACATTGAGCGACTGCTTGAATAAACAAAATATTTTCACCAAATATGTATCTCTCCAATACTTATGACTAAAAGTTCGTTCTTGTTCAAAGAGTCGCTCTGTATAAAGAGTCGCTCTCAGTATTTTCCATTCGAAAAAAGATAAGAAAAAAATCAATTTTTGACTGTTTTTGATTGAATTATAAAAATAGCCTCACTTCTGACGTCATATACTGCCAGTGAGTGCATATAAATCAAATTAATAGGTGAAGAACATTTTTTTTGGTCGACTCTTTTATACCAAAAAACACAACAAATTTATGTACCTGAATCATTTTTAAAATAGCGAATGATGGGGGCCAAATTTGACTAATATCATATATAGTTCTTTGCGCCATATTACCCACAGTAACTGAGCAAAAAAATGTTGCAGTTTTTCTTCATTTTAATTACATATATGTAACCCTATAACATCCTCGAATTAAGTGAATGTTACGGTGACTGCATTGAAGAAATGTCGAGAAAACGTCATCTTTGACACCAACACAATTAAACTAAAAACTTATTGGCTCAGAGTCAACCTTGAGCTCAACTTGAAACATTTCCTAAAGTCATTTAGCATTTTAATTGTGTTACATATCAGGATGAATTACGAGTAAAAAATAAAAATTAAAAAAACAAAAACAAACGTGAAATTGTTATCCAAAAAACCTTCATTTGTAATATTATAACACCAGAGAAGTTAAACATTTAACTTGTTGTTTTTCATCCCCTTAACAGAATTCGATGGACATGGCCATTTTTAGACATTCTTGATGATAGCTTTGTCGTTCACTGTTTTTATAATTCATATGAATTAATCAGAATAAACTGCAGTTTTCGGGTAAAGTTTCAATTTCAATAATCATTCTGGCCGGGATCAGGTTTTTTTTTTCAATCGAGATCGGTTTATATTTAAAAATAGCATTTTTTTTTTAATTTCGCACTTTTGTTTTAATTCCTTTTTTTAAATCATTGATTAATAAGTGATTTATGTGACTATATGTTATTCTTTAAACATTATCCATAGATTAAACAGATGTAAAAGAATTACAATTTTGATTTTCAAAAATATTTTATAGATTAATAAATTAAATGCTTTACCAAACAATCCTTGGCATGTATTTTTTCATTACTTTATTACACATTCATTGACACAAAGTTTTAAGCTATAAAATACACTGTTTGCTGAAACAGCTTTTCCCATTTTACTGAAAAAAATACAAAAAATTCATACAAAACTGAAAGCTGATATTGATCTTGGTTTTGTAGAATCATATCTCGAAAAAGATTCTCTATCGATCCATCCAATTAAATTTTCGTGTGTCGAGGAACCTAACAAAGCATATGCAACAAAGCTACCTAATGATGTATCTTGAAACGGATTTTTGAAGAAAATTGTCCCAATTAGCAGTTCATACCTCCACACGCGACGGTTTGTGTACACAAAACAAGTATCTGAAGGTCACCTTTCAAACACAGGTAATGTTTCTTGTGTCGAGTGAGCGTGAATGAGGAAAATGGCGGCATTTAGCGAGAAATTCAAAATACTTAAGAAATTTTCATATTCCGTTTATTATCGTGTCCCGCTTGTACATTGTGAATGGGGTTAAAAAAGAAATAATAACGCTTCATTCTGCGTAACTCTGGTATATATCGCATAGCCCCCTAACTCCGTCACTACCCTAACTCCGTCACTTTCGGGAAACTCCTCGCCGTTTGAAATCAAGTACGATTATGACGTCATTTTTTACATGTCAAAAATCTTTAATCAAATGTCAACAATTTGCAACGGTTAAATTTAAGAATATGTCAAAAAATAACAGAATTAAACCTTGTTCATTTTATGCACCATTAATTGTGTGAAAGCAGCTAAAACTTGTTCACGGGTGCACTAAAATATCGATATTTCTGACATGCGGGCCCATTCGATCATTTACGGTGGTCAGCCATTTTTACAGAGGTCAAGATGAAACATTTCACATGTAATACATTTTTGATTAAGGTAATTAAAACATTTTTTTCAGACCGCAATAGCCTTTATGCACTACTCTTGATGATAACGTCAAATCGCTCATGCCGATACTTTTGCCTTATACAGGGTATAGACATATCCGGTATATCGCTATTTAGAATATGCTACATTTCTAAAAATGTAATAAATAAATAATTTAATAAGTATTATATATTAATTATTGATATAAACTATTTGAAATTTATAAGGACATAAACCAAACGGCATCCATAAATTCTGAAAAGGCCATTGTGATTGTTGTTACATGGACCCATTTTTTATTCTGGCGATCATTTTGAAATTAAATACAATTTAAATTGTATGCACCATTTTTACTTATTATAACTTGGCCTAGATACAAATTGAGTTTTAACTAAATTGTTAATGTGTCTTCATTCCCTGCCATATCATAGAGCATGTGGGTGACGGAGGTAGGTTCATAAGTTACGATAGCACGTGTGATAAACGTCGTATTCAGAGGGCTTATTTGAATAAAAATAAAAATATTTTTGTTAATAATTTTATAAATTATATTGTTAAAGATTATATTTAGTGATTGCAAATCATAAAAACCACAAAAAATAATTTACAGAGAAACGCGGGAGGTTTTCTGCTTATGGTGACGGAGTTTGGGTACTCGGGGATATCAGATAAATAAATCACTCATGAATGCAGTGTCATCAGTATACATTTACGATAGACATCATTTATGCTGCCAGTCGAAGATATCAATTAAGAGTGAATCCCTTTTCCACACGCGGTTTATAGAGGGTAATTATTTTGTTATAAATCATTTTTTTAAAATTAATACTACTTACAGGCACCTGTTCATATAATAAGGAGTAGAGACCAGCCTTTGGCAAGTTTTATTAACTTTTTTTATTGTTGATTAATTTTATGGAAAAAAAATTGCGAATGCAGAGCACGCACAAATTTGCTATATATTATTCTACAGTAAAAATTTCCATTATATTAAAGATGAAATTTTAGATTTCTTAAATATACCCTAAATAACTAAAAAATTAACAATTGTATTGAATGGGTACATAACTTTAAGATAATCTAAAAAGGTCAGTATATTTTTTGTCAAATTAAAGTCTTGGTAGTTTTAAACACATTTTATTCTAAAGGGTTTAAAAATTTGAGATATCTGGCTAAATACGTTTTAAAGGTTGATTCTTTGTTTCATTATACTAAGGACCGTTTAACAAAAAAGTGAGGTTGCATTTTGTTAAAAAAAATATTTATTCTTTTTAATTGTTTTTCAAAATATGTCCTTATTTTCCAATCAATTAATTCATAAGGCATCTAACATTTGACGCACGGGAATTTTTAAAGACCCCGACGATACTGTACCATGGTGAACTCTGACGTCACAATAAGTGAAAATAATTCTAACTGTATTAAAGTAGTTCCAGTGTTCTGTGATGTCACACTTTTTTTGTAAAACTTTGAATTCTTTAAAAATTGTGCAAGATAGTTTTATTTATTTTATGTAAATATAATCACATGGATGTAATTAGAATGATTGATAGGTTCAAGATATTTTCGCACTTAATTTTATACTAAATTTCCAAATTTTTATATATCTTATCTATGCAAAGGGGAAATAACTCGTTTTCTGACTTTTCTCTCAGTTGTATGTCTAAATGCCATAGTTTTTCTTATTCCAACGATTAATTTTCAAATATTTTTGTAATTTTAGTTTTCTGATAAAGTTGACATTAAAATTAAACAAGAAAAACAAATTTCTGCCTACAAGATTTTACTTTTAACAAAAAAAAATTACATTTTTCTAATGCTAAAATATGCATTAGTGTATCTCAAAAAGTGCGATGACATGTTTATTTTTTCTAACAATTGATGACATTTAAGTCTATTAAGTCGAAATCAGTTCGGTTTTTCAACTTTCCTCAGAGAATTTTACGAGTATGGAGCTACCTTAAGGGTGTTATTTACTCAGGGTTTGAGTTCTCAAATTCCGATTGTTATAAAGTTCAATGTAATGAGTAAAATTTGTTCTTAACACAAAAAGTATTTATGAAATGAATTATTCTTGACAAAACATTCAAAAGTTTTACTTTATTATGAAATTAGGCTCAAACAAAAATTGACTTTTAGTCAAACAGAGGAAATTAGGACTAAATTTTGCAGATTTTGTTTTCTGCTAAAAGTTTTTTGGCAGTAGTCTAATATTAAAAGTTAGGATTTTATATTTAAGTGTATGTAATTTTGCATATTTTCCGTTAGTTTTACCTCACTTATTCATAAAATTAATCTTATGGCACGAATAATAAAAATATTGAAAAATGCTTGAAAACGATAAAAGACACCATATCTCAAATTTTGATCATTGACCTCATATAGATTTTATGCCAACAGAATAAGGTCAATATAAGTAGTTCAATACCATAAATGTTTTTGTATTATCATCATTCAATTTTTTGTAAAATTAAATCAAAAATGGGAAGGGATTTGAAAAATGATAGAGGAAATTCGGACTGAATTATTTAAAAAAAAATTATGCTGAAATCTTAATGTTGTGTACTTATTTAGTGCCACTACCATTCATAAAGTGTATCTTAAAGTGTTTAATTATTTGTAATATTTTTTTGATTAAGAAAATCTCAATCTCAATTTTATGGGATTTTTCTTGATTTTTCAATAAATATTCAATGACCATTAACTCAAAAAATAGGTCATTGACCTACTTTTCTGAAAGTGAATTATAACAATACAAGCAAAGGTCTATAACACACAATCTATGGTTTTTCATTATCATCAGTGGATTTTTTTTTCATTCTGAGTAAACGTCATCCTTAACCTTAATCTGCCGGAATAACCGAAATCCTCTCAAAATCTGGCAAAATGTATACTTTCAAAACCGCCATGCTTTTTAGATAAATACACAATATTCTATTACTAGTTTTAATTCTCTGGAAACAGAAGCATAGTTGTAATTTGCACACATTTGGAGTTTTTACAAACAATAATACTAGAAAACACTATAAAACATAACAGGCCAAAGTGAACTGACGCCTATCACATAGGCTTCTTTGAATCTCATTTCTACATATTATTTATAACCTTGCTTTTAAAGTATAGTATTATGGTGATAGTTTTATACTAAAGACCCGTTAAACTTCTTTAAAAAATGCCATATGTGGTGTCTAGTGTGATATTTTATGTTATTACCTAATAACAGGGATATTGTGACGTTTTATTACAAATTAAATATTTGCGTCTAATTTGAGCTGCCGGTCAATAGACTGCGATTTATTAGGCCGC
The DNA here is from genome assembly GCF_902806645.1 of Magallana gigas. Taxonomy (NCBI): domain Eukaryota; kingdom Metazoa; phylum Mollusca; class Bivalvia; order Ostreida; family Ostreidae; genus Magallana; species Magallana gigas. The sequence goes on along the minus strand of NC_047563.1, from coordinate 7,795,252 downwards.
TTGTCAATAGACTGCGATCTATCGGACCGGCAACGTATTTCAAAAAGCGGGTATGTTAAGGCTGATTTCACAGCGATGCGTAGAAAGTATTTTTTCTTTACTTTATACGATATGACTTCATTATTTACTTTGACGTCACGATTTGCATCCTTCGATAGTTATCAGGGAATATTTACATTCAAAATAATTTTTGCATGTAAAGTGTGTGAAAGGATACTGCAGTTATAAGGCCGTAACACACACAGAATACTCAAAGGTTAGAATGACTAGTTATTATGACGTCACAAACGTTAATCGCTGCAAAATGCAACGTCACAAGCGAGAATCAAAGTTCACGCTTGTGGCTGTTACAGTGGCTCTTCCATTAATTTGAACTTACCTTTAGGATAAAACCGAAAGTTTGACGTATAAATCACATTTGTAGACAAGACGTTCAAAAAATGTAAATATAAGTATTAAATCATAATTTTTTTAAAGATATAGAGTCATAACTACAGCGGTGTGTGCATACAAATTTTCATAACGTACTAGCGCGCGTTACTCAATTTAAATGCACACACCGCTGCAGTTATGAGACTATATCTTTCAAAAAATAATGATTCGATGCTTAAATGTATCGTAACGTTACGCTGTTTTAGTACTTGGTGAATTAACATTTTTAAAGCCTCATATAAGTTAATAACTATCTATAATCTAATTGGTGGGAGATTTCCCCTTCTATGTGTAAACTAATATTAAGCGGAGATGTTTTAATGCATGCAATAGGTTTGGCGCACGTAAAAGATAAAAAAAAAACATCTTAATATATTGCATAATAGCACGAAAACGGTCTGTAATATGCAAATTGTAAACCCTGAAAAAGTAATTTCAAATTGGTAATAAAACAATTTTTAATGCCTGAACAGTCAATAGACAAGAATTTTTTTTCTTGGTGCAGGGAACAGCTCTGTTGATACTAATTCGTTAAGACATCGGTTTTCACTTAGATGCCAAATCCATGGCATGGCCATAAAGCGATAGAGGACCTCTATCTTTTTAGTATTCAACCAAGCAATAACTCTACTTATTCTTCTTTTTACCGGAAATATTTTATTTTTTCATAATGTTATATTCAAAAGTTTGGTTTTTTGGCATGTAATTTGGTAATTTAGAGGATAAATTTTCGGGATAGATATACAGTCATTGCAGTATTTAATGTCAAATTTATTTATCAGTACAATTTATTATGTCAAATAATATAGACAAAAAGCAAGTTTTCGAATTATTTGTACATTCTACAGTTTTACATGTTTAATTTTACTTTTTTCCTCAAAATCCTATATTACTCATATTTTTTTCATGACAAATGTACATTTTAAAACCTTTTTATTAATCTTAAAAAATTCAGACTGTTTGTTGAACTTCTTTGCAGTTTCAGTTTTTTAACTTTTTCCTTTTTATCCAAAAATTATATCCGAGAACTGTAAGTTTTCTGAATATGAAACACAGTTAATAACAAATAAAAATCACCATATCGCTGAATAGTTAATCGAAGTAAAATAATTATTAAAACATTATCATATAACGAATGACTTACCTTCAAGTGAATCCTTAAGTTCCTGTAAGTCTGATTGTTTGAGGCCCTTAATGATTTGTCTACGAAGTTCGTTAAAACGAATTGTTGATCCATTTTTGTTGAAAATATTCGAAGAATTATCACCTAGAATGTCAAAGATAAAATCTATAATTAATTCTTTTTATCCTTTCTAATTAAAAATTATCAATAATCGACAAAATTCTAACTGATATGTATTTGTAAATTTTCAAGAAGCACATTGAACGCTAAACGTTCAACTTCATCTAAATATTGTGAACATTTTTTTTCATTTACAACATGTCCAACCAAAAATGTATAGTTTTCTTGAACTGACTTGTTTATGCTTAATACTAACCAAAAATGTTGTTCAAAGATTAAAAACAAACAATAAATAAGAGGTATAAAGCGTTGATTTGTTAACATATTGAGCACACAAGTACTGAACAATGCCATTAAAAAATTGATATGTAACTAGTCCATTTGCAATCGCTGACTTAAACTTGGTATTTGTATGAAAGTTTCCTCATACCTTCAGTTTTGAGTGCTGTCTCTGAAAGGATTTCAGCATTTTCTAAGAATTAAGAAAAATACATATTCTTTCATTGCAATACCGATACTTTGCTTTCTTAAAATAAAAAAAAACACTCACAAAACCCATCAAGATAATTAGAATTAAAAAAAATATGCATGTTAAATTTTTTTGGCAAAATGACTTTTTCATACTAGAAATTTCAATCTTGCTGCTTCCAACAAAGTTATCTACTTGTATGTAGAAGTGCTGCTTTTGAATCTCTTCTTTTTGTTCGACAACTAATACAGGATGAGGAAGAGAGTTTGACGTTCCTTTGTATTCCTTAGCATTAACATCAATTGGTTTGAAAGTATTATCATCTTTTCCCTTTACTTTCCATTGAGCGTGATAAGCTGCTGGAATTGATTGGATCAATGCAGTGAAGACCAGGCATCCATCTCGATTTTCGAGTCGTTTCACACAAACCTGAGGTATGGCTATGAAATAAAATATTAATAAGTAGTAAATACGTATTTAAAATTGCAAAAAAAAAACAAAGTTTTTTCTAAACTAAATAAAACACTAAAATTGTTATACAGAAAAGAAATCTCAAGTACTGGGTTTTGCAGAGACAATTAAAAATATACGATATAAAAATGATAATAGATAAATAAAATGTATTTTTACAATTTTATTTGTAGCGCTAGTTTCATTTTATCTTCCTTCATTTATTGTCCTAAAAATGTCAGCATATGATTTATAGTTAGCTTCAGAAAAAAACAAGATGTTTTTCAAAATAAAATATTTGTCTTTTTTAGCAACAAAAAATAAAAATCAAGACACATCACGTAGGTACATGTAATTTACTTAACGAATCAAGTAATGTACTTCTATTTGGATGTTTATCACAATTTTATCGAATGCAATGAGTGGCGGATGAAGCCTGCCTAGAAAAGCGAGGCTTAATGTTAACACGTATATACAAATGAAAGTTAAATCAGGGGTACAAGAGGCTAAAAACTTTACTTTCGTCCCCTCGGCGCCGCAAAATGAGATGTCATTTTGTTCGACAAAGTTAACTAGATGTTAAGATGTCGATTTTTATTGCCTTTTAACTCGATTAAAAACTATCGAAGGTCTAAATCAAAAATAATTTGAACTAGAGAAAAGTTTATTGCAAAGCAATTAGTGTGTCTTTTGTAAATGATAAAACTTTCAGTAGGAAAGACAATTCTGTATTAAATGATTAGTAATTGGAAAAAATTGTAAAATTAAAATAATTCCTAGTACAACTTAACAAACACTTGAATAGTTTCAAATACGACAAAACAAACTCGATTGTATAATCGTAGGAACAACTTTACAAAATATCGACCACTATTAAATGGAAATGAAAGACTCTAATGGTAATAAAAGGAAAATGAAGAAAAGGAAAAGGATTAAAAGAAACAAAAGAAAAAGATGATCTTCCGTTGGAACCGGCAGACCTAATAATAAATAATAGAAAGAAACCGTAGAAATACATGTACAAAAGGGTCTCCCGTTGGAAATAAAGAATATCCAAAATTTTAATTCATCAACATTTAAAATTAATTTGCATTGAAAGCAGAAATAAAACTTTATCAGAGTCACGTTCCATTCTTCGGTTCTTTTCGAGGACAAAACTGGTTTTAGTTAGGAGCATAATGTAATAATGTACATTGAGCATGCGGTGTTTTGTTTAAATTTGGCTTCAGATTCAAATTAATATTTACATATAAGTACCAACGACCAATAAAATAATTAAATTTTAATCTTATTTCATTGCATAATACTACTTTAATAATTGTAAATGGTATATACATTGACAACATTTGTTTGCCAAACTGTGTTACCTAGAACGATGACGTCACTTTGAGTAGACCCTACGTCGTTTGTTGCTGTTAGTTGGTAGGAACCAGCATCATGTTCGTTTACGTCAGAGATAGTAAACGAGGAATCATCAGTGCTCGCTTTCGAATATTTTCCTCCGTTGTTTAAAGTATCTATTTTATTGCCATTTTTTGTCCAAAAAACATCTGTAGTTGCATTACATTCATTGTACAGAAACACATTGCCAACCAATTTTACTGAATGTTTTTCAAAGTAAGTTTCGTGACTTGTCGTAATATTTGGAGGACCTGCAACGATACATTATTAGATTAAAATGGTTTTTAACAAAATATAATAAAAATCAGGCCGATTATAAACCTCCAAAAAAAGCGATCCATCATTGGTGGTAGGGATTACCCACATGGTCAAACTTTAAATAAAAAAATTAATACTTGATTATTTCTATTTCTGGAAATTCATGATGTTCTCCCAGGGATCATTTTCAATATATTAGGTGAACCTACATGGCACAAAGAACAAGAATATAAAGGTTTTCAAAATATTTAGACCCTTTCTATTCGAGAGGATGCCCCCTGACATAAGGAACAAGAATAAATATGGTTTAGGGGAATCTCAACAATTTTTAGGATAAATATCACTTCCTCCTCGAGGGGGTGAGGACCACCCCTAGGGCTCATGACTTACATAACATATATATATACCCTATATCTTGATTGTAACAGTCAATTTATGATTTTGAAAACTCCATGTTATTATCTCTGACCGTTTTCAAGTTATAACCATTTACAATAGTCTCTACGATTTTCTTAATAGGATTCTATGTTAGACCCCTCTGTCCTTTGACCCCCCCCCCCAAATATAAAATATAGTTGACCAACCAAAATGAAAAAATCCAACCAGGTTGTACAATTGTATATGTAGCCCTACCTTATCTTGGGGTTTTTATAATTCCATTTGGCCGTCTTTACGCGATCGACTAGTCCAGGGTTAGAAAAAAAGAACCCTACAAACACAAAACTTCTTTCGGGAGATTTAATAAAAATCCAACTTCTTGTTATTTTGAATTTTTAAAAATCAAAACATTACTTTTTATTTAATAGAAACCGTGGAAGTATTTTTCGCGAGCACAAAGTAAAATTAGATGCTGTCATTAGACAGTAATACCTGCACCAAGTGTTTGCCCCCAAATAACACTGTTTTGTACCAGTTTAATTAAAAAATGAAGGCCACATGCAAGCTCCGGTAATACATTTAAAAATTATAATTTGCATAACTGAAGGATGACACCCCTTCCCATATGATAATACACATGAGCAGCACTTTATGTGCAATTTGGGGTTGAACTGTTTGCAGTGAATTTTCATTTAATCAATAATCTTAACATTTCATGTCATAGAAAATATATCTAATGGTCTATATAATTGTTACAAACAAAATAAAAAAATTTAAAAAATGCCCCCTCCCCGTGGCGGTTGCTGGTTTTAGATTTGCTTCTGTGTGCCTACATGTACATCATCGTGTGCACATATTTAGAGAAGGGGTGGGAGTGAGGGGTCCAGAACCCCCCCCCCTCCTCCCCATGAAAATTCATTTATATCAATAGTCAAATTACCAAAAATACACCTTGGACCCCAATGCTCTTACAGACATGTAAACGCTCTAACCCATTTTGCTTCAATGTTAGGTAACATTATTTGGGGGGGGGGGGGGGGGGTAAATATTTAATTAATATTTATACTTTATTGTTTATCTCAATAGGAAGTATACATCACAATATGCAGGTGCCCTTCACTACCTTAAAGCTGTTATTTACCTAATATAAAGTAATGCATATAGTGCAAATGGTTTTGAAGAATAGGTCATGAAAATACATGCATGTTACAAAAAACTGATCTTTGTCTGAAGTTACGTACACTTCACAGGTCTGCAGGTCTCATTAGCGGGTACTAATTTTACCCAGCTCTTCGATTACATGGTTTCACGTTTATACATACATGTATGTGTTTTCCATATGCAGAAAAGGATTAGTTAAGCTCAGCTACAGGAATGCATTATTGTGCTTTAATTGGATTATCATTAGGATGTTGACCAATATAGGTAAGCATAATACATGTAGTAGCAGTAGCACAATATAATGAGATGCAAGCATACATAAGTTTTACTTTCACTTTTTGAATGTGATCTTCCTTTGACAGCATACTGTATCATCATCTTTTGATATTTAAATAAGCTTATCATCGTTACCTATCCTATCGCATTTGTAAAGTTTAAATTTTAATTGCAAAAGTTATTTTTTTCATTTCTCAGACTTATACACTATTGAGTTGACCCCATATTGACCCTGTATAACAATTTCGTAATAAATTTGTGTATCACATGTAAGTAAGTGTAGAGACTTATCATTTTTATATGAGTTATAATAGGAAGGAAGGAGTATTTCTTTCTTAATGTATTATAATGCATCAATTACAATGTAGGTCATGACCTTATGGGACTGTTCTGACCCCACGAAACAGGAAAATAAAAAATATCTTCAAACGTCATTATGATGCATTAATTGGTGTAAAGTACAGTTATGACCCCAGGTGTTGTCTTTAAACCCCCCCCCCCCCCTCCCTTGTACATTTTGTTAACTTTTGAGATCCTTATTCCTAAACCATATAAATTATTCTTGCTCTTTGTGTCATTGCGCGTCAAATTTATATAGGTTATGCCCCCTTGGAGACACTTTGACATTCTAGAACTAGCAATAATAAAGTATTTTATCTTATTCATGTGTAGTGTTTCATCCATGTCGGTAATTTCTAGCCTCAGTGCTTTGTTTAGGAGACTTTACAATTGCCCCAAATAGGCGAATACACATGCATATAACATTTTGTTTATAACTCTTAAAAATTGAATTAAGCAATTTCCAAAATGTTATTGTGCATCAGGAGAGAAAATTCAATCAAGAAATGATTTAAAATTTGCTACTGTACACATGTAAGAATGTAATAAGAAGACTGATCTTTAAAACCAGGTTAGATTGACGGGGGGGGGGGGGGGGGTAGGATGTGGAGTATAAACATTTATAATATGAATCATTTATTGTTTTTAATTTTAACTTGTCAATGAATATTAGTAATTGATCCCAAGGTAGAAAAATGACCTCTGCTCATATCTCAATAGATCATTTGTCAATTATGCAAGGTGTAATGTACTTTTTTTTAAGAATAACATTTTTTATCAGTTTATAAAAGTTTTTAGACACCCAAATCATATTTTGATTTTAATAGATCATTCGACAATTAAGGGGGGGGGGGGAGAATAGTTTATATTTGAGTTTGTTTGGGGGTGGGGATTACATGTCATATATTTGACAATTGTTTAATGTAATTTAGAATTAGACTTAGCCATACTACAGTCATGAACATGAATAGTATAGAACAAAACACAAACTAATACATGTATATATACATAGGAAGTATAACAAAACATATCTGGGTTCTTAAATTGAATCATATATCATGTACATATTATATTATTGTTTCTTTGTTTAATGCATTTCAGATGGTATGTAGGTCATGATCCCAAGTGCTCTTCCTGAAATTATAAAATATTATAAAAACCATTGAGATCCCCACCTTAATCCAAAGATATTATTCCTCCTTAGGTCATGGCGCATCAGATCATTATGGCATGTAAGTCATGACCCTAAGGGGTCATTCTGACCCCCTTAGAATCAGAAATTGTCAATTATCTCTAAACTATTGGTGTTTGATGATCCTATCTCTATTTAATCTTTATTATTAAGTCTCCCGAATGAAATTTGGAGACTTATTGTTTTTGTATGGTTCTTAATACATGTATTATTATTCTTCGTCTTCTTCTTGTTCTTCTTTCCCGCTCTGAACTTGTTTCCCAGAAATGGCTATACAGAATTATACAAAATTGTAGGATATGATAGGCCTGCATATCTAGTTGTGCACCCTGGTTTGATTTTTCTCATTTTGGGGTACACAACCACTTTTCGGGGGGGGGGGGGGGGGAGATAAAGATAATAATATAGGGTTTTCATAATGATATATTGGCTGTTACTGGCAATATATAGGGTTTATTTGATCTGACCTATGGGGTCATCCCCACCCCCCAGGAATTTGAAATTACCATATATCTCAGAAACCGTTATAATTATGACCCCTATACCATATATATTCATGTTTTTGTGTCAAGGGGCATCAAATGTTATGTAGGTCATGGGCCCTGTGGGTGGTCCTGACCCCCTCGAACAGCATGTCCCTTAATATCTTCAAAACAGTTGAGATCTCTATCCTTAAACCATATATATTCTTGTTCCTTGTGTCAAGGGGTATCAAACAGTATGTAGATCATTGGCCCCGGGGGATGTCGTGACCCCCTCGAACAGGAAGTGCGCGAATATCTCGAAAACGGTTGAGATCCCCACCCCTTAACCATATATGTTCTTGATCCGTAAAATGCATCAAAAGGTATGTAGGTAATGGGCCTCAGGGTTATATTTAATTTTTCAAAACTGTAATGCACATTTATGGAACAGTTCCTATCATATCCCAAGAAATGATGTGTCTATTCATAAAATCATAAGAGGAGTTCTAGGATCTATGTTTTTTGGAGTGATAAACGTCAATTTTCTGCTACTTTTTGACTCCCAGGATGAAATTTAAACTTTTAAACCTTACTGCACATCTGTAGAACAGTCCTTATCATATTCCTAGATATGATATGTCTATCCATTAAATCATAAGAGGAGTTCTAGGATCTGTTTTTAGCTCACCTGAGCTGAAAGCTCAAGTGAGCTATTCTGATCACATTTTGTCTGTCGTCCGTCTGTCTGTCTGTCTGTCCGTCTGTCCGTAAACTTTTCACATTTTCAACATCTTCTCAAGAACTACTGGGCCAATTTCAACCAAACTTGGCACAAATCATTCTTAGGCAAAGGGGATTCAAAGTTGTGAAAATTAAGGGCCACACTCGTTTTCAAGGGGAGATAATTAGAAATTAATGAAAAATTTCGAGAAATTTTCAAAAATCTTCTTCTCAAGAACCAGAAAGCCAGGAAAGCTGAAACTCGTGTGGAAGCATCCACAGGCAGTGTAGATTCAAAGTTGTGAAATTCATGATCCCTGGGGGTAGGGTGGGGCACAATGGGGGGTCGAAGTTGTACATAGGAATATATAGAGTAAATCTTTAAAAATCTTCTTCTCAGAAACTAAACAGCCAGGAAAGCTGACACTGGTGTGGAATCATCCTCAGGTAGTGTAGATTCAAAGTTGTGAAACTCATGACCCCCAGGGGTAGGGTGAGGCCACATTGGGGGTCGAAGTTTTACATAGGAATATATAGAGTAAATCTTTGAAAATCTTCTTCTCAGAAAATAATCAGTCAGAAAAGCTGAAACTCGTGTGGAAGCATCCTCAGGTAGTGTAGATTCAAAGTTGTGAAATTCATGACCCCTGGATGTAGGGTGGGGCCACAATGGGGTGGTCGAAGTTTTACATAGGAATATATAGAGTAAATCTTTGAAAATCTTCTTCTCAGAAAATAATCAGCCAGGAAAGCTGAAACTTATGTGGAAGCATCCTCAGGTAGTGCAGATTCAAAGTTGTGAAAATCATGATCCCTGGGGGTAGGGTGGGGCACAATGGAGGGTCGAAGTTTTACATAGGAATATATAGAGTAAATCTTTAAAATTCTTCTTCTCAGAAACTAATCAGCCAGGAAAGCTGAAACTTGTGTGGAAGCATCCTCAGGCAGTGTAGATTCAAAGTTGTGAAAATCATGACCCCCAGGGGTAGGGTGAGGCCACATTGGGGGGGGGGGTGTTAAAGTTTTACATAGGAATATATAGAGGAAATCTTTAAAATTCTGCTTCTCAGAAACTAATCAGCCAGGAAAGCTGAAACTTGTGTTGAAGCATCCTCAGGCAGTGTAGATTCAAAGTTGTGAAAATCATGATCCCTGGGGGTAGGGTGAGGCCACATTGGGGGGGGGGTGTTAAAGTTTTACATAGAAATATAGAGTAAATCTTTTAAAATCTTCTTCTCAGAAACTAATCAGCCAGGAAAGCTGAAACTCGTGTGGAAGCATCCTCAGGTAGTGTTAATTCAAAGTTGTTAAAATCATGACCCCCAGGGGTAGGGTGGGGCCACAATGGGGTGGTCGAAGTTGTACATAGGAATATATAGAGTAAATCTTTGAAAATCTTCTTCTCAGAAAATAATCAGCCAGGAAAGCTGAAACTTATGTGGAAGCATCCTCAGGTAGTGCAGATTCGAAGTTGTGAAAATCATGATCCCTGGGGGTAGGGTGGGGCACAATGGAGGGTCGAAGTTTTACATAGGAATATATAGAGTAAATCTTTAAAATTCTTCTTCTCAGAAACTAATCAGCCAGGAAAGCTGAAACTTGTGTGGAAGCATCCTCAGGCAGTGTAAATTCAAAGTTGTGAAAATCATGACCCCCAGGGGTAGGGTGGGGCCACAATGGGGTGGTCGAAGTTTTACATAGGAATATATAGAGTAAATCTTTAAAATTCTTCTTCTCAGAAAATAATCAGCCAGGAAAGCTGAAACTTGTGTGGAAGCATCCTCAGGCAGTGTAGATTCAAAGTTGTGAAAATCATGACCCCCAAGGGGTAGGGTGGGGCCACAATGGGGGGTCGAAGTTTTACATAGGAATATATAGAGTAAATCTTTGAAAATCTTCTTCTCAGAAACTAATCAGCCAGGAAAGCTGAAACTCGTGTGGAAGCATCCTCAGGCAGTGTAGATTCAAAGTTGTGAAATTCATGATCCCTTGGGGTAGGGTGAGGCACAATGGGGGGTCGAAGTTTTACATAGGAATATATAGAGTAAATCTTTAAAAATCTTCTTCTCAGAAACTAAACAGCCAGGAAAGCTGAAACTTGTGTTGAAGTATCTTCAGGTAGTGTAGATTCAAAGTTGTGAAAACATGATCCCTTGGGGTAGGGTGAGGCCACATTGGGGGGGGGGGGTGTTAAAGTTTTACAAAGGAATATATAGAGTAAATCTTTTAAAATCTTCTTCTCAGAAACTAAACAGCCAGATGATTCTTTATAGTTGTTAAGACTTTGGCTCCAGGACAATTCTTCGGCCTCACAAGAAGGTTCAGAGTTTGATGTAGCTTAATATCCCATTTATAAACAATTGTAAAGGATCTTTTTGAGGACTGCAATACTCAACATGTGATATGACTATAAAATCATCCTGTTAGAAAAGGGATTAATGATTATAAACATAAGAATATCCAGGGGGGAAAATGGATTTTATTTTTACAGGATCTACATGTATTATTGTACATTGTCCAGATTGTTTGTATTATGACTTCATTAAGCTGATTTTATCATACCCATTGTTCCCCAGGTGAGCGATGTGGCCCATGGGCCTCTTGTTTAAGTGAGAAACGTCAATTTTCTGCTACTATTTGACTCCCTGGACGATATTTAAATTTTTAAAACCTTATTGCACATCTATAGGAAAGTCCCAATTGTATCCCAAGAGATGACGTAGCTACTCCAAAAGTTGTAAGAGGAGTTCTGGGAACCATACTTTTTTTTGGCCAAAAAAACGTCATTTTTGTTGCCCTCTGATCCCCTTAGTAAAAAAGAAATTCTGGAATCTGATCACACTTCAATATGACACTCCCAATCATATTCTAGAAGATCATTTGGCTACTGCCAAAAAAAATGACGTTTTTAAAACCAGGGTTTTTTTTGTTAAAAAACGTCATTTTTCAGCCATTAAATGACCCCCAGGACAAAATTGAAAATTCCGAAACCTTAATGCGCATCTATAGGATACACTTAAACATATTCCAAGAGATGATTTGTCTACTGTTGAAAATGTAGGAGGAGGTCGAGGAAGAAGGTTTTTTGTAAAACAACGTCATTTTTTACCAATTATTTGACCCCCAGGACTAACAGAGAATTTTTGAAACCTTTTTACAAAACAACATGATACCCCAAATCAAACTCCAAGAGCTCAGTTTGCTGGTTTATAAGATTTAAAAGCTGTTTAAGAAAGTAAAACGTGACAGACGGACGGACGGACGGCCGGACGGAACAGAGTAACAACAATATACCCGAACTTTCTTTAGAAAGTGCGGGTATAAAAATGAGTATTCAATTCAATGATATAATGTTTACAGTTATGGATCATTCATTAAAGCATTGATACATACTTCCTTTGACGTCAAGGTATAATATGTTACTAAAAGTCCTTCCAATTTTATTCCTGACACAAAGTTGATAATGAAGCCGGTCTTCAAAATTTGTTTTTGATATGACTAGCGATGGAGATTCGGCTAGCTGTTTACTTCCATGATAGTGTGGTTTACTGATGTCGATGCGAAAGAATTTTTTTCCATCGCTGCTGCCTTGCCACTCTACTCTTTCAAGTTTTGGACAAGATGTAATTTCAGACTTGAATATGGTCATCGAACCAAAAACACCTTTGGAATCTGTTGAAATTTGAGCAAAGGGAACATCTGCAATTATGAAAAGAAATGCTTTTCAATAACCTAAATGCCTAAATATAAACAAATAAAATAGCTTACCAGTTAGCCTTAAACAAGTTTTAAGGTTCGCATAACTTTTATAATTACTAAGTTATCTCAGATTTGTATGATGCAATCTCGGTTTTAAATTAATCTAGACGTTCACGTAACTGTTTCTCATCTGAGTTTATGTGAATACTCCTTTGATTTGTAAACTTCCGCCAGAAAATGAGCACGATTTTACAAAAATATAATTCCTTAAGAAGAATTACTTCAAATCATAATATAAAAACTAGACTCTTGTTGCAAAAGCAACAAAAAGGTCTTCCGTTTTGATATACATGTATCAATTTAACTGTATGACATTGCTTCTCTCACATAGAAAAAAAAAGTGGATATGATAATTATTGTGAATGATATATCAAGACGTTACTTACATGTAAAACAACGAGAATGAAAAAGAAATCAATTTTTGAAGTACTTTCTGTGACGACCGGAAGTAACGCCGAACTAAACAAAAATGTTAACCATTTGTACAATCATATGTCAATCTTTCCTCAAAAATTGGTTGTTCACGTCTCTGCCAAATCTAAGATATCTTTGAAACAATATTTTTGTCTCGGGACCGAAACGGACGAACGAAAGTGATTAATAAAAACAAAAGCTGGTATTTCTCGTACATTTGCTTAATGTACATCACTGTTTATCAGGCTAGATGAAATTCCAAGAAAGTCAGTTAAACTTGTTAAAAACAGGATTTGTTTGAACCCTTCCGGTAAGAACCGGAAGTGACAGTTGACAAAATTAAACCCGTTAAACACATCCCCAATCAAAATTCTATCAATCATCAAAGATTCGTGTCTCAATCACTTACAATGACGAAAATCTCGCGGACATCAAATTTGTATAAAGGAAATCTACATAGAGATATTTGAGATATCTCACCGGAAGTAAAATTTATTTTTCAATTTAACATTATATAGATGACATATGTAAGATTGTATACTGATATTTTTATTTTATGTAAAATGAATAAAACAAATTTTTAAAGTGCTTCCGGTGACGACCGGAAGTTACGCCGAACAAAAAAAAAATAGTGTATACACCTGTACATACATAGGTCTATCATCCCACAAAGTTAGGTTGTTTAAGTCGTTACCGTTTTTGAGATCTCCAGGAATCAATGTTTTTTTGTCTCGGGACAGGAAACCGACAAACAGAAGTGCTCAATGTAAATTGTAATTAATATTTTTTTGTACTTGCCCTTTCTACTTAATTTTTTGTCGACTTCACTACAAATATCAACGGAAAACAGTTAAACTGATAAACAGCTTTATTTGTTTGAACTCTTCCTGTGTGGACCGGAAGAGACGGAAGACAAAACGAAACCGGTTAAACGCATTTTAAATCAATTGTCTATCATCCATGTAAGTTTTGTGCTTTGATCCCTTATAGTTTCTGAGATCTCGTTTGTACAAAATGTGTTTCAAAAAAGCTACCTGAGATATTTGAGATATCTCACCGGAAGTAGAATTTTTTTGTTGAGTTAACATCGCATAGATAACCTATGCATAGATTTATACTTATATATTTATTTTATGGAAAACGAATTTTATGCGAAAAAGTAGTTATTTTTGAAGTGCTTCCCGTGACGACTGGAAGTTACGACGAACAAAACAAAATAGTGTGAACACATCTACAGCTATATGTTTATCATCCCACAAAGTTTGGATGTTCAAGTCTTTACCGTTTTTGAGATCTCGTTGATGCAATCTTTTTCAACGCGGGACAGGAAACAGACAAACGGAAGTGCTCAATCTAAATTGTATTTCATATTTCTTGTATACTTGCTCTTGTACTTCATTTCTCATCAAGCACACTACAAATATCAATGGAAAAGAGTTAAACTGATAAACAGTTCGATTTGTTTGAACTCTTCCTGTGTGGACCGAAAGTGACGGAAGACAAAACGAAACCGGTTAAACACATCTTCAATCAAATGTCTATCATCCATGTAAATTTTGTGCTTTGATCACTTATAGTTTCTGAGATCTCGTTTGTACAAAATGTGTTTCAAAAAAGCTACCTGAGATATTTGAGATATCTCACCGGAAGTAGAATTTTTTTGTTGAGTTAACATCGCATAGATAACCTATGCATAGATTTATACTTATATATTTATTTATGGAAAAGGAATTTTATGCGAAAAAGTAGTTATTTTTAAATGCTTCCGGTAACGACCGGAAGTTACGACGAACAAAACTAAAAAGTTTAAACACATCTACAGCTTTGGGTCTATCATCCCACAAAGTTTTGATGTTCAAGTCTTTACCGTTTTTGAAATCTCGTTGATACAAGCTTTTTCAACGCGGGACAGGAAACAGAAACCGGAAATGATTTTTGACAAAATTAAAAAATTATCTCGGGATATTGTCATTCTCTTTCATTTTAGAAAATTTCACATAAATCTATCCAGCCATCTCTGAGAAATCTTGAGGACAATAACTTGGGAAAAAAATAATAATAACTAGACTCCTGTTGCTATAGCAACAAAAAGGTCTTCCGTTCCTTATGTATTAATCTGTACAAAAAGTCAATTTTTCTTGTAAACAGAAAATGGATATAACATATACTGTAAAGGAATTCCAAAGAAATAAAAAAAAACAAAAGACAAAATGTCAATTTTTGAGTACTTTCTGTGACGACTGGAAGTTACGCCGGATCATTTAGAACATAGTGAACATATGTTCATACATTGTTTTGTCTTTTCTCGAAGTTTTGATGTTCAAGTTTTTGTAAGTTATAATATCTCTTTGAAAAAAGGTTTTTAGTCTCGGTACCGGAAACGAACAAACGGAAGTGATT
Source organism: Magallana gigas (assembly GCF_902806645.1). Classification (NCBI taxonomy): domain Eukaryota; kingdom Metazoa; phylum Mollusca; class Bivalvia; order Ostreida; family Ostreidae; genus Magallana; species Magallana gigas. Next base: position 7,779,896 of record NC_047563.1, on the reverse strand, counting down.
TAAGAAATTAAAAGAAGATGTTTTAGTACATTTACCTACGGTAAGTTTATATTAAAACAATATTAAAACATTAAAAAATAATAAAACAATATTAAAACAAATCTTAAGTTAAAAAAAACCTTATATTCTTTGAACGCTTCAAGTGGGAACCGGAAATGACGTACGACCAAATGAAACCCGTTAAACACATGTTCAATCAAATGTTAATTATACATATAAATTTTGTCTCTTGATCTCTCGCAGTTTAAGAGATCTTGTGGGTACTTTGTTTTTTAAAAAGAAGGCTACCTGAGATATTTGAGATGTCTCACCGGAAGTAGAACTTTTTGTTGTTTATTTATAATGTGTATATGACCTTTTGTATTTCTATAGCTTAAATGTTACTTCCATGCTTATTAACCAAATATATTTAAAAAAAATCAAAATTGGGTGTACTTCCTGTGACGACCGGAAGTTACGCCGGATAAAACAAACTAATGTGAACCTATGTACATACATAGATCTATCATCCCACAATGTTCGGTTGTTCAAATTGATACCGTTTTTAAGATCTCGACGAAATAAGGTTTTTTGTCTCGGGACAGGAAACGGACAAACGGAAGTGCTCAGTGTAAATTGTATTAAATATTTCTTGTATACTTGCCTTTTGTACGTAATTAATAATTAAAAATACTTAAAATATCTCAGGAAAACAGTTAAACTGATAAACAGCTCGATTTGTTTGAACTCTTCCTGTGTGGACCGGAAGTGACGGAAGACAAAATGAAACCGGTTAAACACATCTTCAATCAAATGTCTATCATTCATGAAAGTTTCATGATTTGATCATTTATAGTTTTTGAGATCTCGCGGGTACAAAATGTGTTTTAAAAAAGCTACCTGAGATAATTGAGATATCTCACCGGAAGTAGAATTTTTTTGTTGATATAACATCGCATAGGTAACTTATGTATAGAATTATAGTTTTATGTTTATTCTATGGAAAAGAAATTTAATGCGTAGAAATAATAATTTTTGAAGTGCTTCCGGTGACGAACGGAAGTTACGACGAACAAAAAAAAAATAGTTTAAACACATATACAGCTATAGGTCCATCATCCATCAAAGTTTGGGTGTTCAAAACTTTACCGTTTTTGAGATCTCGAGGTGACAAGCTTTTTCAACGCGGGACAGGAAACGCACGACCGGAAATGAATTTTGACAAAATGAAAAAAACGCCTAGAGATATTATCATTTTCTTTCATTCCAGAATATTTCAAAAATATCTATCCAGCAATCTCCGAGAAATCTTGTGGACAAAAAAAGGAAAAAAAAAATAATAATAATAAACTAGACTCTTGTTGCTATAGCAACAAAAAGGTCTTCCGTTCCTCATGTATTAATCTGTTAAGTCCATTTCTCTTGTAAACAGAAAATGGATATAACATATACTGAAAAAGAATTCCAAAGAAATAAAAAAAAACAAAAAGACAAAATGTCAATTTTTGAGTACTTTTTGTGACGACCGGAAGTTACGCCGGATCATACAGTACATAGTAAACATATCTTCATACATTGTTTTGTCTTTCCTCGAGGTTTTGATGTTCAAGTTTTTGTAAGTTATAATATCTCTTTGAAAAAAGGTTTTTAGTCTCGGTACCGGAAACGAACAAACGGAAGTGATTTAAGAAATTAAAAGTAGATATTTTAGTACATTTACCTACGGTACGTTTCTGTTCATCAAATTAAGTAAAATATTAAAACAAATCTAAAGTTAAAAAAAAAACTTCTATTCCTTGAACGCTTCAATTGAGAACCGGAAATGACGTACGACCAAATGAAACCCGTTAAACACATGTTCAATCAAATGTTAATTATACATATAAATTTTGTTTCTTGATCTCTCACAGTTTCTGAGATCTTGTGGGTACTTTGTTTTTTTAAACAGAAGGCTACCTGAGATATTTGAGATGTCTCACCGGAAGTAGAACTTTTTGTTTTTTATTTATGATGTATATATGAACTTTTGTATTTCTATAGCTTAAATGTTACTTCCATGCTAATTAACCAAATATTTTTAAAAAATCAAAATTGGGTGTACTTCCTGTGACGACCGGAAGTTACGCCGAACAAAACAAACTAATGTGAACCCATGTACATACAAAGATCTATCATCCCACAATGTTTGGCTGTTCAAATTGTTACCGTTTTTAAGATCTCGTCGAAATAAGGATTTTTGTCTCGGGACAGGAAACGGACAGACGGAAGTGCGCATTGTAAATTGTATTAAATATTTCTTGTATACTTGCCTTATGTACATAATTGTTCATTAAAATAACTTAAAATATCAAAAGAAAACAGTTAAACTTATAAACAGCTTGATTTATTTTAACTCTTCCTGTGTGGACCGGAAGTGACGGAAGACAAGATGAAACTGGTTAAACATATCTTCAATCAAATGTCTATCATTCATAAAAGTTTCATGATTTGATCATTTATAGTTTCTGAGATCTCGCGGGTACAAAAAGTGTTTTAAAAAAGCTACCTGAGATAATTGAGATATCTCACCGGAAGTAGAATTTTTTTGTTGATATAACATCGCATAGATAACTTATGTATAGAATTATAGTTCTATGTTTATTCTATGGAAAAGAAATTCAATGCGTAAAAATAATTATTTTTGAAGTGCTTCCGGTGACGACCGGAAGTTACGACGAACAAAACAAAATAGTTTAAACACATCTACAACTATAGGTCTATCATCGTACAAAGTTTGGTTGTTCAAGTCTTTACCGTTTTTGAGATCTCGAGGTGACAAGCTTTTTCGTTGCGGGACAGGAAACGGACGACCGGAAATGATTTGTGCAAAAATGAAAAAAACGCCTAGAGATATTATCATTCTCTTTCATTCCAGAAATTTTCAAAAAAATCTATCCGGCCATCTCTGAGAAATCTTGTGGACAAAAAAAGGAAAAAAAAAAAATAATAATAATAAAAAACCTTACAATCACTATAAGGTCTTCCGTTGGAAACGGAAGACCTTAAAAACCTTACAATCACTATAAGGTCTTCCGTTGGAAACGGAAGACCTTAACTAGACACGATCTCGTTGCGAGCAACGAGGAGGTCTTCCGTCTGATTTTAGAATTTGAGATATATGTTCGATCTTGATTTTGCTATTTAACAGCTAAACATGATTTAGAATAGAAAACCAGGGTCTACATTCTAAGGGCCAGATACTATTGTGTTTCAGGGATAAGAGCTTTGTTCAATAAATGTTCTTGAAATGAAAATGAAATGAAATTCGTCACCGTTCTTCAGATATTTGAGAAAAAAAAGTTTTAGCGGCCAATCCCTTATCTCCTTATTGGAGCCGCTGAACAAAGTTTTGAAGGTTGCATTTTGTAAAGTACATCATTTTGAGCATCTTTTCTTCTATATACTGCATTTAAAATATTTTTACTTTTTGAGATATAGCTGGTCATAGTTTATGGACTCTTGACCCTAAAATATTATTATTACATAACATATGAATAAATCATCACATTACTTGGATACAGAACTGTAAAATAAACATATTTGCTTTTATAGCCTTTCATTAAATTTCCCTCAGTAAAGAGCTACAGATGAAAGATTTTAGAGGCCTTAAGTTCCCTAATTTGAGGGGCCAGCCCCCTTTTATGATAAAGTAAAGGGCTACAAATAAAAGACTTTAGAGCCCTTTGGACCCCTAATTTTAGGGGCCAACCCCTTTTTCTTGATATCTAATAAAAGGTCATTTAAATCTGAACACATTTTGTTCAACAACTGTTTAGAAATTCGTTACCGTTCTTGAGATATATGGGAAAGAACATTTTAGGGGCCGATCCCTAAACTCCTTATAGGGGCCGTTTAACGAAATTTTGAAAATTGCATATGATTTAATACATCATTCTGAGCATCTTTTCTTCTATACTGCATTTCAAAATATTTTTCCCTTCTGAGATATATGTAATCAAAATTCTGGACTTTTGGCCCCTAAAAACCCCTAATTACGTAACACATAATAAAATCATTACATTGCTTGGATACAAAATTGTAAAATAAACATATTTGCTTTTATAACTGTTCACAAAATATCCCTCAGTAAAGGGCTACAGATGAAAGACTTTAGAGCCCTTTGGACCCCTAATTTAAGGGGCCAGCCCCTTTTTCTTGATATCAAATGAAAGGTCTTGTAAATATAAACTTTTTTTGCATTACATGTGTTAACAAAATATTTTTCAGAAAAGAGATAAACCAAGAAAACCATGAAAAATTACGACGTTATTTTAGTCTCAATTTTCGGGACCAGGCGAGCTTTAACGCCTTTTAAGCATGACAAATTTGAATGCCAAATTGCACATCTACAATCTCTTGTCTACAATCCCTGAAAGTTTGAACTTAATATCTTTTACCGTTTAGGAGGTGATCCCTGGACAAGCCGACCCTCTGAAAATCACTAAAACGTCATTTTCTCAAGAACGGAAATGACGTCATCAAAATAAAAAAATGTATATTAAGTTCGGACTAATATCTATTAGAACTGAAAGTTCCACGAAAATCGGTTCAGCCATTTCCGAGAAATCGCCTGCACAAATTTTGTAAGAAAAAAAAATAATAATTATAGGGAAAAAGAAACCGAACGAAAACAATAAGATCTTCCGTTGGAAAACGGAAGACCTTAATAATAATAAAAAACATTACAATCACTATAAGGTCTTCCGTTGGAAACGGAAGACCTTAATAAAGGTTTTGCATTGTATTTGAATACTTTAACAAAGCAACAGCAGAATCAAGTTTCTATGAGGTTTTAACACTTAAGATGACTCAATGGCAAGGCTAGTTTTAAAATATTTAGATTTGTTCTATACTACATAATAGTTAAAAGCAAAATATATTATATCTAAGATTTTCGGTATATCTGATCGTTAATCCGTTGACCACCCAGTCTCCTTAAGTGCCACATGATTTTTGTATTTAAATCTGATATATCAAACAAGGAAAAAAATTGTTTGAATTTTTACAAGTAAAACACAGATTCTACTCCTTTGATTAGCTTAATAAATTAGCTAACTGTAGACGACTTGGTTCAAGCCGTATCCATAAAGAAGTAGATTTTCAGACTAATTTCGTTAATTTTCTTTCATTTATTTGTGGATCATAAAATCATAAGCAATAAATGTAATAGTTTAACATCTCTACTTCGTTAGATTATATATAAACTGGTTTACAACTTTCCCGGTAAAAAGTAATACTGGTGGCTTTGACCATGTTTCAGTTGATACATCAATAATTATTACCAAATGTGACATCCTTTGATGCAGATCCTACAGCATTGGTCACTGTACACGAGTATGTGCCCTTGTCGTCTAAAGTCGGTGACTTAATCGTAAAGTAATTGCTATACAATTGTCCTCCGAGGTATTTAAAGTTTGTCCTTTCTATTGCCTCGCGATTTTTTGTCCACTCTTCCTGATATACTTGAGGCGAATGTTCTGGTACTTTATATCTGTACTGAATAGTTATTGCGTCAATGTCTGTCACAATATCCCAAACGTCGAAAACAGGGCGCTCTATAAGCAGATATATCATTATATTAGTCTAAATACGATTTAGTCTAATACACATGATAATACAAAAAATAGATAAAGACATTTGATGTTTACTATGCATAGAATATCTCTTGAACGAACGAAACTGTTCGATGAGAGTACAGACCTTAGGCTCTTGACGAACTGATGTCACACTTCCAAGTTGCATATTTTTCTTCAGTTTATATAAACATGAATCATGTATATGTTAACAGTAAACAGCTTTTGTTTATGATTCATGCAAGCTATAAAGGTAATGATCACTTCATATATATATATATATATATATATATATATATATATATATATATATATATATATATATATATATATATATATATAACTGACACAAGTTGTATAATGTTTAGCAATGCTTACTTATTTCACCCCTGCATGAATCACTGAAGAGAGCAATATACCATCCATAATTGTTTTTTTCATGCGATATACCAGTCCTAGTAAATGCACATACCTATCCATGCACTTACTTTAACATCATACTACCTATAATACTATAAAAAGTTGATGTTTTGCTTTCTTGAGTAGTTAACTATTTTATTGTAGATATCTCTCTGAGAAGACAATTTTATGGTGATTTGTGGGTGATAATTATGACCAGCTGATAACGGCAGGTGGTCACCTTTAAGGGCTGGGGTACATGTGCATGCTTGCAAACGTCATCAACTAAATGCTTGAAAAATGTCAAATGTGTGATTTTAGTTAGAGACAAGGTTTTCGATATCTTATTCAACCGGTGAATTTAAAATAAGTATTAATTATACTATGTATAAATGAATACACACTAAGCTATTTTTGTAACCTGAACTTAGAATAAAAAAATTTAAACCAACAAAACATAATAGAAAAATAACAAAATTACAGTCTTTTTTGAAAGATAAGAAAAATGTGTTTAAGGCCGGTGTAATGAAGAATAATGACCCTCGTAGAATAATGACCGGGGGTCATTTTTCTACGTAGAATAATGACCCCACCCCCCCCCCCCCACCCCCCACCCCCCCCAGCTGAAGAATAATTTGATTTTTCTGAAGAAAAAAGACCCAGGGGTTATTTTTCTTCATGTTAAACATGAAGAAAAATTACCCCCATAAAAAAATGACCCCCCCCCCCCGTAAACATGAATAGTAATTGGTAACCCCGTATCCAAGAAATGACTTTGAAATTACTTTATTTTTCACTCTGTTCAACTGATTTTGAAGTTATAAACACTGAACTTGTAAATAAATCGCTGTATATAGTTTTTCATATCCGTAGCAAGCACACGCAAAACACTCCGACATTGTCACAAATTGATTGTTAACAGTTACGTTACTTCTCTCGTCGACATACGGCTGGAAATGACGCAAATAAAGAAAAAATCGTACACAATAAGCAGGATATTGTGTGATAATTAACGAACAATAATCATGAAAGAATAATTGTTGTAACGATATAAGCAATATTCATTGGTGAATGAATTGTCAATCGAAGAATGAAACATGTATATATCTTTATGGAAAAAGACTAAGGGGCAGGTAACGTAGGAATATGAATACTTCTTATTTACATTTCTTGGGAAAAGTGATTTTTTAAAAAATCATTCTGCGTTAGTTTTGTTTCTTCTACGTAATACATGAACATCAATATTCTAAACATTTGTTGTAATGTTGTTTTGTGATCATGAATAGACTTTATTCTTTTGGAGCAAATTTGTGAAGAGTACCTGACTATAGTAAATCTAATAGATAATAAACACTGATCGATTACAATAAGAAAAGATTGTTTCTAAAAGCGTTGATAAGAGGTTAGGGCCCATGTTAGGGGTTTATATCCCGCTTGATTTTGATCACACGATCTTTATTGTATAAAAAGTTACCAATGCTCATACAAACTATTAAAGCATTAATCATCTTGATATTAAATAAACTTACTAAAGTATGCCGAGGATAAAGCAAAATATATTTTCTGTACGAGTACTCCCAGTACTTTGACGATTCTCCTTATTGGCCGTTAACCTCTACTGGCGTAATGGCTGCTGTCAGTGCCTACTAACTTCAGCTTGGTTATAATGCTTAACGGTGGAGTAAACTTTTCATAATTTTGGTTTCATCATCAATTCTGGGTGATGAACTTGTATACCCAGCAGTTTGTATTGTGGAAATCCTCAATGCAAGTATAATTCATGAACAATATGAAAAATATAGAAGATGCGATGGTGAAGCGCGAAGATGCGAAGATGCGAAGACGAAAATGCTAAGTTGCGAAGGCGAAGAAGTGATACTACTATTGCTTCTTCGCCTTTGCAACTTCGCACTCTCGCCTTCGAAACTTCGCGCTTTCGCCTTTTTAGCTCACCGAGACGAAGTCAATGGGAGCATATGCTATACCCCCGGCGTCGGCGTCCGGAGCTGGTTAAAGGTTTAGTTGCAGCTCCTGTATCTAAGCTATCTCTTCACCAAAATTACATGAATGATGCATCTGGACCTACTGAATCTGGTTACTAACTTTCAGATGCTGGAGGAGGTTTAGATTTTTGGAGCAGATTAAAGTTTTTTGTTGCAGGTGCCCTATGATAGTATACAATTATTTAATGCTTGAGCAGTCAATAGACCAGAATAGTTTTCCCTTGGTGCAGGGAACAGCTCAGTATGATCTATTGCCCGAGGCCAACGGCCGAGGGCAATAGATCAAACTGAGCTGTTTCCTGCACCAAGGGAAAACAATTCTGGTCTATTGACTGTTCAAGCATTAAATACTTGTTTTATTACCTATTTCCTTTTTTAATTTTTGGGGTTTACAATTTGCATATTGCAGAGGGTTTTCGTGCCATTATGCAATATACTAAGATTTTTTTCATCTTTTACATGCACCAAACCTGTTGCATGCATTACAACATCTCAATTTCATATTAGTTTACACGAAGAAGGGGGAGTCTTCAACCCATTAGTCTTTTACCTTATATGAGGCTTTAAAACTGTTGATTATTTGATACTCTATTTTGATAACATTGAATATGATTTCACCAAGTACTAAGAACAGCGTAAAGTAATATGCATTCCCTGAGAAAGGATGTAACATTATAACATACAAGCGTTCTGAAATACGTTGCCGGTCCAATAGATCACAGTCTATTGACCGGCTGTCAAATAGATCACAGTCTATTGACCGGCTGTCTAATAGATCGCAGTCTATTGACCGGCAGTTTAAAATAGACGCAAATATTCAATCTGTAATAAAACAGCAAAATCCCTTTGATTAGGTAAAAACAGTATCTAAGTTATTGCTGGTCCGTACTTCACCAAACTTGCATGTATGTTGTGTCTTATGATACTTATTGTAACGGGATGAGCGGAGGCTACTCCAAACAACAACAAGACATCTTAAATTTAACAAAATTTAATAACAAAAAAAATAAGAGAAAGAAAGAAAAGATAGAAATATAAACACTAAACCACACAAACACTCACACACCTTTCACTCAACAAGAAAAAATATGATGTTTATACAAATGACCAAAAATAAATTAGAAGAGTGTCCGAATCTCCGGGGCTGTAGTCCTGGACCAACTACGGACAACCACAACTAGAGTAGTTTCGTCACCACAATCATCATCATCACCATCGCCATCATAATCATCAACTACAACACCATAATCATAAAAGACATCATCGTCATCACCATGAACGACATCATCTACATCATCTTCATCGACATGACCATCATCATCGTCGTCGTCATCATCACCATAACATCATCGTCGTCATCAACATGAACATCGCATCGTCATCGACTTCACCATGAACGACATCATCTACACCATCATCTTCATCGACATGACCATCATCATCGTCGTCGTCATCATCACCATAACATCATCGTCGTCATCAACATCACCATCACACCGTCATCTTCTCAACATCAACAATATGACACTACAATAAGTGTACAAGTGACACCATAACACCATAATAAAAACAATATTGTATAATACATCATATAAGTATCTCACTGATAGTATCAAACTATGATAATGTATAAATAGTATTATATTAAAGGCAACATCTCAAAATATTGTAAGTATATGGTAACTAAGTTATTTGTTTACAGTAAACAATATGGCGTCTGAGACTTCCGGTGACGCACTTCCGCCCAAGTAGTTAAGTGGAAAAAGTGACCATAAATTGTAAAATAAAATAACGCATAGAAAATAGCCCTTTAAATCACCGTTTCTTTATACAGCAATAGCAAAAACTGTACTATAGAAAAAGACGAATTCCATTTAAACACTCTCGCTAAAGTCACACATCAGTGAACACACAGGTAACTCTACAGTGAACAATGGTCAAGGTGACTTTATAGGACGACTGCGTAATACTAATAAAAAGGCAAAAATTTACAAATAAACTACACCAAACTAAATAAATACTTACCACGGTCAGCTATCCGTGTCCGCGTCAAATGCTGAACTTGTGAAACTAAAACATGCCACACAGGCTTCTAACACGATACCCCCTTCACACACTAAGCACGTCTTTATTGCTGGACAGCTCGGCCGGGTATAACTTAGCGCCTATTGTTAGGGTCGGCCAAGCACGTTGCAAAGAATTATGGGAAAAATAAAATCGGGTGTGTTCGATATGAACAGTGATTGTCACACTTATGCACCAGACAGGCTTGAGTGCTGTATCTGAGCTATGGGTTTCGGATCATGGAGGAGGTTAAGGTTTTTGGAGCTGGTTAAAGTTTTTGTTGCAGGTGCCCTCTAATGATTATATCTTAGTTACTACTGGTCCTAACTTCATTGAACTTGTATGGATGGTGCGTCTTATGATACTGATGCACCCGACAGGCTTGAATGCTGAATCAGAGCCATAGGTTTATGATTCTTGATGAGGTTAATTTTTTGGAACAGGTCACATGTTTTATAGATGATAGCTTGCATAGTTGATTCAACTATATTATAAATGAAACGTAGAGGTTGCTTTAGATGCCTGATCATTGTTGTTAAATGATATAACATGATTCCTATGATAAAGTATTGTATGATATGAAACACTATTGTTTAATAGGATACAATATAATACCATGTTATATTGTTAAATGTTATATGATACGATAAAATATTGTATCACTTTTTTTCTATATTTTATGATATGATATTGTATCGTGATATTGTATAGTATTGATTTTTATGATACGATATTTTAAAATATCGTATCATACGATATTGAATAATATGATATTGGTTTATATGATATATTATCATATCACATGAAATTGTATTTTATGATATTTTAATATATATTATTGTATCATATGATACAATGTGTATAATATGATTGTATTATATAATATTTTACTTTATCCCATGATATTGTATCATTTGATATGATACAATGTTGTATTAAATTATATTGTATTATATAATACAATATCATATTATGTATCAAATATGATACAGTATCATACAATACAATATCATACTATAAATTTATATTTACTTTCTTTCCCTCATTAAATTGCATCGGTTGATTTGAGTGATATTTACGCACAACACAAAAGACCCAATCACAAAATCTGCTGCGTATGAATACATATAGTATACCTTCAGTATTTCTCGAAGAACAGGAACTGGCTCTTCTCGCGACTTCAAACCAGATAACGACCTGTTGTTATACTTACACTGATAAATACTTCATTGATGTAAATATATTTTGACAGTTAAATGAATTCAATTGATTAATTTCTTAGTTTACCAAGACCAAATTCATTAAATTACAGAAAGAAAAATAAAATTGTATTATTAGAATTTAAAACGCTGTGCACTATTTTTGTCAGCATATTTCGGCTGTTCCAGAGGCCATTTCGTTAATTTCGCATAACTCGTCATATTTGCGGGAAGGAAATACATGTTTAAAAAACGTAAATATAAGCATTTAATCATTTTTTTTTAAAAGATGAGGTCTTATAACTGCAACGATGAGTGCAAACAAATTTTCATAACGCTCTAGTGCGCGTTATACAATTTGTATGCACACACCGTTGCAGTCATGAGACCACATCTTTCAAAAAAAAAAATGATTCAATGCTTAATTATACAATATAATATCATATGTTTCAATGTTATGATGTATTATTGCAATATGATATTGCTTCATATAATGTTATGTTATTGTAGTTATTCCTGTTCGCTCCTTGGGGAGCATAGGGCCGCAACCACTCCTCGCCAGCGGACTCTGTTTTGGGCGACTTTTTTTAACTGGGCCCAGGTGAAGCCTGCCTCTTTTGCCTCTGATTCTACTGATCTTCTCCAGGTTTGCCTAGGTCTCCCCACCTTCCTCTTTCCCTGTGGGTTCCAATCGAGTGCCTGTCTTGTGATGTTTTCTGGGGATTTACGTAGAGTGTGGCCTATCCATCCCCATTTCCTCCTTTTTATTTCAATGTGGATGGGACCTTGTTTGGTCTTTTCCCATAGGCTTGTGTTTGATATGGTGTCTGGCCATCTGATGTTAAGAATATGGCGAAGACATTCGTTGACAAAACACTGGAGTTTGTTATTGATCGTTTTTGTTACCTTCCAGGTCTCCGAGCCATACAACAGGACTGATTTTACGTTTGCATTAAAGATTCTTATTTTGGTGTTGATGGAGAGTGCTTTTGAATTCCAAATTTGACGTTGGGTGTTAAATGCATGTCTTGCCTTGTTGGTACGACTTTTAACGTCGTTGTCAGCGCCCCCGTCCTTGCTGACAATGCTCCCCAGATAGGTAAATTTGTCTGTTTCTCTGATGTTCTCGCCATTTAATTGGATTGGTGTATTCTGTTTGTTGTTCATTCTCATCACCTCTGTCTTTTAAATGTTTTTTTAGGCCAGTCTTTTCTGCTTCTGCTGCGATACGTGACAATTTCTTTTGCGCATGTTGTTGTTTGTGGGATAGCAGGTCAATGTCATTTGCAAAATCCAGGTTCCGAGGTGTTTGGTGAAGGTCCATTGGATTCCAGTCTTGTTGCCTTGCGTTGTTTCCTTCATGATCCAATCAATAACAATTAAAAATATTGTTGGTGAAAGAATGCAGCCCTTCCTTACTCCTGTTTCTACTTTGAATGGATGTGTTAGTTTTCCATTGTGGATTATGTGAAATGTGGCATCGTCGTACAGGTTTCTAATGATGCTAATGAACTTCGGTGGTATTCCATAATGTTCCATTAGCGTCCAGATGGTTGACCTATCCACACTGTCAAAAGCCTTTTCAAAGTCCACAAATGTTCAATATAGTGGAGACTGCCACTCAATAGACTGCTCTATGATGATTCGAAGGTCTTTGCATGATCTGTTCTGGCGAAACCCTGCTTGCTCTGGTCTAAGTTCCTTGTCCAATGCTTCTTTCATTCTTTCCAAGATTACTCTTGTTAGAACTTTGCTGGCAATGGATAGAAGCATGATACTTCGCCAATTTCCACATTGCGACAGGTCCCCTTTCTTTGGTAGTTTAACTAGGTATCCTGTTTTCCAAGCATCTCGAACTTTTTCTTCTTCCCATATCTTTTGTAGTGGAGGTTGTAACATCTCTGCAGACTTTGTTGGGGTAGCTTTAAGAGCCCCTTGGGGAATGCCATCTGGACCAGCTGCTTTTCCGTTTTTCAGTGTTTTAATTGCCTTGGTAATTTCTACTCTAGATGGGGGTCCAGTTATGATTTGAAGTTCATTCATTATTGTTGGTATGTTTGCAGTACTGGGTGGTGGTGGCCGATTTAGAACTTCCTTAAAGTGCTCTACCCATCTGCTCTTTGTCCTATATCACTACTGATAATCCTTCTCTGCTTGTTTCTCACTGGGGTGTTAGTGTTCACATTCTTTCCTGACAGAGTTCTGCTTATTTCATACAGCTTTTTCATGTTGTTCTGCCTGGCTGCTGTCTCTACCTCTTTAGTCATAACGTGGACAAACTGTCTCTTGTCTTTTCTAGCATTCTTTTTGACTTGTGTGTTGGCTTCCCTATATTCTTTTTTCAGTTCCTCTTTTTGTTGAGCATCCTTACACTGGTTAATTTTTTGCTTCAACTCTTTCCTTATTTTTACTATTTCCCAAGTTTCTGCTGTTATCCAATCTTTGTGCTCCCTCTTTCTCTTTCCTAAAACTTCACTGCATGCAGTTTTCCATATGTCTTGGAGCTTAACCCAATGGTCTTCAATAGTTGTTACTGTCAATTCCTCCAATGCATCGAACTTGTTGCTTATTGCAATGTTAAACTCATCATTTTTTCTTTGTTTTTAAGAAGGTGGACATTAAATTTGTAGTGAGGTGTTTTTGATTTATCTTTAAATGCTCTGATTTTCATTCTAAGCGTAGCTGTAACAAGTTGGTGATCTGAGGCTGCATCTGCTCCTAGTCTTGTCCTAACATCAAGCAAACTTATTCTCCATTTTCGCATGATGGTAATATGATCTATTTGATTTTCTGTCTTTCCATCTGGAGATGACCAGGTTGTTTTATGTATCTTCTTATGTGAAAAGATGTAGCCTCCTATGACTAGGTCATTGAAATTGCAGAAGTCTGTAAAAAGTTCTCCATTTTCATTAATGTTACCAATGCCGTGCTTTCCCATGATGAGTTCTTTGTTGGTGTTGTCCTCTCCAACTTTGGCATTCAGATCTCCCATCACAACTTTTATGTCTCTGCGAGGTGCACGGTCTATCATTGACTGTAGTGCAGCGTAAAATTCGTCCTTCTCCTGCTCCTCTGCTGCATTTATTGGGGCATAACACTGAATGATTGTGATCTTCCTTCCCTTTGAGTTGAACCTGGCTGACATGTGTCTTGGCGACACTGGTTCCCATGCTATCATCGCTTTTGTTGCTTCTGGTGACAACATACGGGCAACCCCTTGAGTGTGTGCATGATCCTGGTCCTCATGTCCAGAGTATATGATGGTTTCTCCTGATTCTAAGCGAACGTGTCCTCTTTCATTCCATCTAACTTCGCTTAGGCCAAGTACCTTGATGTTGTACCTTGTCATCTCCTTTGCTACTTGGGCAGCTTTTCCGACCTCGTATAGGGTTCTGATGTTCCGCGTCACTACCCTGGTGTTGGCCTTAATCGACAGAAGATTTGTCGGTGCACTGGCTTCCTGACATCCCTCGAGACCCATACAAGCATTTGACTCCGTTTCATATAATATAGTAATGTATGTTTCATATAATACTATATTGTATTATGTTTCATGATATTCTATTATTTGATCTAATACAATTATAATGTATAACACAATACAATGTCATATCATACGTTACAATATCATATCTCACATTTTTTACGGTATTTTATGGTTTTATATGATATATATTATAAGTATGATAGGATGCAATTTTAATTATATATTATTGTATTGATTAACATATGAACATATGATTATCATACAATTTTTTAACAGATGATTAATATTTTGTCAAAACAGAATCCATGAATATTCAAGATCATAAAGGATGGTTTTCATATAATATGATAAAGGTGGTCTCATAAAGGTGATGCCTCATAAAGGTGGTGCCTCGTCTTGGTGAGCTTTGTAATCTGTGATGACCTATGTTTTATAATTGCGGAGCTCTCCAACGTTTAAAGGGTTCCGAGGCATATTTTGGAATTTTTTTTTAAATTAATGAAATTAAATTATCCAGGGGGATAGGGTCCGGACTCCCTCTCCCGTTTTACCGCGTTAAATTATTAATATTGAATTTTCCGGGGGACGGACCCCCTCTCCCCCTCTAGATCCATGCATGAGCAAGGAGTGTCGTAAAATGAAATTAGAAAGTTACTGTGTTTGGTCCACGATAAACAGACAGCTGGTAAGTGACAGAAGTCTGGAAGTGCATATGAACACATTATGGCGGACATTAAATTTTGTGTGGAGTAGATAATGATTAAGCATAGCTAGCACTGGTAAACATATATGTTACATGTACACATTAAAATATTTATAAACAATCATAGTAAGCGCGATGGCCTAGCGCATGCGTACAAATAATAGCATGGATTGGCGAGTACGGTGCCTGTATTTAATTCTGTGTAATCGACGAGACTTGCTGAATGCAACCAAAACAGGCGAAAGTGCGAAGATGCGAAGGCCAGAGTGCAAAGTCGGGAAGGAGCGATAGTAGAATCGCTCATTCGCCTTCGCACTTTAGGCATCACATCTTCGCGCTTCGTCGTCGCATCTTCGCACTTTTGCTCCTTCGCCTTCGCACTATCGCCCTTGCAACTTAGGTCGAAGTGGCCCTATCGGAACACCATAGATATATGTAAATGTAATTGTTAAGATGACAACCATATCCCGATGCAATACCTCATTATCTTGTTATAACAGAAGGATTTTTATTTTCTAAGATATACCCCTTCTTTCACTTTAAGTTTATTTGAATATGAATTATAATTTCTGTTACTTTCTGTAAACTGCAGCAGTAAAAATTACAATAGTGTAAAGACTATTTCACAAATAATAAAAAAAATATACTGAAAAACTTTAATCTACAAGGGGGTCATTATTCTACAGGGGTCATTTTTCTTCATGTGGAGTGTGCTCATTTTTATGAAAATGACACTTATTCTTCAGGCAAAGGGGTCATTTTTCTACGTAGAAAAATGACCCCCGGTCATTATTCTACGGGGGTCATTATTCTTCATTACACCGGCAGTATATATTTGGTTTTATATAGGAAGCAACACCTTTTTTGCCCAAATGATTAAATTGCAATGACTTTTTTCCAAGATAAAAGATACCTCCAAGAGCTTGCAGATAAATGATATTGCTGATAATGTTGAGTTTACTTCCATTAGAGAGAATGGCTTGATATTCTGCTTCGTCATCTTTACACAGGGACTGAATGACTAATTGCCTCCGAGAACTTCCTTTGTATTTCTTATCACTTGTATTTATTTTTATCGTGATATCGTCTGTCTTTTTTTGCCATGTGATAGACCATTCGGATAATTGAGCTCGTTTGACTTCTGCATCAAAACGTGCTGAATCTCCACAAACTACTCTATCTTCACCTTTTATCAAAATATCTGGTTCATCTGTAAAATAAGTCCAAAGTCACGTAAAATACATTTTAATTGCAATAACCTAAGTTCTAATGATAAATAAGAATAATAAAGTTCTAGTTCATCATTGAGTGCTTTTTGTGTCTTATACATTATGTTATTTATCAAGTAATATTTTATCAAAAAACCATTTACCTATTTCCTCTGATTTTGATGCAAAAAGTGTTGCTTCCAGAAGAAGCCTGTAATGATCTCTATCGTCATATCCAAATCTACAACCTTTTATTCTTGTCAACTCTTGTTTATAATTAGTAGTGCTCCAAGTTTTGGTAAATGTTTCAATTCTCTGAATTACGGATTGCATATCCTTCCATAGATTATTAAAATCACTGTCCGAAATTTCTGTTGAGTCAGCATGTGCATAAAAGTTGTTTCTAAATAGTCTAAGACGCTCGATATCATCACCAATCTTTGTGTCCGTGTTATTGGGCTCCAATCCCCATCCTTGAGTTGGCGTCAGTGAAGGACAGAGGTTTCTGATGAGTGTGTACAACAAAGTTACATCGAACTTGCTGTAGTCAGGCAGGAGAGGTAGTGGAAAGAAACATAACTTCAATTGATCTGGACGAAGTTTATTTTTTCCGTACATTAAAGTTGAAGAGCATTTTATCTTAACGTAAAGGTCAACAGGTTTCACACAATTAGTCAAAAGGTCGATGAGAGGCAGTTTTATGAAATCAATGCAGGCTTTTGTAAAGCAAGTAAAATTTTGCTCGGCTTTGGACAGATCGTTAGATGCCATCTGCAGTCTTATCCTTCCTAGCTTTTCTCTTCAAGTAGATGGTTTTATTGTGGACATAACTGTAAACAGAATATTAAAGCATAATTTTTGTAAAAAGAAATTGCAAGTTTAATACACTCTATCATAAGATGAGTTTACATATAGATACAAACACGTAATTAAATTGAATATAAAGAAAAGTGCAAATTCAATCTACCTTCTGTTTTTTTTAAACATTACGTATATTTTATGTTCCAGCGTAATTATATAAGTGACACCACGATTTGTATACGTTGAAAGTCACAATATACAATGTACATGTATTGTGGTAGACTAGTAGACTTATATTACCAAACACAGTATAAGGTTTATATGCAGTCATATATGTATAATATTGCAAGAAAAGAGAATAATAACCAGGGACACAGGAGGATATAGCAGTAGAAAAAATGTTTAACATTTTGTGTTTCATTAGGAGTAAGAGCCATGCAATGGAGCATCTTTGCAATGGTGATGTTTGCATAATTTATATGATATCATTGCTTTAGTGATATCTGCCAATTCAAAGGTATTAAAATCGATAGAATTTTATTGGTAGAGAAAATTTAAGATGTATCTTTAAGAGATACATGTATATGTGTATGTGTGTACAAAACATCCTTTTAATAACCACACATCAATATAGTATATTGTTTGTCTTTTTTTGTTTAATTTGTAATCATTCCAAACTATACCACAATTTTCTTCCTAATAATACTTCACAATTTATAATTTTCTACAAACTATAGAACTGGTATTAATTGAATGACAAATATTTCTAAATGATTTTACTGGTTCTGCAAAATGACTTATCGTTGAATAATACACGCTTAACACGTCATGGCCTTATAATGTTGTTTAATACCATTAACAGTAGAGATCGTTAGATACGGTAGGATCAACGAATTGAGAACATCGCAACTGTAGAGAAGGTAATAAAAATTTTGCATTTTAAATGTAGACACCTGTTTGATTGCTGATCTTACTGCGCCTTTTCCCATGATTTCGCCTACACCTGTGTTTGGACGGAAAGTACCTGTTACTAAAAATAGCTTCAGGTACCTATAGCTGTCGTAATATGATTTTCGAAACCTGGATACACTGTACTGATTTTATAATGGTGTCTGTAAGAACTGATTTGTCATAAATTCGGGAAAACTCTGTGTATAGCAGTAGTTGATATTCTGAACCGTGATAAGTTCAAGCAGAATGCAATGGATCTAAGCGTAAATAGAGTACATGTATAGTGTTTATGAAGATATCTGTTTATATTGGGTATGGTCATACTCAGACATAATTTTAAAAAAACCAGAAGAATAGATGTACGTGTTACTTAACCTCTCTATTCTGTTCATGTTTCAATTTAAGTGAAAACAACCCCTTCTTAGTGGATTCGATCCAGCGACCACAAAATCAAAAAGACCTCCGCGTTACCACTAGGCCACGCATCTAACTTTTTCAGCAGATGCATTATCAATATATAAGGCTATATACATGAATGTATTAGAAAAGACACTAATTGAAATATTTGTCTAATTTTCAGTACGAAGACCACGTTAAACCAAATTTAATTCAATGTAAACGTGTACTACAGTACCTGTAGAACATAATTTTAATCGGATGACTTTGGTTTAGAGTGGTTAAAATACTCAAATATCCAATTTTTTATCGTATACTTCTTTCCTATATATCCCTAACAAAACCTGATATTTTAATGATGTCGTGTAAGATAATTAAGACTCTTAGAGCATGGTGATTGTGTAATTTGCGTTTCTTTGAATATATTTAAACTAAATATTGTATAATATTGAAAATGTCTGTTTGCAAAAGATTATATTTGAGGCCAAATCGTATATTAAGTGCGCTATACCTCTTTACTTAAAAAATTTCGTGTGAAATTCTTTGTTTTATAAATGTGCTTTATTGGTATAAGTTTCAATGAAATGTCGCTCATTCTGTTGATAGTATTATTTATGATGATATTAAATCAGTTTATCTTGTTTGCCACGAGTCATTTTGTTAAAGAAATGAAACATGTAATTTCTTATTTTACGTTATTTGTAAACAAACATAAGACTCGAGTTTTGTTTACATAGAAACGAATTCTTACCTCTGTGTCTCTCTTACACCTTGAATTCTAACATTCAAATTTTTCTCAAATCGTCAAGGTTCCTTTAAATCGAAAGTAAATATTTCGTCTTACCTTTCTTACATTGTGATTCATTGCGAACCCCTCTACGCATAATTATACGTAATGTCATTTCCATATATTTCCTTGATTCGAATAAGTACTATCAAAAGACATTGGAGACAACAACAAACAAACAACCATTGACATTTACATTTGGTAAAAACAGGTGACAGGAAGTAAAAAAAAAAAACTTGTTTATTGAAAAGATCCAATCCACCCCTGCGAATGTTATTGTCATTTAAATTTTAGACCACGTGGTTTTATTTGACCCTTTCAGTTTCGCAGTAAAAATCATGCCTCGTGTTTATAGTCTATTTCATAGAATCTAGGTATTTGTTATCAATTATAAAATCTAGAGGTTTATTGATTTTAAACTTTATTTCATTAATTGGTGGATAAAATGTGTTCTAGAAATAAATGTGACAATACAAAAAATAGTTTTCGTCTGCTGTTGCAAGGAAGTAGAGATCCCCCATAGGATTAATTTTCGATCTGCGCCTGACCTAGTAATAGCATCAATAGTGAAACAGACTATACTATTTTATGCAGAATGTTCCTTGAAAATTGCTCGATATACTAGGTTTCTATGCAAAACAGACACCCGTTATTTTTCTAAAAACATGGTATTGCACACCACAAGCATCAAACATGGCTATGATTTATTAAGCAACCCAATGTTTATATTTTCAACCATTCTACACGTGGTTGAACACGAACGATACCTCTGTTCTGAATATTATCGTTTAATATAAATAACTGCTAGATGGTGAAATAAGACATACCATTTAAAAGATTTTCATGTTTTAACATAAATCAAAGTAGGATATGATATGAAAAACGGTGAAGTCTCGTGAACTTTCATTCGAGCACCTCTGGATTTAATACATACTTAGCAACGATAAAGAAAACATTCCGAACACATTCGCAGGGGTGCAATCGCTTTAAGGATTACGAACACATGATTAAAACTGACGTCAATGCAAGTAATGCAAGTAATTCTTATCTATACACTGCCCCAAAATATCCTAGAGTCACATTTCAGGCACGTAGCATCAGGGGGGGGGGGGGGGGGGCAGGGGGGGCCTGCCCCCCCCCCCCCCACTTTTTCTCGCAGCAACAATTTTTTTAAAATTTACATATAAAAATATGAATTATAATGGAGTTGGCCCCCCCCCCCCCCCCACTTTTTTGGAAGTTAGTAAAAAATTGATATGAAAATAAGGAAATGAGTAGTAAAATGGAAATACCAGTTTGCCACGAGTCATTTTGTTAAAGAAATGAAACATGTAATTTCTTATTTTACGTTATTTGTAAACAAACATAAGACTCGAGTTTTGTTTACATAGAAACGAATTCTTACCTCTGTGTCTCTCTTACACCTTGAATTCTAACATTCAAATTTTTCTCAAATCGTCAAGGTTCCTTTAAATCGAAAGTAAATATTTTGTCTTACCTTTCTTACATTGTGATTCATTGCGAACTCCTCTACGTATAATTATACGTAATGTCATTTCCATATATTTCCTTGATTCGAATAAGTACTATCAAAAGACATTGGAGACAACAACAAACAAACAACCATTGACATTTACATTTGGTAAAAACAGGTGACAGGAAGTAAAAAAAAAAACTTGTTTATTGAAAAGATCCAATCCACCCCTGCGAATGTTATTGTCATTTAAATTTTAGACCACGTGGTTTTATTTGACCCTTTCAGTTTCGCAGTAAAAATCATGCCTCGTGTTTGTAGTCTATTTCATAGAATCTAGGTATTTGTAATCAATTATAAAATCTAGAGGTTTATTGATTTTAAACTTTATTTCATTAATTGGTGGATAAAATGTGTTCTAGAAATAAATGTGACAATACAAAAAATAGTTTTCGTCTGCTGTTGCAAGGAAGTAGAGATCCCCCATAGGATTAATTTTCGATCTGCGCCTGACCTAGTAATAGCATCAATAGTGAAACAGACTATACTATTTTATGCAGAATGTTCCTTGAAAATGGCTCGATATACTAGGTTTCTATGCAAAACAGACACCCGTTATTTTTCTAAAAACATGGTATTGCACACCACAAGCATCAAACATGGCTATGATTTAATTAAGCAACCCAATGTTTATATTTTCAACCATTCTACACGTGGTTGAACACGAACGATACCTCTGTTCTGAATATTATCGTTTAATATAAATAACTGCTAGATGGTGAAATAAGACATACCATTTAAAAGATTTTCATGTTTTAACATAAATCAAAGTAGGATATGATATGAAAAACGGTGAAGTCTCGTGAACTTTCATTCGAGCACCTCTGGATTTAATACATACTTAGCAACGATAAAGAAAACATTCCGAACACATTCGCAGGGGTGCAATCGCTTTAAGGATTACGAACACATGATTAAAACTGACGTCAATGCAAGTAATGCAAGTAATTCTTATCTATACTCTGCCCCAAAATATCCTAGAGTCACATTTCAGGCACGTAGCATCAGGGGGGGGGGGGGGGACAGGGGGGGCCTGCCCCCCCCCCCCCCCACTTTTTCTCGCAGCAACAATTTTTTTAAAATTTACATATAAAAATATGAATTATAATGGAGTTGGCCCCCCCCCCCCCACTTTTTTGGAAGTTAGTAAAAAATTGATATGAAAATAAGGAAATGAGTAGTAAAATGGAAATAACCCCCCCCCCCCCCCCCCCCCGCACGGATTAGGAATTTCATGATTTGTAGGAGAAAAAATTTTGGTAGGGAAGAATTTTTTTTTGGAAGTATAGTTGAGCCCCCCCCCCCCCTTCCCACGGATTAGGATTTTGAAGATTTTTGGAAACTTTAAGTTTCCCTTTTTTTTTTTTTTTATGGGTATGCCCCCCCCCCCACTTTCAAAAACGATGCTACGTGCCTGCATTTTCCTTTATACTTCGATATTCATAAATACTACATTGTTCAGGCGATGTTCAATCAAAAGTATGAAACAGTTCCAGGTTATCTCCTTTAAAACGCCCCTCTAGGTAATGAAGTTTTGCATTGCAACAGACTCAGAGAATATTGTTGAAAAATTGTGCGAGGTGTTCCGAGTGACTTCCGAATGGAGAAAAGATGTCACCATTTCCCGTTATAAATCTCCGTAATAAATCCGTTTTCGTTCCTGTGATTTTTTCCGTGTGAACAATGACAATGTGTCCGTTTAGTTATCTTGGAATTTTTTTCCTTTCATCTAATTCAATTGCACTTCTTTCACTCGCATGTGTATTTTTATTAAAAATCGTCCAAATGTACTGCATATCCAATGAAATATAAATATCTTGGGACAGACTATAAAGACTGTTGTGTAAGAAATGTTGTCATCATATATACTAAGTACACTTGAGAAATAGGTATTAACACATATTTAAAAAAAAATTATTAATCAATGTTATTACTGAATTAACTACTTTAATATATATATTAATATAAATTATTCATAATTTTTGCTTAAACAACGACATTTATCTGCCTTATTCTGGAAAGACATTGAAACACCCGCCAATATTTAAAAATGAAGGATATTGTTTTACGCGGGATTTAATTTGACAAATTTGGATTGTTATAAAGTTCAATGTCATGAGTAAAATTTGTTCTGAACACAAAACTTGTTCATGAAATGAATTATTTTCGACATGTAGCTTTCAATTTTGTTTAATATGGAATGGACAAAAATGGACTTAAAGCAAAACAGGGAAAATGTGGACTTTTTTTTAAGATTTTGTTCTCCGCTAAAACATTTTTGGTAGCGTTATAATATTAAAAGTTCAAGATTTTTATTTGTGAGCCAAAATAATTTTGCATATGTTCGTTTTATCTAAATTATTGATTTAGATATTCGTATGGCACGCAATGCAAAATTATTGAAATATGTCTAAACACGATAAAAGACACCATATCTCAAAATTTTAAATATTGGATCAAATAAATCTTATGCAAGCAGAATAAGGTCAGTATTAGTAAATCAATACTAAAATGTTCAATTATAAGCGTCATTAATTCCATTTTTTGTTACACTGAATAAAAAAATGGGTTACCGTATCGATTTGTAAACTGATAGAGAAAATTCGGACTGAAAAAAATTCCCTATGTAATTGTTATTGCAATTGCAATATTTGACATAAATATTGTCTTGAGCAACCATGATTAAAATAAATTCATGACTCAAAAAGTACATTTGTTCTCCAATATTTTTCAGACCCGTGAATTCCAATTTAATGTACGCTGAACAGGAAAACTTAATAAACCTTGAAATAACAGAGCATCAGCAGATTCGCCAACAGCAAATTGGTAAGAACCTCGTAAGTTGTAAGAACTTGTGTTCGAACCATTTGTATATGTTTATGCATATATGATCAAAAAAAGCAAATTGGGAGATGAACTAATAATATTTCTTAAGCACATTCAGGACCAAGAAAATGGATATGTGGTCAAACCTTACCTTCACAGAATGATGGAGGTTATCCGAGCTAGCAATGCTTCCCAGGGGGGGCGTTTTCTTTCCCTACACAGCCTGAAGATACAATCGAGATGTCCTAGCTAATACCCCCAGCGTATGGTCAACAAGGTGACAATAAGGGTGGAAGGTCGAGGTCGCCAGCCTCCATCCAATCACAGGGGCTCGTCACAAAGTTGTTGTTTTTTTACTTTTTTATATATACCACCTCTATACAATAAAATACAGGTGTACTTTATTGTATAGAAGTGGTAGATATAAAAAGTTTAAAAACTTCGTGACGAGTCTGTATCCGCCGTATTCGAGCAAAAATCCATTGTTATGGTAATTACTTCTGAACATTAACACTATGGCTGTCATGATAAGTTTTGGTTTTATTTGCATTATCACACTTCTTACAACTTTTTCCTCTGCATGTTTCCATTACAATCATATAAAAAAGCATTTTCTTTAAATAATTTCTGTAAAATTCATAAACATGCATATCAGTATTAATTTTTGTGTCGAAGAATTAAAATTCAGATACAGTGCGTTAAATGGGCATGGTGAAGATTTCGGTCAAAATTTCTTTACGTTTTAGATACCTACAATGCTTCGGTTAAGCATTTATAATAGTGAAATAAAATGTGAGTGTCATTCGTCGAGTTACAATCGAGATACAGAGCTCACATTCTTTTTAATATAAACAAAGCTGAGGCTTTGTTTCTGTTTACTTTTTAATGTTAACAAGACGATTTCAGGTTTAGACCTAAGATCAATGTGACAAGCCCTAAGAACTCTTTATTTATGTTCAAAACTAATAAGCAGATAGAAAAAAATAAACTTGAAAAATTTTTAACTGTTATATCCTTCCAATGTAAACATGAACATGGCATAAACCTTGTTTACATAACGAAGCATTGTGAGCTCTGTATGACTGCGGCTGACACTCAAGTTTGGTTGATCTTTAGAAATGCATTACTAAAGCAGTGTAACATTAAGAACAAGAAATCATATTGACGCAAGCGTCAAACGGGCCGCAAAAATATACATGTAATTGTTGTTTGAATCATCATTGGTTGTTAACATAAAAACACAGAACGAAGAAGGAAATAACGAGTTGGTTGTACTAATTTTAATGGTAGATTTTGATATTTTCAGCAACACGTTTTAAAGTTTCACATTTTACTATTATTATTAAGAATAGAGTTCGTTACTGTAAGCATTTCTAACGGTTGTTGTATGAGCATTGCTTTAGTATGAATTAAGTAATGGATAACACATTGATTTGTACAATATTTCAATACAAAGTTCAATTCATTATTATTCTCTTGGAAATTAATTATTTCAAACCATCTTAATTTTTTGGTGGATTGTATTGAATTAAAACTTAATGCATTAGTTTAAATAATTTCAAGGGACCACATAGTAAAATAGAAATGGATTCAGATAAAGGTACATGTAAGATCATGCTCATCCGGTAGAATCTGTTCAACTTTAAAGGTAAACAAGAGGCCCAGGGGCCACATCGCTCACCTGAGCAACAATTGCCTTAATTCTGATCAAATTAGCATTACAGTATCAAAATATCTTGACAACTGAGTACAGTAGATCTTGCTAAAAAAAATTGAAAATCTGCCAATTTTTATCAACCTCTTATTTTTTGGTAAATACCAAGCCCCTTTTGTTGTTGTACCTGTAAGAAGATTTGTCTCTATTCCTATATAACCCCCCCCCCCTCCCCCCATTTCATGGCCCCATTTTTCTCTTGGGAATCATGGTTTCATCAGACTTTAATCTGCATAACCTTTGCTTTCACACTAAGTACTGAGTTTTGAACCGAACACTTTCCCAGAATAGTTTTAAAGATTTTCTCTTCATATTCCTATGTAAAAATTCAAACCGCCATCACGGTCCCGCCCTACCACTAGGGACTGTGATTTTGCAAACTTGAATTTACACTACCCGAGGATGCCTCTACACAAGTTTAAACCCTTTCTGGCCAAAAATTCTTTAAAAAGAAGATTTTTAAAGATTTTCTCTATATATTCCTAAGTAAAAATTCATCCCCCATTGTGGCCTCACCCTACCCCTGGACTATTATTTAAACAAACTTGAATCTATACGATCTGGGGATGCTTCCACTCAAATTTGGGCTTTCCTGGCCTAATAATTTTGAGAAGAAGACTTTTAAAGATTTTCTCTATCTATAAAATTTCATCCCCCATTGTGACCCCGCCCTACCCCCAGGGACCATGATTTGAACAAACTTGAATCCACACTTCCTAAGGATGGTTACATGCGAACTTGAGATTTCTTGGCCAAATATTTTTGAGAAGAAGATTTTTAAAAGATTTTCTCAATATATTCCTTTGTAAAACTTGATCTCCCAATTGTGGCCCCACCCTACCCCCGGGGATCATGATTTGAACAAACTTGAATCTACACTACCTGAGGATGCTTTCATTTCAATTTGAACTTTTCTGGCCTAATAGTTTTTGAGAAGATTTTTAAAGATTTTCTCTATATATTCTTATGTAAAACATGATCCCCCTATTGTGGCCCCACCCTACCCCCGGGAACCATGATTTGAACAAACTTGAATCTACACTATCTGAGGATGCTTCCACTCAAATTTGAGCTTTCCTGGCCTAATAGTTTTTGAGAAGACTTTGGCTCAGGTGAGCTAAAAAAGGTTAAGTTTACAATGCAATAAGTTGTTAAAGTTGGTTTCTGGAAGAAGAGACTTTGAAAATGTTCTTAATAAATATTGAAATTTTTTTTAGTTTTTTAATCTTTAGTTTTTAAGATCTGTGTACAAACATAGAATTGTGAGCAAATCTCTGTATCTTGCTTATAATTCGAAGCTTAACACTCAAATATGGTTAGTAAATAGAAATTGTAAACAATTATATAAAACACAAGAAACATGCACTATAACAAATAAAGAACACAATTTATTTTTTCGAAATGAATCATATATATACATGTACATGTATATACCTACATATTTCCGACAGCGATATCAAACTCTATTTAAACTGAATAAACTCGAGAAAATGCCGAGCATCTCAACAAAACCTATTGCATTAATATACCATTACGCAAAATATAATGCCGAATTACCGATAGAATGAATTGTATTTCAGTACTTTTTTGATACATCAGATTTTGCTTAATTTGCGCAGGTAAACAGTTAACTGTTTGATTTACCGAAGTCTCTGTTTGATTTGATACGTAAAAATCACGAAATACAGACGATAGTTCCCAGGTTACAAAGCATAAATAATGAAAACGAAACGAAAATCAGAACAAGCTAACACCAACTTCATGTGTGAAAACTGTCAACGCATTGAAATATTTAGCCTCAATTTACTTCACAAAATCGGCACAAATACATTTTGCATGTTTCAAAACTCTCCCTTCATTCGCGAACTGTTGCACAACAAGCAAATTCATCATAGTCAGATCGACCCTTTTTCGTATAATGTCATGGCTGCTTTAAACAAAGAACCTCGTTTTAGATGTATGGAATACGAGTCTTGGTAAAATGGGTACGCAAACGTGGGCCGTGGCAAAATAAAAGCCGGGGCAGATCGGCAATCGTCAATTCCAAATACGCATTATTTTGCAGCAATATTTACAGCAAATACAAATATACTGGTCCATCAAATATCCTGAAATTTTAATGAGATTGGCAGATTAATAACTGCCAATCTTTTGTTTTGCCCAGGCCAAGTCTTGTCTACCCATTTTACCGAATGCCGAATCCGAAGCTATTAAACTGATTGAAACACGCCTTTCCTTTATTATTATTTTTGTAATAACTCAGATTTGAAACATAATTAGACCTTAATTTTTGCAATTTATATTTTCCTTCCCATAAGGATAATTTATGCTAAACAACGTTGAATTGGAATCAGTAGTTCTTGAGAAGAAGATTTTTTAAAATGCACCCCCCCCCCCCTTTTTTTTACAGTTTCAAGGTTTTCTCCGCTTTGAATACAGATCTGACTTTTATTTCTGCAATTTATATTCGCCCTCCCATAAGGATGCTTTGTGCCAAATTTGGTTGAAATTGGATAAGCGGTTTTAGAGAAGAAGTTCAAAATGTAAAAAGTTTACAGACGGACAGACAGACGGACGGACAGACGGACGGACGGACGGACGGACGACGGACAAAAAGTGATCAGAATAGCTCACTTGAGCTTTCAGCTCAGGTGAGCTAAAAATAAGCCGGATAATTTTTTACCTAAATGGAATTATAAATTTTTTCTACCCTACAGTTTATGAAAATAATCATGGTTATTTCAAAAGAATTAAAAATAAATTAGGTTAGCTTGAATTTTCAGGTCCATTCAAATTTTCAGTTCTTTCATATTTTTGCGTAAATAATTGTTATGGATGTCATTTCATGATAATGTTCTACCACAAAGTACATGGCAATATAATAAATTCACACACAGTCATTTTATTTGACGCAACACATAGAAATTCAAATACATCATTTATATAAAATTTCATGTCATTCAGGTCTTTAGTATTTCAGGTCTTTAGAATGTCCCATATACCGATACAATAAACAACTCTGAAATTTTCCGAATATATTATAGTCTCGATAAAACGCGTCTAACACGACAGTCTATGACAAAATTTTCATTTACGAGTAAAACAAACATGTTTTATTTTCTAAAAGGCATAAAACATATTCCTGCAAATTTATTTTTAATTGATAAAAATGAGCATACTATTAATTCAATTTTTAAAAAAAACTATCCCGCAGAAACGCAGTTACAATATTTAAATGTGTATCAAATAACGGACCGCCTCCTGGCGGACGTAATAAAAAAAGAAAAATTGACCAAAATCGTGACCATGTCCCTTCTAATACGACTTCACTGTTCCCCTTCTTATTCATGTATAATGGATTAGAATATTGCAATCTAATATCACTTAAATGAAATGCTTTCTTTTTACTGTAGAAAAAGTAAAAATGTAAAAAGTATCCAGGGGTAACTTGTGAATCTTTTTCTTTTAAAATATTGACATCTTTCAATGAATTATTTTCAATCAAATATTTCTGATGCTAGCAAAAAGGTTTTTGGACAATGATATCCTTCTGATGGATTGTGAATAATGTAACAGGTACATGACGCATGATGGCGGTAATCTCACACAATGACACATTCTTCAGTAACATTCTCCACAATAAACTCAACAGGTACTTCTACTAACTGAAAGTCTCAGGGGGAAAAATTGCACTGCTATGTTTTTATTTGAACATCTCTCATGTTTCCGTAACGTTCAACATGGGATATTCTTTCTTCGCTTATCCTAAGTTTTATACAATCTGATATTTCGTCGTATTCTGGGGTGTTTTTCAAATCATCGAAGCAACACCTAGACGCTAGTGTTATGGCAGCTGGCAGGAGTTGTTTCAGATTCAACTGGTCTGCAGCTATGATAAGCCCAAAAAGACTGCTAGCATTTATTGCTTTTGATTTTTCACAGGCCCTGGTTAGTTTTTCTTCGTATTCCGTCATTAATGATTTTCTCTCCTCTCTCATCATTCCACTAAGTACATGAAAGTTTTCAACAACCGATGCATATAACCCTATGAATAAAAGTATTCATTACATTTTTTTTTAATTTCGCTATCATTTCATGATAAAAACATAGGTAATCACAGATTACAAAGCTCACCGAGACGAGGCATCACCCTTATGAGACTTCACCTTTATGAGACCACCTTTATCATATTAAATGAAAATCATACTTTATGATCTTGGATATTCATGGATTCTGTTTTGACACAATATCGTATATCATCTGTTAAAAAATTGTATGATAATCATATGTTCATATGTTAATCAATACAATAATTTAAAATTAGATATTGCATCCTATCATATTTACAACATATATCATATAATACTATATAAATAGTGCCTGTTTGGGAGGGTAACAGTTGAAATTGACACCCCGAGAAAACCATTGTCAACCGACGCGAAGCGGAGGTTGACAATGGTTTTCGAGGGGTGTCAATTTCAACTGTTATCCTCCCAAACAGGCACTATTTATTTTGTTATACTGAATGTCTTAATTTTTAAGAAAATTTTACTGCTTTTATATAGGAATAACGTGAATTCTACAGCGAACCGTACGCGCATAATTTTCGCGCATGTAACATTTTTTAATGTTACCCGTTGCTAAGTGCGTTGCTAACGCTGAGGGTAATAGAAAATATTATTAACTGCGCCTTAACCAATCAGATTTCAGTATTTAACATGAAAGTATAACAAAATAAAATACCATAATAAACAATGATGAGATATGATATTGTTAACATATGATATGACATTGTATTGTGTTATACGTTATTGTATTTGATCAAATAATACAATATCATAATATAATAAACAATATAGTATTATATTACAATATCATATTACATAATACATCATAACATTGAAACATATGATATTATATTGTATAATATAGTATGATATTGTATGATACTGTATCATTTTTGTTACATAATATGATATTGTATCATATTATACAATGTTATTTGATACAACATTGTATCATATCAAATGATACAATATTATGTGATAAAGTAAAATATTATATAATACAATATTATATTATACATATTGTATCATATGATACAATAATATATTTAACAATATCATACAATACAATTTCATGTGAATCAGATTATAAACCAATATCATATTATACAATATCGTATGATACGATATTATATAATATAACAGTATCATATTATACAATTTCATAAAATATCAAAAAATTGATACAATATCATATCGTATCATATAACTTTTTATAATATTACATATGATATTATATTGTATCATATTAAACAATATTGTTTCATACCATACAATACTATATCATAGGAATCATGTTATATCATTTATCAAAAAACACATCTATCTATTGGGCAAGTTTGAGTGAGGTAGGAGATTTCTTTAGCATCTTTGATAATTGAGATCAGGCTCTGCATCTGAAGCAACCTCTGCGTTTCATTTATAATATAGTTAAATCAACTATGCAAGCTATCATCTATAAAACATGTGACCTGTTCCAAAAAAACTAAACCTCATCCAGCATCCGAAACATATGGCTTAGATTCAGCATTCAAGCCTGTCAGGTGCATCAGTATCATAAGACGCACCATCCATGGAAGTCTGGTGAAGTTAGGACAAGTAATAACTAAGATATAAACATCAGAGGGCACCTGTTTCAAAAACTTTAACCAGCTCCAAAAACCTTAACCTCCTCCAGCATCCGAAACCTATGGCTCAGATTCAGCATTCAAGCCTGTCTGGTGCATCAGTATCATAAGACGCACCATCCATGGAAGTCTGGTGAAGTTAGAACAAGTAGTAACTAAGATATAATCATCAGAGGGCACCTGCAACAAAAACTTTAACCAGCTCTAAAAACTTTAACCTCCTTCAGCATCTGCAGCTTATAGCTCAGATTCAGCACCCAAGTCTTTCAAGTCCATAAGTAGGTCCAGATGCATCATCCATGCAAGTTTGGTGAAGATAGGACATGTAATAGCTTAGATACAGGACCTGCAACAAAAACTTTAACCAAGTCCGGACGCCGACGCCGACGCCGAGGGTATAGCATAAGCTCCCCCTGACTTCGTCTCGGTGAGCTAAAAATTAAACCTCATTCACCATCCGAAACCTATGGCTCAGATTCAGCATTCAAGCCTGTCAGGTGCATCAGTATACATAAGACGCATCTCCATGCAAGTTTGGTGAAGTTCAGACCAGTAATAACTAAGATATCATCATCAGAGGGCACTAGCAATTAAAACCTTAACCTGCTCCAGCATCTGCAACCTTTGGCTCAGATTCAACATCCATGCCTGTCAGGTGTATCTGTATCATAAGACACACCACCCATTCAAGTTTGGTGAAGTTAGGACCTGTAATAACTAAGATATATTTTATAGCATCCTTGATAATGGAGATCAAGCTCTGCATCTGAACCTTCCTCTGTGATTCATTCATACTACAGTTTAATCAACTATGCAAGTTTGAAAAAGTACTATTATCTATTAAACATATGACCTGTTCCAAAAAACTTAACCATATCCAGCATCTGAAACCTATTGCTCAGACTCAGCATTCAAACCTGTCAAGTGCATCAGTATCATAAGACGCACCATCCATGGAAGTCTGGTGAAGTTAGGACAAGTAATAACTAAGATATAATCATCAGAGGGCACCTGTTTAAAAAACTTTAACCAGCTCTAAAAACCTTAACCTCCTTCAGCATCCGAAACCTATGGCTCAGATTCAGCATTTAAGCCTGTCTGGTGCATCAGTATCATAAGACGCACCATCCATGCAAGTCTGGTGAAGTTAGGACAAGTAGTAAGGCCAGCATTTTTTTATTTTTAGGTTTACAAACCCGCCGCTCGGTTTTCTGAGTTTTTAGAAAAAAAATAAAATTACAAAAAAGATTTTTTTTTCTCCCCGACAGCAAATTTTTTCTAGTAGGAAAAGTGTATCGTCATTGTTATCACAGAGGCATAAAATCTGCTCTTTTTGTGTCATGATAGCCTAAAAATTTCTTACGCATCTTTTTCTCGTGCTACATTCTTCAGAGAAGCTTCAACAAACACTCTGCTGTAAGTTTCATACTTTGAAGTTTTACCGACAGTGTTGACCAGTGGCTAGACGAGATAGTCACACCTCACTGAACATGGCTTCGATAGTTACCTGTGCAGCTGTTTTCAAGTACATCACTGTAAAATGATTCCCTTTCTTTTTGTGTTGAATTGGCATATGTATTCATTGGCTTTTAAAAAAAAAATTTTTACAGAGAGAGAGAGAGAGAGAGAGAGAGAGAGATGTATTAGAGATATTCTGCAGTAACTATTCTCATGAACACATTTTAAAGTGACCTGCCTAGTGAATTTAAAAAAAAAATCATATTATTGTTTGTGCATTTTCCGTTATTTTCAATTAAAATATACCATTACATAATTAATTGCATAGTTGTACTTTGTACATGGAAATTCAACAGGATAAAATACATGCACACATATAGTTGCAGTGATTTCATGGAGTCTGTTCACATTCACAATGTTATGTTTGAGTTTTCTCACATATAAACACCCAAACCAATTTTGTAAAAAAAAAAAATGTGAGAGATCAATGAAGTTGAATATTTTTTAACTGCAGAAAACATGAAAGTAATATATTTTGTATATTAATAATTATATACTAGTATCATACAGGAGAAAAAATTATTACTTTATGTACATAAAATTTAGGTTGTTTTTTTTAAAATGAAATGTTGACATGTCCGACAATAGTTTGACTGGTAACTTTGAATCTTGGGCTAGTAACTTTGTGGCCAAATTTTGTAATTGCACACCCCTGACATTGCTATATGTACATGTAATATCAAAGCTGTATGTCTAATATTCTATTGTACTATTTCAGAGATATGTTACACAGATGACATACTTTTCACATGCTACACTTGATGCAGTTACACACCACTATCATGAAGTTGTCATTCATTATATTAATATTAGAATAAAGATGATGTCATAAAAGTTTTTTTTTCTCCTACAGAACTTTACAATTTTGTGGTTCGTAAACCTAAAAGTAAAAAAATTGTAGGTCAAAAGAGATTTTTATTTTTTTTTTATTTCCTCCTCCTACGGAACTTTATCATTTTGTGGTTCGTAAACCTAAAAATAAAAAAATGCTGGCCTAACTAAGATATAATCATCAGAGGGCACCTGCAACAAAAACTTTAACCAGCTCTAAAAACCTTAACCTTGTCCAGCATCCGAAACCTATAGCTCAGATTCAGCATTCAAGCCTGCCTGGTGCATCAGTATCATAAGACACACCATCCATGCAAGTTTGGTGAAGTACGGACCAGCAGTAACTTAGATATTGCTATCAAAGGGCACCTGCAACAAAAACTTTAACCAGCTCCAAAAACCTTAACCTCCTCCAGCATCCGCAACCTATAGCTAAGATTCAGCACTCAAGCCTGTCTGGTGCATCAGTATCATAAGACACACCATCCATGCAAGTTTGGTGAAGTACAGACCTGCAGTAACTTAGATATTGCTATCAAAGGGCACCTGCAACAAAAACTTTAACCTGGTTCAACAATCTTAACCTCCTCCAGCATCTGAAATTTAGGACTCAGATTCAGCATCCAAGTCTTTCAAGTCCATAAGTAGGTCCAGATGCATCATCCATGCAAGTTTGGTGAAGATAGGACAAGTAATAGCTTAGATACAGGACCTGCAACAAAAACTTTAACCAGGTCCGGACGCCGACGCCGACGCCGACGCCGAGGGTATAGCATAAGCTCCCCCTGACTTTGTCTCGGTGAGCTAAAAAGTAAAAAAAAACACAAGCTAAATAATTGTGCAGTTTAGTAACACTATACGTACCCTGTTGTATCCTTGTGATCGTCAAGGTCTCCAGCAATTTATTCCTTTCCTTAGTTATTGTCATCAACATCTTTTCAGAAACCAGTGTATCGATGCCAGCTTGCTTCAGCGATTTTTCGTCATACTTTGCACATATTTGTATGGCTAGTGGCAAAGCTGTTGAAAGATTATATAACTCTGCATTTGCAACATAATTCAGAACAGCTTTGGCATTGGCTCTTTGCATTCCCTGCTGGTTGACTAACTGAAGTGTTTGGACCATACATTTTTCGCACTTCTCTTTAACCTTTAACACTTGGTATTCCTCAGCCAGCGGTAGAATAGATAGTACTGTGTCTTCTGTAAAATATAAAGTTCCTAACCTTTAAAAAGGACTCCAATACGTGGACTATATGCATGATCTTTAAACAAAAATATGAAAGTTTGGGTCAAGCTAGGTATAAGACAATATATAGTTCCCTCGAAACGATAATCAGTAAATGTGTTCGTTCTATACATTATTTACAATATTCATCAAAATATGGGGTAGCCAAAATATAGAGTAAATTTGAGGTCTTTATCAATTCAGGTTGATGGGGCGACGGGTTGACAGGTTGACAAAGACCAATCAACCTATCGATTGTCAATCCATCGACCTTTTTATCGCAAGTTTTACGGCTGTAAGTAAGTGTTGCATGAAAAACAGAGTAAACGATATTTCGGCTCAAAAGTTCAGGAATAATTTATTTAAATGATTGAATTCAACACATAAAGAATTACTGTAGATCAGCCATCTTTCGGATAACAACGGTTTAAACTAGAGAGTATCGGAGAACCTTTAAAGAGGAACTTTTGCAAAACTAGCGTCTAACGGTTATAGATCAATCCACACTTTACAAAAGTTATGTCCCTTGGCCGCCATCTTTGGGGAAAAACCCATATATTTCTCACAGTAGCCTTTGTAGTTTAGAGGGTTGTAACTTCGTCATTTGACATTAGTAATCTGGTTCGCTGTGAATTTTGGTTGCCGAAAGTTGGGGCAACCCACACATCGAAGGAATAAATTAAATTCTAAGTGATTTCTTCACAGGACGACCAAATATATGGTTGCATAAAGAAGGGAAAAGTTGTTTTTCCCTTTTGACCTTTGGGTTGATCCCGCAAAGGGAAACAACTTTTGCAAAGTGTGGATTGGACTGTTGGGATGTGTTTTGGGATGACATCTGAGCTAAGACAGCCATGATAAAATCAGCTTCAAAGGGGCATAGTCATAATGTATGAAAAATGTACAGTAATATAGAATGTGTATAAAAAGATTTTCAAAATTTCCTCCACTTATTCATATGCTGATTTAGGCTCTTTTGAAACTGGATTATTGAAATTGGATGATTGAAACTGGATAGTCAAATTACATATTGTGCATCCTGGGTATTACAGTTCTCTGGAAGATCAAGAAAAACTATTTATATAAACATAAACCTACATCAAACTTTGAACCCACTGTGTGGCTCAAGAAATGCCCAAAGGATACAGTCTAACAACTAAAAATCAACAAATGCAAAAATGCTTGCTTATAAGTAATACCATAAATCATAACATTTAAGTTTTTGATAGTAATAAAATTGTTTTCCTACGTAAAAAATAACCTCACCCCATTCTGGCCTCATTATACTCACGCGGATCATGAATTGAACATACTTGAATTAACTCTACATTAGGATGCTTTCACACAAGTTACAGCTTTTTATGACAAGTTGGTTTTTAGAGGAAGATATTTAAAGATTATTTCAATATATTCTTATGTTAAAATTCTGACCCCCCCCCCCCTCAATTGTGGCCCTACTCTACCTTCAGGCATTATGATTTAAACAAACTTGAATCTAGAGTACCCGTGGATGCTTTAACGCATGATTTTTAATGATTTTTCTCTATATATTCTATTATATAAAATTTGACACACCCCCCCCCCCAAATGTAGTTCCACCCTACCTCTGTGGATCATAATTTAAACAGCTTTTCTGGCCAATGGTTTCTGAGAAGAATATTTCTTAAATTACCAACAAATTTTGAATAATTATAAATTATCCCTCTTTAAAGGGGAGTTGACCCATTACTTAAACTTGAAAGCATTTAATCCAACGCTTTGTGCCAAGTTTTCTTAAAATCCGCCCAGTGGTTCTGGAGGAGATGAAAATGTGAAAACCATGCTTTTAAAGAAGGATTTAATTACTTTCTTCAACTTAATATGTCTGTCACTATATAGTAAAGTGCTAAGCCAGGACATTTTAACTAAAACTTAGGTGAAAGAGGAGATTTGGATACTGGGGTATGTTTTAAGCATAGTATACACATATTTAGAAGTTTTTATTCTATGATTTACTTAATTCTTTGCAATTTAGTATTTGAATTCAGTAAATTCTTTATATAAATAGCACAAAAATTAAAATCTACATAATTTCCACATAATATGCAAGTTGGCAACTGAATAAGTTATAAACATGCACTGGTCAGTTAAAAAGAGGTAAGTACATAATCATGTATGGTTGTGGAACTTTAAAAAAGAAAATACAGATACTTAAAAGACAATGAATGCCTCATTTTAAGATATCAACTGCTTAATGAAATGATAAAGCACTTATTCTCAAATTATGTGAATAAGAGAGCTTAGATAATTTTTGACAAAAAAATAAATCCCAAAGCCTGTGCATTCTTTAAAGTCTTAATATTTTGCCACGAGCAGTCCATGGCGTAATATGAACTTCTTTTCATTAATTACATGTATAACAAGAGAATATTTGCCAATTAAAAATGAAACAACAATTAGCAAGTACATAAAAATTAAAGTACATTGCTTTCAGATGTACACAGAGGTTAGAAACATCTATAATATACTGTAAACCAACTTTTATTCGCGGCGACTTTATTTCGCGATTCACTGACAATAAACTGGTTCGCGACGACTAATGTTCGTGACCAAGCCTTATTTATACCTGTATTGTTATAAAAACTATGGACAAAGAATTGATTCGCGGCGAGAAATATTCGCGACGACAAGGCTCTCGCTAACCTCGCGAATATTTCTCGCACGCGAATAAAAGTTGGTTTACAGTACCTTGAATTTTTTGTATGTGCAACTAACATTAACCCCCATCAAATAACAATGATACTCAGCTCTTGTATCTATATCTAAATCAGATATTGATTGATCAACAATGCTCACTTAGATTTAATAAAACAAATGGACAGTTCGTAATTACTTTTAACATAAGGTCCAGAGTTCAATATATGACATTGATATTTTGATTGTAAAGTATAAGCATTTTCTCAAATCAATGATTAACCAAAAAAAAATAGAAGATCAGAATCATCAATGATAATCAGTTTATTGAGAGATACATCACTGGCAAAGGTTTAAAGCAGCCAGAAATGAACTTTTGACCTTTTGAGTGAAGCTCTCCCTCTAGACAATTCATTTATCATGTGTTTATATAAGCCAAAATATAAAAATAACACTCTATATCTTTAAATTGAAAAAGTTTTCCATTATGTAGGAAAACAAGAATCACTTCACACAGCAAGAATCACTTTACACGCAGTGACATCACTTGTATCCATGTTGAATTCTGAATCTCATACGTACTAACTTCATGTTTGGCAATAATTGGCTGTGACGTAAAATGAGAAGTAAACACAAGATATACATGTACTCGTTTAAAGCTGCTTGGTCCGATTTTATATCAAATTTTATGCAAGCTTTTAAACGATGGTTATGCTTAGTATATGTATAATAATAGACATTGCAGTAGTTTTTTTCTAATCAATTAAGCCAAATTTCAATGAAGAAAAATATGTACAAAATTTGCTAACAAACAAACGACATAAAAGGGTACCGCGTTATTACGCCTCATGTTAAATTTCACCCCTGATGACGAGACGGGTATGGTTCTACAACTTTGACATCGCATTAAATAAAGGTCGAAATAATCAGACAAATTACAAATAAACGTGTATGTTTTGTTCGCCAATATTTCTGAAGTTTGCTTTCTTTACAATCCATGTATAGCATGCGGGTTGAATAACCCCAATCATTCGGGGGACAAAACCAAACCGTTTCC
This sequence comes from Magallana gigas, assembly GCF_902806645.1. Lineage (NCBI taxonomy): Eukaryota > Metazoa > Mollusca > Bivalvia > Ostreida > Ostreidae > Magallana > Magallana gigas. The sequence goes on along the minus strand of NC_047563.1, from coordinate 7,741,234 downwards.
TTTTCTAAGAATTCCCGTGATGCACTTTGGTTTGTTTTTTCGTTTGCCCAAAAAGAAATTATTTTTATTTACTTTGAATATTTCTAACTTTGAAAGGAGACTGATTTTGCTGGTGTAAATAGGAGAAAGTCTATAACTTTCTCAGATAAATGGTTTATATGGTAAAAAATTGGATACTGTAATAACAAAAAAATCGGACCAAGCAGCTTTAAAAGATTGATAAGAATATGTTATTCTTTAGCAATTGTTAGCATTTTTATACTTAATTACTTTATGTTTGGGCTCCATGCTCAAGAATAACCTTCTTAAATCTCTCTTAATTGAAAATACTGCCAAAATTGCCAACATTATTAATAATTAAAATTATCAATATCATCATTTTGTGATAAACAATCATTCTCATGATCATGAGGCCGGATCTTTGCTACTTTGACAGATTTTGTCGAGTGATTTATGCTAATGTGATATTATAATTTGTTATACTTTCATGTTAAATACTGAAATCTGATTGGTTAAGACGCAGTTAATAATATTTACTATTACCCTCAGCGTAAGCAACGCACTTGGCAACGGGTAACATTAAAAAATGTTACATGCGTGAAAATTATGCGCGTACGGTTCGCTGTAGAATTCACGTTATTCCTATATAAAAGCAGTAAAATTTTCTTAAAAATTTTAAAAAAAATAATTCAGTATAACAAAATAAATAGTGCCTGTTTGGGAGGATAACAGTTGAAATTGACACCCCTCGAAAACCATTGTCAACCTCCGCTTCGCGTCGGTTGACAATGGTTTTTTCGGGGTGTCAATTTCAACTGTTACCCTCCCAAACAGGCACTATTTATATAGTATATCATGTATATAATTAGCATGCAACATTTAGTGTTATGGATACATAAATAGGCGCATCCAACTGTACACGTTTACAATTATGTGTGGCTTGGCCCTCAACATGGTCATACTGTAAAATATATTATTAAAATATTTATAGTAGACACAGGTGCTTGGGTCTTGATATATACATTAACATATGATACCTATAACATACCTATATATACACATGTATATTTGGTATCACACTACTTGATGTATACATCAAGACCCAAGCACCTGAAATAATAAACAAGCTTTTTGTATGAAACGTGTTTTGAACCCCCACCCTTCTGGACCTTTTGGTCCATGTGACCTTTTGGTCCATGTTTAAACTCACTCCTTCACAGCTTCAGTCTCACTTGTATGCACCCTATGGGGGTGTTTTACGATTTTTGTTGATATAAAGATCAAACACTTACGTTTAATAAAAAAAAACCACTTACTTGATATCGGACATAAGATGTCAGGATGATAAAAAGTGCGCAAAAATATTTCGACGTCCTCGCATTTCTTTTCAGGCAGAGGGATCTCTATCTGATGTTTTTCCTTGAAATCTGATTCAAGCATCCGTTTAAACACTGGAGAATTGTCCGCTAACACCTGTTTACGAACATACAGCTTTATACCTTCCACCTCAAGAATTACATCAGGGAGAAGAAACAATGCTGAGGGTTTCTTTTTATTTTGTTCATCAGATTCTTCCTCTAACTTTTGTCGTTTACGTTCTGAAGCCATGCTTAACCAAAGTCAAGCTACTCAGCAATAAGCTACTCAGCAATAACAAAATTTGTTTACATTTATCGACTATACAAACAGAATTTACCGATCCCGATTGAAAAAATAATCATATACAGGGCGCCTAGCGTCCAAACTAGGACTTGTGACCCCAAGTGACACCGGATTCCTGGGGGTACGGGTGTCCCCCCGGGATTCGCTGTCCCAAAACGGGCAATATTAGCACCGATTTCTGGCGCCAGGGCGCTAAGTAGACCCTATCATACCTTTAAATAGGGAATCTTAACAGAGCGCCTAGCGCCCAAACTAGGACTTGTGACACCCAGATGACACCGGATTCTTGGGGGCACGGGTGTCCCCCCGGGATTCCCGTCCCAAAAAGGGGCGATATTAACACGGATTTCTGGCGCCAGGGCGCTGAGTAGACCCTATCATTCTGTTTAATAGAGAGTCTAAACAGAGCGCCTATAGCGCCCAAACTAGGACTTGTGACACCCAGGTAACACCGGACTCTTGGGGGCACGGGTGTCCCCCCGGGATTCCCGTCCCAAAAAGGGGCGATATTAACACCGATTTCAGGCGCCAGGGCGCTGAGTAGACCCTATCATTCTGTTTAATAGAGAGTCTAAACAGAGCGCCTAGCGCCCAAACTAGGACTTGTGACACCCAGGTGACACCGGACTCTTGGGGGCACGGGTGTTCCCCCGGGATTCCCGTCCCAAAAAGGGGCGATATTCACACCGATTTCTGGCGCCAGGGCGCTGAGTTGACCCTATCATTCTGTTTAATAGGGAGTCTAAACAGAGCGCCTAGCGCCCAAACTAGGACTTGTGACACCCAGGTGACACCGGATTCTTGGGGGCACGGGTGTCCCCCCGGGATTCCCGTCCCAAATAGGGGCGATATTAACACCGATTTCTGGCGCCAGGGCGCTGAGTAGACCCTATCATACTGTAAAATAGGGAGTCTAAACAGAGCGCCTAGCGCCCAAACTAGGACTTGTGACACCCAGAGGACACCGGACTCTTGGGGGCACGGGTGTCCCCCCGGGATTCCCGTCCCAAAAAGGGGCGATATTAACACCGATTTCTGGCGCCAGGGCGCTGAGTAGACCCTATCATTCTGTTAAGTAGAGAGTCTAAACTGAGCGCCTAGCGCCCAAACTAGGACTTGTGACACCCAGAGGACACCGGATTCTTGGGGGCACGGGTGTCCCCCCGGGATCCCCGGTCTCAAAAGGGGCAATATTAGCACCGATTTCTGGCGCCAGGGCGCTGAGTAGATCCTATCATACTGTTAAATAGGGAGTCTAAACTGAGCGCCTAGCGCCCAAACTAGGACTTGTGACACCCAAGTGACACCGGATTTTTGGGGGCACGGGTGTCCCCCCGGGATCCCCGGTCCCAAAACTGGCAATATTAACACTGATTTCTGGCGCCAGGGCGCTGAGTAGACCCTATCATACTGTTAAATAGGGAGTCTAAACTAAGCGCCTAGCGCCCAAACTAGGACTTGTGACTAAGTCTAAACTGAGCCCCTATTTAACAGTATGATAGGGTCTATTCAGCGCCCTGGCGCCAGAAATCCGTGTTAATATTGCCCGTTTTGGGACCGGGGATCCCGGGGGGACACCCGTGCCCCCAAGAATCCGGTGTCACTTGGGTGTCACAAGTCCTAGTTTGGGCGCTAGGCGCTCAGTTTAGACTCCCAATTTAACAGTATGATAGGGTCTATTCAGCGCCCTGGCGCCAGAAATCCATGTTAATATTGCCCGTTTTGGGACCGGGGATCCCGGGGGGACACCCGTGCCCCCAAGAATCCGGTGTCACTTGGGTGTCACAAGTCCTAGTTTGGGCGCTAGGCGCTTAGTTAATCTCCCTATTTAACAGTATGATAGGGTCTATTCAGCGCCCTGGCGCCAGAAATCCGTGTTAATATTGCCCGTTTTGGGACCGGGGATCCCGGGGGGACACCCGTGCCCCCAAGAATCCGGTGTCACTTGGGTGTCACAAGTCCTAGTTTGGGCGCTAGGCGCTCAGTTTAGAAATCTTTTTTTAATCGGGATCGGAAAATTCCGTTCGTATAGTCGATAAATGTAAACAAACTTCGTTATTGCTGAGTAGCTTATTGCAGAGTAGCTTGACTTTGGTCCATGCTTAACGAGGCCGAGTACAGAACGAGTACGCACGCTTTCGCGCAGCGTTTCATTTGTATTGTGACGTCATCTTTTTGCTTGGTTGACGCCATGGCTTGATAGTTTCAACTGCAGATATTCAGCGAAAATTGTTGAAAATATCTCGTTTGATGCGTAAAAATAATATTATATTGTGGAATAAACATAAATGTCTCGAAGTATAAGCTATATTTGGGCTCGGGTCGAAAACGTGAAGAGGATTCAGCAAGCCTAGCCCTCTGTCACGTTTTCTTAACCCGCCTAAATATAACTTAATTCATATATTTCAAGAAAATAACCATGTATTTTTATATTAATGACACTTAATATGTGATGTTATATATTTTTTTATTACTTAAATATGTCTGAATGTTTTAATAATACTATATAGATCATCTTTTCCGCCTTTGTCAAATAAAAAATAGCCATTATCTGACTAATCCGGGAAATTGGGCATACATAAATCAACTTTGATAAGACCCCTGGAAAAAACCAGGAGGTAAAAGGTTTTTTTTATTTGACCATTTGATGCCTTTTAGCAATAACTTTAATATGTAGAACACAAAAAGAAATCCCTAGGGCAGAAGTTTTGAAAAAATGTAAAAAATATGCAAAATTGATACATTTCAAGCAAAATCCCATAGGGTCCTATGTTAAAGATTAACAAACTTTGAGATGACCCCTAAACAAACGTATAGTAAATGTCTTATTTTTTAATCGTACAATAATAATTATATCAGTAGAAATTCATGTAAAGAGTTTCATCCAAAAATCTAGGGCAGAACAAATTAGACCCGGCCTCGTTAAGCCTTATGTTTTGAAAATGTTTTTGTGTCTTTGTCATCAAGACGCTTTGATTCTACAACATTAAGGTCTTCCGTTAAAACGTAAGACTTCATTTTCAATCGCCCGAATTGATTTTATTAGCACATTTGGGATTTCTTTTTTATTTTGCTCAAATTTTGTCAATCTGCAGATTAAGATACATTTAAATAGTTACCATGTATGGACACATTCATCGATGATTAAAAATTGTTGTTATCATTATAGTGCAGGGACGCACTATACGTCCCTGATTAGTGTTAAGACAATTGCATTAGCTTTAACATGTAACGTTAGTTGACACATTTTCAACAAATCTTGTTGATTTCAAAGAACTATGGTTGAGTGGCCAGCAATGAAATAGACAGGACTAAGTCACATTGATGTTTGACACAACTAGTACCCAAAGTCTGAAATCTGTCTTGACCTTGTCTGTTATCATCGCTTTATAAGAAGTTAATTACACTATTTTTAGATCTCACAACATATTCATTCACTGTTGTTTACTACACAGTACATAGTGTCTTTGACTTTATTTTTTCTGCAGCATCAAGTTTATCTCTACTCAAATCTGCCCATTATTTAGCAAATTTGTGCATCTATATTTCCTAACTCAGCCCGCTACAACGTTGAAAAGAATTTTTGCTATTCGAGGATTATTTTGTTCCGTTGCAGACCTCATTTCATCCATGAGAACGTTACGCTGTTTCCTGACCTTTTTTGCCTGCATGGTGTTTGTCTAACATAGCAGCATTTATTTGTGCCTCTGCCTTATACTCCTTGGAGTAGATAGTTCTTGATATTTTTGCAATCCGTGCCTTGGCAACTCTTTCTTGGTCTACTTCTCTACTAGTATTTAGAAATGCCATCTGAAAAACAAGTCTGTCGCTAAATGGTCGGGTGATCGAGGATCAGTCTGTGTGTCTAAGCTGTCATAGCCACTTGTACTTTTAACACTGATTAACTTCTGGGACATTCTGATGTAACAGTTCTGCTATAATTGCCTCTTTTGTTCTTCTGCGATGACATTTTACAGCTTCGTTTAGTTTTACCTTGCGCCTTAGACTTTTTTCTTCGTGTAAGTTGACTGAACGGCACGGTTTTTTTTTCTTTCAATATTCAATATTCTTTGTTACAATGGCGGAAAGCTCTTTATAATAACAATTAGTGTTAAATAGAATCGGATTTTTTAATGTCACATTAGGTGTGTATTGTATAAACGGCAATAGATTTTTAATAGAAAATGTTTAATATCATATCTTAAACCTTTTTAGAAATGACATCATGTACTATTTATTTGTATTTTGAAAACATATAAATAAATCGAAAATGGATGTATAACAAGCTAAATACCACGCCTTTCCAAGAGGTTTACTCTAAGTCTTTCTTTCAATATTTTAACTCTTGTTTCGTCTGAAATTTTGTCAAATCGAGGCTCCTAATATAAATCACATGATTCGCATTTAGAAGCAGTAGTAATTGCGACTGATAGAAGGTTTTTCAGATTGTACTGTTCTCCTGCAACAATACATTCAAAAAGTAAATTCTTATAGTTATTTTGCTTTCATTAAAAGCCTTTGTAAGAAGACGTTAATAATCATCCATCAAATTGTTTGAATCTGCATCGTTCATGCCAAAATGTAAAGCCATTGTCTCCATTAAAGTGTTCAATTCTCCTTCAAGAAAAAAGAGCTGAGGAATTTTCATCAAACAACTTGTTTTTTAATTTATTGTATATTGCAGTGTATATACATGTATTTACTCAGTGAACTTGAAAACAAAACCATAATTATACATTCTATATATCAAATATTTTTTTCAGTTTATCAAATTATACACAAATTTTAAACTGATATAATGGTAAAAGGAAACTTACATAATGACTTTTAGATATTTGTTTGTGTCTTACTTCAAATACCATATATGCATGCCTTGTTTTCAAAATTCACTTTAACACCAATATCGTAATTGCCTTTAGTTTCATGTTTCGATTAGTGTTCTTTTTGTTGTGGTCAGGAATTAGGTCAATTTGTTTTGTTCAGAAGAGACTAATAATGGCACACTGACCTCAAGACCCAAATGTTCCAATCTTTTTTCTCGTGTATTATTGGTTTGCTACTTTGTAGCCCATATGCCAGTATTAGATTCATCCTTGAAAACAGCTGATTTTATAAGGGTGTTTTTTTGTAACCACATTCATGTACTTTTATAATTTACTTAAAGATGCATTTCATCATTTATATCATTCGTATTACGCGACATCTGAAAAGTTTTACCTCTTTTATTATCTATGATTGGTAAACATCAGAGAAACTTTGACCAATTAAGAAATTGTGACACCGCGTTCTTCGTTCTCCCTAAGCTGTGTCAAATAAAATTTGATTGGATTTGAAATGTTGCTGGACAAAATGAAATTATTTACACTGAATCCGGTCCGCCCTAATTAGGCCATTCCCGATGCTGAATTAGCCGCTAGACCATCTGATAAACCTAATAAGATGGTTGCTGGCTTGTTTGGGCCAATCAGTAGCACACGTCTGTCAGCATGGCCACCCTCCGGAGACAGATACGATAACGGGCAAACAGATTTCATACGGCAAATGACAAATGGCCACACAACCGAGTAGGCTCTATCCCGGCACAATAAACAATTACTGAATCTGCAAAACAAACAGATTACAGCCAGGTGTTTGAGGGGGCTCAATGGCTGTGGTCATTTTTAAACTATAATAATTTCATAAAAAATAAGAGTTCTATATAATGTTTTAAAAAACAGTCAAATGTGTGTTTTTTCTTAATCGCTGAATGAGATATCTTATCGAAAAGTTTAAAAAAGATCTGATGGATAATCAGGTGCCCATCCATCCTCCTAAAGCCAAAGACCAAGGCTATATTGACCAACGGTGATAATGGCTCTTTTTAAAAAGCAAAAAAGAAGCACATGTATTAAATTTTTAAATAACCTTGTATTTATAATATGTTGGCATTTGATCTGCAAATGTTCCACAAGTGGACATAATTAAGGAATAAGGAACCATTCTTTGAGTATTATGAGGTGATCAAATTATACGGTCGTGGTGATCAAATCCAAAAAAGCACAAAGGGTATTATGCTAGATTTGATCATTCACAACCGTATATGATCACCTCATAATATTCAAAGAATGATTCCTTATTACTAATATAATTTTCAGCGTTTGTACGATTTAATATAAAAACAGTCATTGGTGAAATGTATTGGGCCATATATTACAAAATCAATTGGTAGTATTGTCATAGAAAAAGACACTGGAAAATGTAAAAACTACTGTATGAAGGCATACGAAAACTTTTATGGAAGTAGAGGTTCAAATCCTTTGATTTTATTAGAAAAACCCATTTGCTTTACAAGATTAATTATTATTCAAAAAGCATATGAGCTTGAATCTTGGTAACGATCAATCATACAACAAATAACAAACAAATAACATGTATATAAAATGAAACTATATATAATTATAAAGTCCTAGATCCTCTTTATGCATACAGGGCATTTTTTGCTCTTGATAGTTTTAATATTTTGACAATTATTTACATGCTTTGAACAGATGACATGCAGTCTTTAACTTCAGCTCTCCAACATTTCCATCTGTTTCCAAATGTCGGTCATTCTGCCTCCCTGAACCACCCAGGGGGAATTTCCCCTCCTCTGTAATTGGCAGTGCTAGTTCAAGTGTGTCCCCGCGGGGGATGACCAGTTCTTTCACGTGGAGTCTGTCATTAGGGTTCTGCCCGAACCCGCCCCCTTTCTTATTTTGCCTCCCCTTTCCACCGTGTGCAATTGCTCGGAAATCGGCGTCAACTCTAATTGCTGCTTATTAAAAGATGGGGTTAAATATCTGTGACCTGTCCAAGCTTTGTAACATTTTGCTGTATTTCATTATTTGCCTTTAATCATTAGCCAGAAATTTTCCTCTCTTTTTCCGATGAAAAATCACTATAAATATCATTTCCATTAACTCTGGAGTATAATAGAAGCAAGAAGAAAATTCTTGAACATTTACTGTTAACAAAATATTAAGACTCTAAATATCTGAACGGAATAATTTGTCTTTAAGGTTTGATACGTTTTACACGTGTGTATTAAAGTTAAGGTTTACATGTATTTCATGTGTACGAAGACTGGCGATTGTTTTACACGTTCATGCATATTTGGTTGCACGGTCGTGGTTTTCACATAAGCTTTTTACGTGGGCATTATTATTTAAAATAATTCAATGTTAAAATTCCGAAATTTTGATCGTAATGTTATTTAGAAACTGTCTTTTGTGGCATTATTGTGTTGATGATTGTTTTGTCATTTTGTTAATTTTATTATTTTAAATTTACTGGGTGGGTGTACGCAGCACAGTTAAGGCTGTCAATAAACTCCGTTCAGACAAAAAGTACGGGAAATGTGCTTTATGACATCACAGTATATTACAAACCTCGAAAGTACTTAATATGTAAACGGTGTGACCGTTGGACCGAGCGCAGATTTAACACAGTGCAGTTTGATTTTTGTAGAATAAAATTTATTTGAAACGCACACAGTAGGATCCGCCTGGTTGCCTACTCAAATCATTAGCCAAAGTTTTACTAAACGTCGCGTGCTCAGTCTACATTGTGACGTCATATTTCAGACGTAAAACGTTCAAGTTTTGTCTTCGGAAATAGCCGAAGAGAGTAACGTTATTCCGAACTATTTTTTTATTTCTTCTTTCATTGTTTATCAATTTACTTCATATGAATGCCGCTGTAATAAAATTGAATACTTTATTCGGCATCTAAAAGATCAGTTCCTTGACCTTAATGTTTTTATTTTCCATCTGATAATTTGATAACACATACATAGAACATGTCGTGTTTCTTGATTGAAGCACTATTGAAAATTATCTGGTTTCCTTTTTAATTTTTTTTAATTCGAATTACCTTCTATTGAAACTCTGGAACTTATTTAATCGAGTTTAGGGGCAACAAACATCGATAAGTACTGATCAATCAATGATCGAACTAACTTTTAAAAAACAAAATGGCTGCCAAGATGGCGGCGCCCAGGGCTGGAAGAAATTTTTTTTGGCCTTAGTACCCCTGATTCAACTTTCATTTTTCACTGATTTTTTTTATATATACGTGTTACCATTAATCCTCGCTTCGCGAGGCGGGCTTTGCCCGCCTCTCGCTGCGCTCGGTATAACTCAAAAACTTCTACGATCCTTGTAAAATCTTACAAATTAATTATTTTTTAATGAAATTAACCCTGTGACCTTCAAAATTATTCAACATATGCATTATAAATTACGGTTTCTACTAACAAATATTCTTATCTTAAAAAGTTCGCACCGTTTTTCAAAATCTACGATATAACATCAAGTTATTTCATAATTCAGTTGTGAATTTTGACATGATTATGCCCTTGCAATATTGAATTTTTTAAATGACCTCAAAACCACAAATACATCTGCTTGTACCATGCGACTGCCATATCACGTGACCACTATGAACATAAAATATTGTACTGTTATATATATATTTTAGAAATATATTGCATTTGAGTGACTGTTAATGATTTTAAAAAGGACATGCCAGTTTAACTAAAGTATACGTGTTTTCGTCACCAAAATTTGCCCATATTTTTATTGACCGCCTTAACTGTACTGCGTAAATACAAAATTTAATTTACAAAGAAGATGGAGGAATAAGATATCGCAAATGCCCATTCGTTTTAGTCGTGAAATACATTTTTAAATTTATTTTTTCCAAATAAATCTATTAAAATATATTATGATAAAAGTTTGCAAAATATTGCTGAACAGTGTGTGTTTTACTAATATATCATAGGCCAAGAATTATATGGCTTATTTAGAAATCTATAAATGTCCTACAAGGTCAGCTTTCGCTTGGAATCAATCATTAATTTATATTTTTAAAGGTTAAAATAAACGTGCAAACTTGAAAAATATTGCGGAGAAAGTTTTGTTTGGTCAACATAGTGACGGGGAAATTACATGACCACAAATAGACAGATTATCCTTGATGAAGAATAGGAAATTTCGTTATTATTCTCCGTCCCAAGAACCTTGCATTACATGTAAGCATGAGTTTGGACAGATATTAGTCATGAAAAATAAAATGTATTCCATGACATGAAAATAAATCTACAGGGTATTTGACGACAAAGAAATTATGGCACGATCGTGTTCAAACAGTCTTTAATTGTTTTAGATTCTGAAAAACGCTAGCATGTTAGTCGCGCGTTCGCTACATAACAAGGATATACTATTCATTATTTTTCCAAAGTGATAATTCTGAAATTATGTACATGTAAGAAGGACATTTTTGTTAAGAACAACCATACATTATTCTTTTTCCCGGTTCAAGGTTATTTAATTCTAAATTACGTCATTTTAAAATTTCTTTATTTTATTTTGAAATGTACAAAAATTTCTGCCTGTATAAAAAAATCTAAGTTAAAAAAAAAAGCATATAGAAGTATTTGTTTTCAGTGCCATGTATTTATATTTATCTACAAAGAAAATTTATTTTTATGTCATTGATGTAGTCTGACAATAACTGTCATCTTATGACACGATATCCAACGAATGTGTCCAGTTTATAAGAAAAGGAATTGAATTGAAAAGGGATTACAAACCGACTCATATATTTCGATAAATATTTAAAAATCAATCAGTCGTGATCAACGATGAAACAAAAAATTAATAAAATTAATATAACTAACGAATTAAATTATCTTTTGTAGATTTTAATATTAGCTTTACGGAGGTCACATACACAGAAATTAAACACATTATATCCATGAAAACTTCGTTAAAAGCACTATTACAAATTTACCGGTAAATCATATCATGTCAAAAAGTAAAAGAAACTACACACCACAGCAGTAAAACGCACTTATTCTATAGACAGATAAAAGAGTCTATCTTCATTGCAGAGTTTTCCTAAATCGGAGGTTGGTTTGTGAGTCTTGGTGGTACAGTATGAAACATGGCCGCCGAGGGCCGCAAACTGGAGGCCGTGGAGGTTCTACAACCACAATGAACTGAGCAGGGATGCAAAGAGGTGGAAGCAGAGTGTCTGATAGAATGTCCAAATGTCGGGGAGTAACCGGCAGGTAGAGGCATGGGGAAAGGTGCGCCGTAAAGCGAGGTGCCTGCGTGCGGGATATACGCTGACGGAAGAGAGGTTGCGTGGTGACGCTGGTTTGATGCAGACGACCGGTATATTTCATCCAGCAGACGTTTCATCTCCTCCACGGATTTGGTTAACGTTTGAATGTAGTTCCTTGCTAGCGTCAGTGTGGCGATTTTGGACAGCTTTCGGACGGACGGTCCCTTGGCGTACGGCATCACTTCCCGGAGACTGTCCATAGCGAGGTTCAGATCGTGCATTCTCTTCCTTTCTCTGCTATTAATCTTGGCGCGTAACTCCGTGATTTCTTCTGCATCGAGTCCGCGCAGAGTGTAACTTGTCTTCCGTTTTTGAGGATTTTTATCTTGTTTCCTCATTTCTTCGTTCATAATTTCTTCTTCATCCTCATCATCGTTCACAATGTCCACAAAATCGCAGCTCTCCTCTTCGGAATCCAACATTTTTGTGACCCTTTTTTTTTAGTTTCTTTTTCGGTTTATATTTGAATTGAGGTCATAACAACAAGCAAATAACAAGTAAATTAAAGCATATTTTATTTGTGGTAATAGAAATACTGTAACCATTTCCCGGGCTGGGCGGGGCCTGCTCACTGGGTTGATTTGTTCAAGTAGCTGGACCCATCACGCCCCGCAACAAAAGGCGGTGACGGGTCTTTTTCAATATGCCTAATTTAGACCCCTATTGTCCGGGGGATTCACACCTCTCCTGCATTAAACCGTTTAGTAGCGGTGAACGTCAAATGGTCAAGAAGATCAAACAGCGAGAATTCTGGCGGTGTTAGAGGTTTAAAGTTACCTTGACAAAATTGTGATACAGATTTGTTAGGTGTTAAAACGTAACTGGAAGCCAATCAAACGAACCGTTAATGAGGAAGACGGACTTTACGGTGTTGTCTGTTTGTCTTTGGGATTAACGGGGAGATGTAGAAACGTTTAAAGGATTAGAATTATTGCTGCTGTCTGTCTACGACATTAAAAACAAGAGTCATGTTTATACACGATAATATGTATACAATACATAAGCTTTGAGTTAACAAAGTGGTTCCTGTACATCTACAATAAGAATTACGTTGTACATATATATATATATCTCTAAGTACAAAATGCATTACATTTATCATAATAATAGACTTATCCATTTCATTGTGTATATATAACAGTTTTGTGACAGAAAATTTAGCCTCGATTGACGCAATCGCCCGGTTTTTGTTTTGTTTTTGTAATTAAACATATAAGAAAGAGATAGGCTATTTTCACTTCAAGTAAAATTCAGTTTAGTAGTTTTGTAATCGTTACATGTACGAATGATAGCTTTGAATGCGCAGATCTGGATGTTGGGGGGGGGGTATATATTTTAAATATAAATGGAAATTTTAACCATCTCCTTCGTTTATTAAGAAAAAGGAATTTTTTATTTTATTTTTTTTTTGGCCTTTTTTAAAGATCGTGTCCATTTTGTAAAGGGGCATGGGTAAGGAGGGGTTTGTTTACAAATCTGTTTAACTAAGTATATTAAATGCCTTGTTTGCACAATATTTCCAGAAGCAATTAGTAGTGTTTTGGGGGTTCGTGGTAAGATTCCTATCACCCCAAACACATGGATTCCTCCCAACAAAAGACTGCCGAAATTGAATTGTGATACATTATCTTGGCGCTAAACCTGAGTTTTCCTTAATTAGTTAACACAGCAACCAGTTTCCTATCCACGCCATCTTGAGCATTCTGTTTGCTACATAATGTGTGAAATGTGGCACTCTCGACCCACCCACCTGTTCCATTGTGGAGTAATCACCAGTCCCCACGTGTGTACCCCCAAAATAACACCACCGCTGTTGACCAAGGTTTGGTGGTACTTAAATATCCACGGGGGTTCCTCGGCACCACAACAGCCTAACAGCCAGGCTCTTACAGTTAGCCTCTACCCTCAGGGCAGTCACTGACCACTCTAACTTCTGGGCGTTACCTGGCCCTCCTTGTATAACGAATTCTCCACCTAAGTGCTGGCTATTCTGAAAATACGCTGACGCAGTTGATATTTAGTCAGAGATAATGCAGCTTGTTCAAATTCAGCCCCTGGTCACCAATTTGAGGCTCATCCCATGTGATACTCGCCAATTAGCATGAATGAAGAAAATAGAGTCATGTTTTGTCTGGGTTTTACTTTTCTAGACAAAGTATAAAACAAAAACTGTTAATGGTTTAAAATAACAAAATAACTTGCACAATGAAATTAAGTGACTATCTGACAATTCAGTTTACAGTTTAAGCATCACATGGTGTAATGGATTAAAATCAACAAAATCACGAAGCCTGCTAGCAATAATACAGTTCTGTTTCCATTTCATATGAAATATCATTAACAAAGACTTGTGCTTCATGAATAAAATAAAATCAAAATACAGCGTTTACCTACAGCGTATATATATATACAAGTGAATATATATTACTCAAACATCCTACAATCTACAAGAGATTTCATTTTACAGGTACTTATCATTTTTTTACGATTGCAAAACATCTGTAAACTATGTGCAAATGTGTATGCATGTCTATAACTCCTCTTTAAGAGAAATAAAACCAATTCTAATCAAACACTATATACAACTGAATTGACCTGTTTCAAACACATTTGCTGTTTAACATCCATAAGAGTGGGCTGTTCAATGTTGAATATGACCAGTAACAAAGTGAATTTCTTGAACCAAATGATTGGTGAATGTGATTCTAAACAGACCAATAAAATGCACTGCTCTGTGCTGAAAATATGATTTGGCTTATTTGTCTTTAAATTGTGTTACTTGGTACAACAGTGTATCATGTGCATATTGATGTACAATCTGCTGGAATCAAATTTATTCTAAGGAAAAGTTACCATAAAGCTTAGGCCAGACAAAGATAGACAATACAGAAGATTTAATATTTGTTCACACCAATGTAATAATATTATATGGATTCTCTCAGCAAATATTGCTTGATGTCAGAGTATGAATTTTAAAATTTAATAATTAATGTAGACAGCTTTAAAAAAGACTAAATATCAGTGGATCATCAGTAAAGGGCAAATATATGTAGATTGCAATCAAGGTCACATATACTATGCGGGTTCTATCAGGCACCATTATCATACTGTCTTGTTTTCTTATAATACACCTCACAAACATGGACAATGGTTGGCAGTTAGTTCTCTGTGATCTTGTAGTGTTTGTTGGCCTCATTGCAAGTACAAATATATAAGCAATGCTAACATTCTATCCCCATAAATCTTCGGTCCTTCCAAATTTGAAGATCAGAGAGCTGTAACAAAAAGGAAATGCAATTGGTAAAGTCAAGTTTACACAGTGAAATGGAGTGACAGTGCATCCTTATAAAACACAAATTTATGATAAAAGTTAAGTAAGTTTCATTCCCCTAATACCCCAGTAATAAAACACATTATTTATAATAACTAGAATTTCATTAATATAGAGTTAAAAATGTTTTTCCTGGCTACAAATGAGTTTTACTAATATTGGATTAAATTCATCAGCAGGATCAATAATCTCAATGATCTCTTCCTCAAGAAATCAAGAAGTACTCTATAATGTATCAATCTTCACCATCTCATTTGATGTTTAAATTTGAATTTGTGTTGCGACTGTATAGCACTACTAAAAGCTAATGTTTCATGGGATAAGTTTCAGGCTAAGGTTTTTCAACCATATTCTTTTTTAATATATATCTATTGAAATTGAACAGCATTTGAAAAATCGCAAGACCACAGAAAGAATAAAGTACAAGTGAAATATCTAGTATTTGGTTGGATAGTTTCAAATACCTGAAGAATATGAGAGCATTTTGGAGGAAAACGGCCACCCCTGGCCAGTCTGGTATTCCTGCAAGTAATATCAAAGGAGGTATTTTAATATTCTCTACCATAACAAAGATTACAATATATCAGATATAACATATCCTACATACCGTAAATTTTAAGAAATGAAAATCTTTTTTTATTGTCTAATTATTTTAAAAGATATTTTGTTTTAAATTTCTCAATGTTTTTGCATCTGCTACTTATTACAATATTTCGGGTGTGAACTTAATTGACCTATTTCATTAGATATATCAATATATAAACCAGAGTCAGAATCATAAATTTGAAAGCAGCTTATAAAAAATAGAAACTGTCCAAAGTAATGTTATAATGTGGAATCATTATTATTCGTGGTGACTCAATTTTCAAGGTATTCGTGGGTAGCCCTCACCCAAAAATTTACAACCTCGATGATAACTTATAACAAATGATTTACTTACTAGTAGTTTCTTACTTTAGGCTACTTAAACTGAAAAATGACGCAACCACAAAATTAAATCCCACCAAATAAGCAAAAACACAACAATCCATGAAAATTGGCCCCCATGAAATTAAATGATTCCACAGTAACTGTATAACCTTAGTCAAAGTTAAACTTACTCCATAAAATCAAATTTTCTAATGTGAAGTACAGAAAAATAAGACAATTTGATCTACCATACCTGGGTTGTTTACAACATAAAATCCAAACAAGATCCAGGCGGCTGCAATGAGGGAGCCAAAGCCCATCAGGAAGCCGATGAAGAGCCACACCCGAGCAGCTGTCTGTCCCAGGCACCCATCCGTATAGCTTTCTCCACGGATCTGACCATTAGACACTGAATTTATGCTACAAAACACCAAGTATTTTCAAGTTTTGAAGCAATTTTGAGAAGAGTTTTTAGGCTTTTATCATACATGTAATTTTTAACATAACTTTTAGTAATTTGATTATACAACAGACAAGTATGAATATATCTTTTTTTAAAATATAAATATTAATGAAATTACACAATATTTTTTTCAATGATCTGATAAACACTTTTTACTCAATTTGAAACAAAACTATTTAATATTAAGGTGGTTTCAATAAAGGATTTGTCTTACAAAAAAAATGCTAGCGTCGCAAACACGCCACACGTATGGAAAGCTTTGTTGAAGTCCTTTTCATCTGGGTACATTGCTGCAGCATCTATAACAATCCACCATCCACTGAAGAACTAAGATAATCAAACAAATTGGTTATAATACAAAGTGTATGATATACATGTATTATCATGATAGATGTAAGCTAGATTTCATGTTGTTTTTGCTAAATTGCTTGATGATAATTAACATGATAAAGCTTCAGTACTATTAGTACCCCGTTTAGTTTAGTTTCTCTAAACAGGAGTAGACTTCCAACACAATTCTTAGTATAATGCGTACTCTTACAACCTATTATATACAGTAATGTCCAAGGCTGCCAATACATGTAATCATGATGGTATTAAAATTGCACTGCTTTCGAGGGAGGGGGTTAGTACGTTATATATTGGCCATAGATGTAAAGTTTGTTTATCAAACTAAAAAAGTTTAAGTCTTATTTACCAGAATCCCCGACACGATAGAAACGACCGCATTTCTTCGATCTCCCAGCTCTATGCATTCACAGCGGCATTGACAGTTGTCCAGGAATCCAGACATTTTGTATGACGAATACACTCGCGATTATTTCACATCAGAATTTGACCGGAATTAAATACAAATTGGAGTGTTTGAAAAATGATGATTGCTGTCGCTAATAGTTGTAAGAAATCCCTTTCAAAGTTCTTAATTTTCTAATTGCTTTTTCTGCAAACGAAATGAAATGAAAACAAATAGAAATGTCCGACCATATCCGGTTAACATGAATGTAACGAATAAAACTGCAAAGGGCAGCCTTTGGATTTCCGGATCATGAGAAAGTGTTTTGTGGCGACAGACATGTACATATATTGTTTTCACAAATGTTACAGGCACTAGTTCACTTACAATCCTAATTCCCTTATTTTCATATCAATTTTTTACATCCTCCAAAAAAGTGGGGGGGGGGGGCAACTCCATGATAATGCAATTTTTTATATGTCAATTTTAAAAAATTAGTTGCTCCGAGAAAAAGGGGGGGGGGCGCGGGCCCCCCCTGGCCCCCCCCCCCCCCCGATGCTACGTGCCTGTGTTAGGAATTTATTTTTCAAGTAACATTGTGTAGTACTAGTATGCATATTTAAATCATTATATCGATTGAGATGAAGAATTTGTGCGTTCAGCAAAAATTTTATTAAATGAGGGTAGATCTTTCACAATACTATACATGTATGTGCTTGCAGAATATATTTCTGTCTTTGTAGTATAGTTTATACCAGATATTTAAAAAAAACTTTACGGTCGCATATATAACATTTTTTAGCTCCCCGCCCTAATTCCAAACAGAGTCAAATTTTAATTTCAACGTTTTATATAAACTAATATGCATTATAGATATATCACAGTGCTTAACCATGTTAACGCATCCTTTCAATATAATGCATGTATTGCCAAGACGATGATTATAAAACCTAGGAATACACACATCAAGTATTGATTGCTGGAATACTTTCTACGTCAATTAGCATACGCACATGTTTATCTTTAACTTGTAATTGCTTTTATAGATAATTTTTATCACTCTGTATAGGTGCATACTGCCTCTTAGCTGCAGAACTGTAAGTTGCTTTGCGGTAGCTATAGATTCCTAATTTTTTCAGTTTGACAACAGTTTCAAAGTGAATTGTTTCTTGAAGTAAAATTCATTTTGAGAATCGCTGGTTTTTGACAGCAGACATATAATTCACTGTATGATACATGCATGTTTATGTACATTTTGAAAAAAAAATGTTTCCCTTTGTTCTATAACACAAACACTTCATAACCTCAAACATTTTTGTGTTCCTATATATTTAACATAATTATTATTTTTGTTTTACGCCAAATAGATTTAATCTTTTCAATATAGCAAAAACTGTAATTTAGCCGTGGCACGTACATGGCAGTATGAACTTCTATAAAGGGCCCTGTGTAGGCCTAGAAAGAACGACTGGTAAGGGTTTTCTTCCTATGAAGTTATAAGTTTGAAACATGCCTATTTTAAAAAGCGCCAACTCTTAATTTCTTTGGTGCTTTTAGGCACTAATCTCATATCTTACTACAATTGTAATCTTCAAAGTTATTGTGGCAAATATCAATGCCCCGAGGTCCCCTGTGGCTTTCCATACGTTTCCGACGAATCTGTTAGTCATGAGTTCGAATCCCATTGTGTCTTTTTTAAAACTTTCCTTACCGAAAAAATTTAAAACATACTTTTTGTTAAAATATTGTAGAATTTGAAAATTCTAAACTAAGTAAAAGTATTTTGCTTATAATGTACTTTAATCCAAATTAATATCGACAGTTGTCCAAAACCACCTTAATAATGAATTTGAATAGTTTAACGAAAATTATAACACAGACAAAAGAAATAATACACAAGACCTAAGTTCATACTTTTATTATTTGATTTGAAGCAAAAAATATACATTGAACATCACTGCATAAAAATCTTTTAAAATAGTGAGCAATATTTCCAAGTTTTGAATGAACATTCGGACTCCTATTGATTGCAGTACGAGTGAATACAAACTGAAAGAATGCAGTCCAACACAGCATAATGATGATGACGAATGTGGATAATCCAACCGTATCCCACACAGAAACATAGAGATTGTCCGGTGGAAATTCCAACAATTCGCTCTGATGTTCATGAAGGCAAGTAACTTTAATGTATACATAAACAGTCAGCGTAGCAAATAACAGAATTTCACACAGCGGGCAACCTTGCCGAATGCCAAATGTTTGATGCAAACGATTTCTCAAGAGGTTTGAACTGTAAGCAGTTATAGTCAAAATGCATAATGACAATAAAATAACATTGGTTGTGTTGTCACCTAATGAAAAGTCCTGACAAATTTTGTGGAGAAGTGGAACATTAGCTATAGTGTATAAAAATACAATGGACACAATTTCAAGCCAAACAGCGTTTTCATACATTAGATTCAATGAAGAAGTGAAATAGAACGCAGTCACTAACTTCGCTACAAGAAGTTTTGCTACAGTCTGTAAGTATTTATTGCCGTACAATCCCGATCGGTCGTAATGATAGTTTGTTATAGCCATGCCAAGTCCAACCAAAGCGAGACACATAGAGTCGAACTGCATGATGGTGATAAATGTGGACCTTCTGCTGGTGTTTGTCAAACGATAGCGGAATAACTTTCCAATGAATATGAACACATATAAAGCCATTGTCACCGAGAAGTTCCACATGTATTTTCTGGAGTAGAAGGCCTCTGCTACAATGTAAGTAAAATATAGGTAACAGGAAATAAAGAGACCCGTCACTGCACAGGTAGAAAGGAAGTAGAATCCAAGAACGTTCTTCTTATTAGTTTCCTTTGTCATTTTATCCTCTAAAACTGAAGGTATCTTGAAGAAATTCTGCAAATAGTAAATAAGCATGATACAATCTTCAAACCATGTTTTCAGTTTCAAGAATCACAACAAAATGTCGACCAAGAAGGATGTATATAAGTTGATCGTAGGGACAAGGTGTAGGAATGAAATAACCTGTCAATCATATCACAGTAATTATCCGTGTACATAACGCAACTCTGCCCCGGGGACATACCCGGGTATCGAATGTTAGTTTATGTACAGCATAATACTTACATGTACACTTTTTTTATTCAGGTAAGACTGAGGTGAAAGTAACACACCTGAGTCTGTGGTGGTTGAGAGTTTCTAAAATGCGATCTAGAAACTAGGTTTTGTTATTCTTGAAACGTAGATTCGTTTGCTGTACATATTAAAAAGACTTTACATACTTAAACTAGCTAAACGAAATTTAGTGCTTGACCAAAAACTGTACAATAAGGACAATTTAGAAAAATATTACCATGCACTTCTGCACGACAGTGTTAAAGCTTAACTTGCTAATTTCAAATGTTACGGGAAAAAATACAGTCAGGCTAAGGGACCCGCTTGCTTTAATTCAAATTTTTTAACGTATTCATTTTGTTTATGATTTTACTTTGGTATACATATATATGTAAATAAAGATAATCTTTTTACAAATACATGCACAGAAAAATAAAGAATCTCACTTACAACTTACCGACTGAGCAGACGTCTTAGGGACAATATAAGGAGCTGTTGACGCCTTCAGCTCTTGTTTATTGTAAACGATTTTCTGTCAATTTTTAAAAACGGGACAACAGCTTGCGCATTAATCACGATTTATGTGAGTATACATTAAGGTGGATGAAGACAAACCAATATCAATAATAACAATTACTTTCTGACCTTTAAATACATATGTACATGTGTGCGCGTGCAACCAAACGGAAACACAGACGGCAGTCAGAGATAACGACTGACCGGAAGCGGTAGAATAAAACATGTCGGAAACAACCGGGATACATTCATATGTACATGTACTTATGTACATGCAAACTTTAACCTCGTGTTGAAAATTTAAAAAGGTGGCATCGTTTTAAGAATTAGAGGGAACAGACAAAACCTAAAGGGAACAACTGGAGTTGTACAATGTACGTTTATTTATTTACAAGAGGCCCAGGGGCCACATCGCTCATATGAGCAACAATACTCTGATCCAAACAACTTTAATACATTAAATACGAAATTATCTGAACAATTTTGGAGATTAAGCACATATTTTAACATTGTGTTCCTAATAAAGAATGATCGGAGATTTAATCATTTTTTCAATCTATACCTATTTAAAAACTGTAGCATTGTGGCCCCACCCTACCCCCGGGGATGATGATTTGAACAAACTTGAATCTACACTACCTGAGGATGATTTCACATAGTTTCGACTTTGACACCCGTAGTGGCCCATCCTACCCCCTGGGATCACGATTTGAACAATCTACACTAGACAATCTACACTACCAATGGAAGCTTCATAACACAAGTTTAAACTTTATTGACCAAATGGTATTTGAGATTTTTTCAGAATGTCAGTTCATATTATCCTAATTATCTCCTCTTTAAGCAGGGCGTGGCCTTTCATCTGTTCAAACTTCAACCTCTTCGGCACAGGGATGCCTTGTGCTAAATTTGGTTGAAACTGACCCAGTGCTTCTGAAGGAGATGATGAAAATGCGAAACGTTTACGACGAGGACAACAACTTCTACACTAATGACAGACATCAGATACATTTAGAAAATAAAAGCCCCCTCTGGCTCAGATGAGCTAAAAAGTTCACTTTGGGAGAGGCAGTCCCCTCCCCCATATTGCCACTTAAATCTGTCCTGCTTATAAAATGAAACGGGGGACATTTATGAGACTGGAGGGAAGCTTCTTTTTGGTTCTTATGCTGTCCTATTTTGCGATGATACAATTGATGCTATCTAATGGTGAAAAAAATTTAAATTAAGAAAAATCTAAAGAGCTTTCACAGGGATTAGACTCTGTTATATGTTAAATCTCACCGAATTTAAAATACTAGTTAATTACAATTAACAGATACTAAAGTTTTAGATTACTTGATTTTTCATATTTAAATGAATGATTTCCCAAAACAATATTAAAGCTAACCACCTTTAAATCTCAGTGCATCAGTGCATAAACGTGAATTGTGCGCATGCATTGTAGTCTTCTCTTAATGGAAGCACTTGCAAAAATATATACTAGAGCGGTTGAAAAAATACCAACAACCCACACTCAGCCCCCCCCCCCAAAAAAAAAACTTGAAAAAAAATCATGTATGAAACCGCAAATGAATATAATAAGCGAGAAGTATGAGTGTTCGTACATGTATGCATGGTCCATTGTGTTCTATATTAAAAATCTCAAACAGATTTATAAATAATTATTAATATACATGTACTGTGAAATTGAATAAATCGTATTAATGTTTTAATAAATATAAATGGTTCTTTTATTCGAATATTGATATTTTGTCGGATAATAACGATTTAACATGTGTAAATCATGGGTTGGTATAATTGAAAGCACATATGGCAGGCATAAAAACACCGTAAGGACATTGAGATCTCGCATACTAAAAAAAATCCCATAAACTGTGCATTCAGAAATGCACCAACTGTGCATGTTTATATTTACACATTCTGATCTTTGCTGCATCACAAACACTGTAGATGATGCAGATTGTCTGCTCCATCAGTTCTAGAACAATCAAAGATGTTTTACGATGCAAGCTGTGCTATTCGGCGCATAATGTTGTAATGTCTTAAATTTACAACTTCTCAGGAATGGAGGCATATACTGGTGATATCAAAGAAGTATAAGGCTTGAGGCGAGATCGAGATCAATTTGTTTTAATAAGGTACAATCCAGAATTTTTTTTCCGATGGGGGGGGGGGGGGTAAGTCCGAGAGAGATTGGAAAGGGGGTGGGGGTGGCATATTTTTGATAAGTTTACAGTGTGGATTAAATAAATTTAATTTTCCGGAGGGGGTCTACCCCAGCTACTCCTTTCTAGACCCACACATGATATAATATATACAACTGATCTCCTTGAGAAATAGAACGAAAGAAAGATATAAGAAATTATTTAAAAATTTCAGTTAAAATATATTTTCTTCACTAAATCCGGTAATCGTTTATTGTCAAATAAATTCACATGTATAGTGGTGATGTAGATCTGTTGGAAAATTTTTTGACCACTCAGCCTCCGTAACTTGAACATCCATGTATGCATGGTATGGGCCATTCATTATAAATTTTGCAGTGTCTGTGTTTGCAATTAAAGGCCGCGCTTCAAAGCACACTGTACTTAGACATTCCAGGATGAAAGTGTCAGTTGGAGCTTCTATATAAACAAATCAATGAGACATCACACTAGATTTGTGGCTTGACAAGATGTGACATTGTATTACAGGCAATTTGACAACACTTGTGACGTGTTGCACTCTGATCTTTATCAATTATTCATTTTTTTAAGATACCGTGATAAAAGACAACACATTTTAAACAATACTGGCATTAATTTTACCTGCAAAGAGCACTTGCTTTAATTATTGCAGCATTTTGTTTTCATTTACTATATATGATGCACAGGGACCTTAATTTCAATGTAACCACATAAATATACTTTATAGCTACATTGGAAATAATGTCAAAACGGGCTTGGCCCCTTTGGTATGATTTAATAATGCATAATTTGTATCTCTTTCAGCGAAGATTTTCTCAAAAATTTAAACTTAAAGCTCTTTTCACATCAAATTTATTGCTGTGAACAAATATGATTCCTTCACACTTTTGAATTTCAAGGATATTGTTACGAAGAACTCATTCCCTATACCTAATCCAGTAAATTTTCAAAAACAGTGTTGGGAGTTTGATCCCCACCGCATATAACTAAATACATCAATCATTGTTGCGCCAATATAGTTAAGATAAAAGATGATACAAGATAATCCCTTTTAGACGCCTCAAGCACCAGACGGCACAGCGAGGATTGAGTGAGTGATTGAGCGAGTAAGATGATGAAATTCATTTCAAATGCACATAAAAGCCAAAGGACGAAGCTAGGTTCAGCCGCCGGAAAGCATGTCAAAGATTCTGCAGGGATGGAGAGCTTCTGATGCACATGTACTAACAGAATTACTGTGGTGCTCTGGCAAACAACCACATTGCTTGCTTACACTAAAGGTATAAACCAAAATATATATGCAATGATCATAGACACAGTCTCTATTTACCAGTACATGTAGCTCTGTTGTTCGCCAGTCATAAACAACCAACTACTCAAAAAATCATCTTTTTTTAATGTTGAAATGATGCAAAACAATGACTTGGTCATAAAACAAAACATATATTTGTTTAACTTGAAAACATCGCCAATACATCCAGTAAAAGCACAAATCATACACATCGAATCAGTCACTTATAACAGTGGCCTTGTGTAATGACTTTGTAGTTCTTGGATCAAATCTTTCAAGCTGACAATAAAAGCTCTGGTTCTCCATAAGCTGATGCTAAGCCTGATAACGGTGTGTTCTGCAGATGTTTTAACAAGTCAACAAGAACTTGAGAATGTATGTAGCCTTGGAGGGATAGAGGAGACTCAAGACACAGAGACTTCACTCTGTGTGCCTGTTGAGTTTGTTGAGTTTGTTTGATCTGTAGATTTATCCTCACTTCAGTCTGACTTACAGCTCACATCGGTAGATTGACGGCGTACTCCATTGCGTGAATGTTGACCAGCATCTTACTGATCTGTTTGATGAAATCCCTACAACAAAAGACAATGGAGATCAAATACAATAATAGAAGGTTTAGTCTACTTAAGTATTTAACATTAACTTTTAGATTGTTAGGGATAGCCAAACATTTAGCAAACCTTTTTGGACAAAATCGACAGGAAAATTTAAGAAAAATATTTTTTCATTAAAATGCATGAATGAAAATTAAAAATGAAAGTATTTTAAAACAGTAAACTTTTTCTTACATATGATACTTATGTTGGAGGAACACTATGAACATCATTTACAAAATGATTTATCAGTCAAAGATTTGATAAGCACTGTTACCTGGAGTCCTTCTTGTCGAAGTCCCTTTTGTTCTGCTGACCCTCACTGTACAGTGTACGGGCGACCGACACCAGGAACCGACCCAGATTCTCTAGCTGGGGCATCGTCTTGTCGTCTTCAAGATCCTCAAACCACTCCTTGGGGAATGTGGAGATGATCTGGAAGTCACGCAACAGAAAAAGTCAGAACAGTACAGTTACATAGAGCTCCACTCAGAGTCCTCACAGTGAAAACCATGCAATAAAAACTATATTATTTGATTTTTCACATGATTTACAATGAATGATTAGGTCAAATTATTGTTTAGTCAGAGCTGAATTGTGACTTTGTGTTAATGATAACATTAAAGATAAATTTTGCAATGTGTAGACATCATCTGACAAATATGGCAACAAATACAAGACAGAAGAACTTCCACTTACTGATTGACATTTCTGTATGGTTTCTTTGTTTACACCAGAATTACAAAGACCTAGGATGATATATCTGTTGAGTAATCCATCTAGTGACAAACTACGCAGCATTTGATTGGACAAAATACCATGCCAACTCAGGATGTTCCCTAGCAACTGTCAATTAAATACAGCGGAATACATTTTAGGAATAGACAAGTTAATGGTACAACATGAGAGAGAGAGAGAGAGAGAGAGAGAGAGAGAGAGAGAGAGAGAGAGAGAGAGAGAGAGAGAAGTAGCTACCATGTTGTTTGTAATACCTTTATGCAGACCCAGAGCTGTCTATGGAAAAACACTGAAGCATTAGATGATCTGTTCTCCAATACCCTACAATCATATATTTTCAGTGCAATTCATTAAATCAAAATGACAATTTATAGCAATATAGCAAACACTCATTAAATCATGTAAAAAATAACAGTCAATGACCTGACCTAAAAAAATTATACCTTTTTGAAAAAAACATATATGTAGAGATATAAGAAGGGGTATAACTTACGACTTGGGATAAAGAGGCATAAACACATCATCTTCAAGTGTTTTCCTTATTCTTCTCACAATAACATTAAGCAAATGCTACAAAGAAAAACAAGATGCAAAATCACTTTAATCACTTACTTTTTTAGCAGATACTATCAATATGTATCTCCCTTTAAAGTACACTACGTTTGCTGTTAAATTTCATTATTTATACACTGAAGTACTGCCTCAGATAAGAAGTAATTGACTGAAATAACCAGGTAACAGGTGCCCTACCTGTGTGGCCTTATTGTTGGCCTGGATACAGGGGTAGTCTCGGCCCAGTTTGGAGATGACATTAACGAGTCTGGAGGTCTGAGTGGTAGATAGAGGGTCCCACACCGACTCAGCTATAACTGAAATTGTTCATTGCTCATTAAGTAAAATTATTCCGTAAAAGATTTCCATTTTCTACACAACTTTACAATCCAAGTGTTTACAAACCACCCAAGAGTGGATCGTAAACCCTTGGCTAGCAAGTATGTTTTCTGCAGTAAACTGACATCTAAGGCAGAGCAGAATGTGTCTTCTTTGTGCCATTATCTTGTGTATAAAGCATGAAACACATTTTGTTTTAGTAAACATCATTTCAAAGTAAAACAGTTATATTTACTTATAGGATTTTTCTACATGACAAATTATTTTGACATATAATTTTCCACCACCTCCCATATCTCATTTTGTACAGAAATCTATGATACAATAAACTCATCTTTATGCATGTACAAGTACCATACCAGATAACTTTGGTAATACAACTTTTTCTACAATAGATGGGAGTAGTCGAATGTCGTCGTCATCTTTGGCTATCGTCTCTTGCAGTTTGAAGCCATAAAATACAAGAGTATCAAACCATTTTGTGTCTTCAAAATCCATACAATCAGCCTGCAATACAAAAACGAATGTCAAGCATGCTAAAAAAATTGTCAAATAGATTAACTGTATTACCAAGTATTTAGCTCTATAAATGACAATGATTTAGTTGCTAGATGAATTGATCATCCAGTTTATAATTTCATCTTTCTATGATACATGACTATAGCTATATGATTATATGATAATGGGCTGCTGTATGAACATACCTCCAGTGGATTCCAGTTGATGAGACTGAGTCGTATGTAGGGATTGAGGAGTTTGGGCAGACAGAGCCCGATGTATGCGTCCTGGTACGTGTCCTTGTAGGTCTGTTTCCAGTCCTCGAAGCGTTCACGTACGCTGTCCACCTCACTAAAATCCTCCACCACGTCCTCAAACACCCGCTCCTGGCCCGACAGTATCGACTCTAAACAACAAATCAACAACCCATTAAAACAATTCTACAACAGGAAGGAACACTTAAATGTAAGAAAAATTCAGAATTAAAGACAGTATTGAGTTTTTTATACAAATATTTTCAACTTTATAGGAAGCTGATTCACACAGTATGTCATATCAAGTATGATAGACAGTAAGTCATACTCTTTATCATGTCACATGGAAGCTCATAATCTGAAGCATTTTAGTGACCAGAGCACTATGTATCAGAGGTGGGCGGGGCACTTCCAGACACCAGAGCAATGTTCAGTTGTCACAACATACACAACATAGATATGTACATATACATGTACAATGGGTTTATCATACATATGATTTTCCCAAATCAATAGGGGAATATTTCCCTCTTGTGTTCATCTCTCAAACATTCAAGTCAGTTATTGGGCAGTATCATATCTAATTATTGAACATTTTAATGTCATCTGCCAGCACAGGGGATTGTGGGTAAAAGTGCCACCTTTTTCCACGTTATATTTTGCTATTTCTGATTGATTTTCTTCGTCGTCTGATGACAAGCCATCATGGTGTCCCACAATGTCTTTCATTTCTCGTGCTCGTCTTCTGCGAGATCTGAAAAGTAAAATTCCCTTTAATTTACATCTTTGTTGGGGTGTTTGACAAAATATGAGTCAAATTCAGACCAATTTTCCAGCTTTATGTCTTCATTATTTTTACCTGCGAGCTTCCCTCTCAGCTGTCCGTCTCTGTTTCTCGACAGCTTCGGGTGAAGTCAGGTCTACATTTGCAGTACCTGAAAATTTGACCATTAACATTTCATTCCAATATCAATCAGGCCAATCATATTTTTAACAACTGTGCAATGTTAACTTGTTAATCCCCAATTTTAAAGATAACATTGTTTTTCATCAGGCCCAGACAAACATACATGTACAGGTGATCACTGTCAAATTTTATAATTAAAAGTTTCTGTAATATAACCCATAAATGTAGGCATGCAACAATTAACTACTGTTTCAAGTGAATCAACTTTATTTCTGATGATTAACAGTCATCCATATTACATGTATAATAACAATGACTTTTCACTGAACATTCCATACCTGTAAAACAATTTCTTCCACTTCTTAAGAAATATCTATATACCCGTTAATTAATCTTAAAACCTACACAAGCCAACCGTATGTATAGTAAGATGTCATATTGACCACGTACTTGTCATGTACTCCTGACATTGGTCTCGGACGTCCTGCTGCCGACGAGACAGAAATTTACGTGCCTGAGTTTTCCAGAGGTTGGTCATTCTCTGCTCCAAGCTGTTGATATCAGGAACCTGCAGACAGAAGGACAGATAGAACATTAGTATCAAACGAATATACAGATTAGCGGTAATTAAAATAATATAGGGCATGCTGTTTTATGCAATATTTACAAGAAAATTCAGTGTTTGTTTTGTTTGTTAAGTATGGTGCAAAAATATGATCCTTTTACCATAAAACTCATATTCACATTCTCTCTGTAAAAATAGCTTCCAGTAATAATTGCTACTTATTTTGTACAGATATACATATATACTGTTTATTGCTCTTTTCAATTCTAGATTGTAAGCAGTAGTTTCAAAGTAGATGCACAAATTCACATGCGGAGCACGGATAAATTAAAACTGTACAAAACCAATACATGTTTCAAGATTTAAACAGAATAAAGAAAACTGAGTGATTGTAAATATTCATTTGATCTGTTGAAATATTTAAGTTTCAAAATTACAAATAGACTTTTCTTTAAATTCAAATTACATTTAATCAGAGCTAAAGGTGACACACAAATAGTTCCCAACCCAGCATGGCCCCTACGTCAGCTCTTAGATGATGGATCAATACAAAACTCAACCAAAGAACTTAAATAACTTATCTCTCAAAATATATGCTTTAGTAATCTCTCAACTTGAAAAATGGTAATTTATATTTTCCATGTTCTTTTTGTAATTTAAAAGGATAATATGTACTAGTACAGTTTGCAAGTACTGGTATGAAATGCACCCTTACTAATATTTTTTTCTTTTAAATGATCAGTTATAGCCTGAACTTATAATGTTTTGCATGTAATTACTAAAATCATGATAGATATTCCCATCCCCTGAGCATAGCCTACAATTTCCACCCAAACAATGTAAGCACCCACCTTCTCGCTGAGACAATCAACCAAGTCTCTCACATACCCCCTCATTTCTTGGAAGAAGCGGTAACGCGCTTCCAAGCCTGCCACTTTCTCTTGACAGGTTTCAATGCTTTTCTCAGTGTCATCGATATCACTGACTAAAGAGTCTCGGTCTCGAGTGTGGCTACGATGAACTTCATCCATAGAATTCAACCTGCATTACAAATAAAACATATTAAAAAATTTTTTTTTATTTTTTCTCATCCACATTGCTAAATTATCCTGATCTAGAAAAAAAATATCTTATTTAAAAGTTAATATTACCACTGTTCCTGCTTCATTTTCCATGTAAAATGTTTATCATTAGAGGTTTTCAAAGCTTGAAATTTCAAATAAGATGTCTGATTAGTGAATTTATTAAATTCCTTAACCAGGGACAGACCATACCAAGGGGCCATATGACTTAGACAAGCTCAAACATGATCTCAATCTCACTTCATTTTGTAACCAGAGATGTTTGTGAAACACTTATGCCCCCCTCCCTTGCAGAACTCTGCGAAGAAAATGAAAGGAGACTGAAAATATTGGAATTTTTTTTATTCAAAGCAGCATAACTCTGCAAAAAATTGCTCGATCATACCCAAAACCGAACTTGTAATATATATTATTATGGTTAATCTGTATGATAAATTTCATTTCCATATGTGCAACCTCTGCAAAGTGCAAAAAAAATAAATGGAAACTGCAAAAAATTGGAATTTTTCTAAGTCGTAAGGGCATAACTCTTGTCAAAAATTGCTCGATCATACCCAATATTGAACTTGACCTAGACATTATTATGATAAATCTGTATACCAGATATCATTTCAGTATGTGCAACCTCTGCAAAGAAATAGAATGGAAACTGCAAATATTGGTAATTTTTCTAAGTCCAAAGGAAATAACTCTGTCAAAAAGTGCTTGATCATATCCAAAAGAGAACTTGACCTAGATTTTTTCATGATAAATCTGTATACCAAATTTCATTTCAGTACATACAACCTCTGGGAAGAAAATGAACAGAAACTGTTCATAGACCGACTGACTGACAGACAGATAGATGGACAGCAGCAAAGCAATATGCCCTCCCATCTTCAAAGAGGGGCATAAAAATGGGGATGGGATCAAATAGTGAGCTTGTCTAATTTGTACCTCTCACAAGCCAGACGGTACAAACCTGAACAGCCCACAAGCCAGATGGAACATACCTGTCTTGGAGTCGTTTTCGAATGAGCTCCATATTTATAACGGTGGAGCCTCCAGTCTGGGTGAGACTGGGGAAGGCGGTGAACGTCTTCTTCTCTAGGATGGTGGTGTCCTGGAATCCGTTGTACTGGTCACTGGAGGTGGGTGCTGCTGCTGATGACCCTCCGTCTGGCTGCTGTAAACACAGAAATGGTAAGATACAATGTACATGTATACTCCATAGCATTCATTATTAATTCAAAACTAATACAGAAAAACATCCTAACTCTGTAGCTAAAATCTAATGAGAGGATGGGATGATGAAACTTAACACCATTCTTTCTTGTCGTAGGTTTGCTTTCATAAACAATAAATAAACAAATTTCACAGATCCATCCACTGGGGATATATTTGTGTTGTCGAAACATTAACACACGTACAACTGAGTCTCATTGTATTCCATTTGACCCTTACCTCTGACCCTAGGCTGACCCCTTTCTTAATCTGTTGCTCCTCCCACTCTCTCTCCTGATCACTGTCCTCATTTTCTGACCCTATTGAAATAAAATGCACAGATTTAGTAGGAGATACATCTCTTTAAAATTAGAAAAGAAAACTTGAATTCAGATATATTTCAGCTATTCATAAAACTTATTAGAGTCCAGGGTAACTTTTAGAAACTTAATTACCATGCTCAGCAGCCAAGAATTCATTCTGAATTTTTATTCTGTCTCTGGCCTGAGTGTTTACAGAAAAGTCTATCCTCTCATTCTCATCGTCATCTGATTTATCATTGTCATCATCCCTGTTAATAGAAAAACTCCTCCATCATTGTAATTTTCACATCAAATCAAGAATTTGCACACAATATTGTTACAAACACTACAATCTGTGAGAAAGATGTGCTAGAAAATTTCTTTAACACTAGCACATTTGTATTTTATTGAAAATTGCAGCAGAAGAGTTGGAATTAACTTACATAGTTGGATGCAAATGCAATGTAAAGCTCTGCTTTCATTGCCAAAGAATAACAGACCTGACAAGGCGTGATTTACTATTCTCCACCCTCTCCGTGTCATCCAGTGGAATGAAATCTCCGTAATCTCTCGCTTGTTGTCTTTTCTTTCTAATCATGTGAATCATCGTTGCATCTGGGATCTCTCCCTCTATTAAACATGAAAGAAAAGTTAGCTCAACACAGAAGCTCATAAGTAAAGGACACACGAGATTTCTGTTCAAATTAGTTGTACACCAAAGTTTCACAGATTGACAAATCTCTATCAATGAAAAATGAATAATTCAAACTGGGTTTTTTAGCGAATGAGTTATTTTACTTTTGATCATCTTCTTGAGCTGATTGCCACCTTCAGTCTCTTCCTCACTCTCATTCTCCTCCAAGTCATCTCCATTCATTGTCTGGAACTCTTCACGAAGCCTCTGTCAATGACAAATATATGAGAGTATGTAAGGGGTTTTCCTGACTTACTTTTGAGTCTGGTTAGAAGGTTCCTGGAACACATTTTCTATTCAATATTTCTTTCCCAAATATTATCTCTAAATTAAAAATTTCGCACTTCTCACATTTTATTAAAAATTCAGAATTCTTTAGACCTTGAGGTCAAAAACAACCTAACAAAATTAACATCATTATGATTAAGATGGTATGGGACACCTGTTGATATTAATGTGGAGTAAAGTACACAATTTAAGTTTATAATTTTACCTGATTAAAATTTTCAAATTTTACAATTTTTAACCCAAAAAATAATTCTTTTTTGAAAGGTAGAATTTTTAAATACACAACAGTATTCTAACTCATGGCTTACAGATTTGTAGTTAATCCTCTAACCAACTGCACTATGCTGTTAGGTGACAATATTGGGAAAGAAACTATCAATAAATTACACTTGATTTTATGGTTTATTTCGATAATTAGAACGTCACATTCCACCATCAATATAGGTATAAAACAAATGTATATTTTATACTTTAAACTTAAAGGGGCATGGTCACAATTTTGGTCAAAAATTATTTTTCCATGTTTAATGTTTACAATTCTTAAGTAATGTGTTTTTAATCGTTAACCAAAATTTGAATGTCGGTCATCACATGATCAGCAACATAAAGAGCTCACGATTATTTGTCATGTAAACAAAGCTAGGTAATGTTTTTGTTTACATTTTGAATGTTCAGGTGAAAATTCCATTTTTAGACCAAAAATGAATGTTAGCAACTATTTATTTATGCCTATTGGCTAAAAGATTTACGGTAGTACAGAGAGAAAACAGCTTGAAAAAGAACTTTTACCGGTATTTGAACCAATGTAGACAAAAACAGGTTTGTTTACATGACAAGGAATTGTGAGCCCTGGATCTTGCTTATTGCTTTACGACTGACACTCAAATTTTTGTTGGTTCGTAGAAGTGCATTTCTAAAGCATTATTTACAATAAAATAAAAAATAATAACTAATTCGCGAGCATGCCAATTTAACTGTGATATAGTATTAGTAGATATGTACCCTTATTTCTTCATCCCTGTCCTCTAATGATTCCTCTCTGTGGACTGGGGATGCTTTACGAGGTGGAGACTTGTAGCTTTTCTGTACTCTTTCTTCCTCCTCTTTAGCTAACTTTGAGGCCATTTTCAGTTGTTTGGCTATTCGCTTACTATGGCTTGACTTCTTGATTTTCAAAGCTTCACCTATTCAGAAAGAACATAAAAGCTTGTTCAAGATTCAACAGTTTAAAACCAACTTTGAAAACAAAATAACTTTTTCATTATTAAAAATAAGATCTGCAATTGTCTCCTGAATTCTCTAATTAGGTACACTGCCAACAGTGCATTCTTGCCCAGGTTCAAATCCCAGTCTGGTCATTATTTCTCCCACTGATTACATTATACA
Organism: Magallana gigas; assembly: GCF_902806645.1. Lineage (NCBI taxonomy): Eukaryota > Metazoa > Mollusca > Bivalvia > Ostreida > Ostreidae > Magallana > Magallana gigas. Next base: position 7,707,470 of record NC_047563.1, on the reverse strand, counting down.
TTGGTGTGGTGACCAACCCCTAGAAATGACAGGTTAATTCCTGCAAGGTGAAGAGCCTGGGGTGATCTTCAAGGGCAAAGATCATTTAAGGGGGAGGAATGGGACAATCAGGGGGCCTGGGATTCAAGCCCGGTCTGCTCCTTCATTATTTTTCTCATTCCGTTATATTTAGTAACGTGCCCACCCCCCTGGAACTGACAGGTTAACTTCTGCCAAAGGAAAGAGCCTGTGCTGATCTTCGAGGGCGAAGATCATTAAGGGGGAGGATTGTGACTGCCTGGATAGAATGTTCTATCGTTAAAGTGAATGACAGATGTCCTACGGACCTGGTTTAAGGATAGAATTCGTCCCATATACTCGCTTCGTAGCAAATAAAAAAATTATACCGCGCTGTATCTTGCCTAAATTTTCATATGATTGGTCTCAAATACAATGTTGCTCTTTTATAATCCCATATTACTACATTAACTGTTTTTGCAACGAAATCACTGCCACTTTTAACATCACATTTGAAAATTCGCTGTTTATGGTCGTTCTGTTAATGATAAAATCAGAGACATTCCGAGAGTGATTTCCGACAAAATGGCAGGCAAATTCAAACGTGTATTTTAACAAAATGGCTTGGTACGACTCATTAAATGGATATTTTGTGGACTAAACTACATAATTATGCATATTCGAAAAGGTTTGTAATGTATAAAAATGTGTTTTTTCCCTGCTGATTATTTTTAACAGACTTAAAATCGACGCGAAGCTGATCCGCTTTGCGGCTGCTACATTGCAAGTATATAGGACGAATTCTTACTGTGACCTGAGCGAAGCCTGGTCACGGTAAGATTATTCTTTCTATAGTGACTGCCCAGCCAGTTCGAATACCAGCGCCAGATAGATAAGTGACTACTCAGAGTACTCAGAATTGAGGGCGAGTAGTATCGATCGATCGATCGATAGATAGATAGACTAGAGATTCAGGGGCCCGGGTTCGAATCCCGGTCTGATCCGTCATTATTTCTCCCACCCCGTTACAGATGTGTTACAGTGTATCATGTTGTGAATGCATGAATGTGCGCATGTGCGTATGTATGTCTATGTGAAAAATTGCAAATAAAAAGAGGAAAAAAAATAATACCTTCTTCATCTTCATTGAAGCTAAGAACGCTGCTGCTACGATGCATTCCAAGAGCATCCTTTTCTTTCTTCTTTTTCTTGGACTTCTTTGTTTGCTCATTACTGACCATTTGTGGACTGTTTTCATTTTCATTGTTTACGTTCTCAAAATCTTCCTTCGTTTCGTCATCAGATTCACTGTCGATCGTAATTTTCTGGCGAAAATTACGTCGAGGTTTCTTGAAAGAGGTCGACATGTTTTTCTCCTAAGATCCCGATGTAATCAGGAAAGGAGTACGAAATGAGATTTCGGATATAATTGGAAAATTTCAATAGTCTATGTAAAAAGAAAACAATTTTTTGTTAGAATTTGTTTGTTCTACTGATTTGTTTTATTTGATTTTTGATTAAAATCTTAAAGCTATCATTACTAGAGAAAATATGTATTTTAAGTTGAAAAAAATCAATTCCGTTTTATACCAAATGTTAAAATTTGTTTGATTTGTTTCACTGTCTTCATTTTTTCGACTGATTTATTTTTCTAAAATCTAATTTTTGATAAATGTTTCTTAAATTTTGAATAAAAAATCATAAAGGAAAGGTAAACTAAAATAAAGGAGAGTAAACAACAACATTACGAAAGTTGGGGTTGTGTGGGGCACCTCCCATGTTTTATTGTTGTCAGTTGTGTACGTTAAAATGAGCGAAAGGGGATAAAAGACTCAAACAATGGACACCCCACAACCCCATGGGTTCGTGGAAGAAATAAAGTTCCACGAGCTTCAGTGTCATGAGGTATGCAACACTGATTGAAGAAAAACAAACAGTCTGAATTTTCTCTGATTTTGAAACATGGAAAAGTTGATAAAAAAGTTGATGATTTTTGCTCTCTGAAAATTTCAGGTAGTTGGAAAGGGTGCTTTTGGGGTTGTGAGTAGAGCAAAGTGGCGAGGAAAAGAGGTTGCTGTGAAATTAATTGAAACAGAATCTGAGAGGAAGGCTTTTACTACAGAGCTGAAACAGCTGTCACGAGTTAGTCACCCAAATATTGTGAAATTGTATGGTGCTTGCAAGGAACCTCCAACGGTAAGAGACTCATTAACTGATTAAGAAGTGCGGCGTTAGACCTACACGCCAACATACTTGCACATCTTAAGCATCATGACGTGTATTGTTTTTTGACAACTGAAGGTGCAGTTGTACTATTAACGCAACTTTACCCAGTGGAAGTGGTGATACAATATATGTCTGGTTAATCTAACTTCACTCCTTTTACTTTAATACTAAGACAATATTGAGAAATTCATTTATGCAAACACATTTACACAAATTGCCACAGTGCTGTCACATAACCAAATATGTCATGAAGCATGTCTTCTTAAAAGGTAAAATTTGGGATTTATAGTCTTGCTCGTGAAGTAAATTGCCTTGCATTACTTCTACATATTACCCCCTTGCAAGACCATTACAATCCATAGCATTCTCAACTTCCAGGGGAGCATACAAGCAGAGCTGCCAAATTGCGGCGCTAATGCCTTACATTCACATATCCAGCTCGTCTCATGTGCCAGGTACCCATTTTAACCCCTGGATGGAGAGAGTGCACTAGTAGAGTAAAGTAACTTGCCCAAGGCTACAATGTTACCACGTTAGCGATGGACCAGGCTCGACCTGGGGCTACCGCGTCCAAATCGGTCGACACTATCAAATGCGCCAACACCTCTTTTAACACCTTCTTAACGTCAAACAATGGACCATTTTTATAAAAATCATGGGATCAAAGCGGAACACATAATTTTACAAAAAATTGAAATTTGCACAGCATTTTGAATTATTTGTTAAATGTCACCATGTAAAATTTTCGAGGCATACACTTTTTTCTTTCTCTTTCATGTCAATCGATATGTCTTTAATAGGTTTGTCTAGTCATGGAGTATGCGGAGGGTGGATCCTTGTACAATGGTAAGTACCAGATATATGAACTGTAATTTTAATGTAAACCAACTATTATTTTCGACACCGTTATTTAGTGATTTACCTGAGTTGAACTGGTTCACGGCGACAAATTTTCGTGACCAAGCTAACTATTTTTTAATTAGAACTATATGGCAAATACTGGTTCAAGGCAAGAAATATTCGCGACACTGAGGCTCCTGCTAACCTGGCGAAAATTTCTTGAAGTTGGTTTACAGTATTATTAAATTTATGAAGCTTAGTTTACTGTACCTTGGTTATCTTACTGCAAAGTTTCAATTAACAATGAGTTCAGCAGGGATTTGATTTTAACAATATACACAAGAATGAGTAAGTGATAATTAATTATAGTATAGATAGATACATAGATAGTATGAAAGCCTTAATTAAAGCTTTCATAAACTTGTGTTATTGTGTTTTATAAGACTTTCCTAACTGTGTGTTTGACTGTAGTTCTGCATGGAGCCGGTCCTCAGCCCACCTACACAGCCGCCCACGCAATGAGCTGGGCCCTGCAGTGTTCTAAAGGAGTGGAATACCTGCACGGAATGAAACCTAAAGCTCTTATACACAGAGATCTAAAACCTCCCAAGTAAGTTAGTGAAAATAGTACTCAGTTGCTAATGGATTTATTATGAAAAATCACATTAATTCCTTTTAATTATTATTATTTTCATACATAGATATAAAATTGCAATAAAAAATCTAAATACACGTACATGAATATTAACTTTAATTGTGCAGTGAAAAGTAGATAGATATGGTTTTGACGCTAAAAAATGACACAGCAAAGAGAATACATTGTTACATGTAGAAGGAGATTTAATAGATAATTGAATCCCACTATTACATCTGATGATCTTCTTCTTCCAGTCTGCTGTTGATTATGGGAGGGACTGTCCTAAAGATCTGTGACTTTGGCACGGCCTGTGATATCCAGACGCACATGACAAACAACAAGGGGAGTGCAGCATGGATGGCTCCTGAGGTCTTTGAAGGTGTGCATGCGAAAAAACACTATATATTTTCTTTTTTTTGTTGCGGGGGGGGGGGGGGGGGGTACATGATGCAAATTTTGCAAAATTGGAAGTAAACCTGTACTGTATTTTGTTAGCACACAAATTTTTTGTGATTTGAAAATGATTTAAAAAATTGTTCAAAAAAGAAGTGAGAAACTGTATACTTTATTATTGCAAAATGTATCATTTAAATATGAGAAATATGAGGCAATGAATCATGATATGTAGTGAAATATGCCAGAGTGTGGTGATTTCATGCATCATTATCAGGAGGTTTTAATTCTTGTGCAAGATATTTTCTGCTAAAAACTTGATTATTTTTGTTTGTAGGCAGCAACTACAGTGAGAAATGTGACGTGTTCAGCTGGGGTATTATTTTCTGGGAGGTCATTACCAGGAGGAAGCCGTTTGATGAGATTGGGGGTCCTGCCTTCAGAATCATGTGGGCTGTTCACAATGGTACGCTCCTCTGTAGACCATTATCACACGAGATTTAGCACCAGTAACTTCTTCATGTAGCACAACAAACATACTTATTCTGTTTGACACAAAGTTTCCATGTTCTTATTTTACAAGTTATGAGTTGCTATTTGAGTATAAATCTTGAATGTGAAATTTCTTTTTGGAAAAACCAAAACAGAATACTAGACTTTGCCATTGTTATTTACGTAAGGCACCAGACCACCTCTCATAAGGAACCTTCCCAAACCCCTGGAGATCCTGATGACCAGATGTTGGCATGGTAATCCAGCAGAGAGACCTTCTATGGCCGAGGTCTGCAGAATCATGACTTACATGTTCCAGGTAATTATTACTGTCTGTACATGGTAGTGCCATCTGTACTTATGTGTTCCAGGAATTAGAGCTGTCTTTATTACTGTATTATTACTGTAAATTTACTGCATTTGGCTGTGTTTTCAATTTAGCATTTTTGGCGGAAAGAAGATAAATAGGTAATTTCAGAAGTGCACTAAATCAAATCCACGCTAACTTGTTGTAAAAACATATTCCCCCAAATATTGTACATGCCAAATACGTTTACAGTACACTGCAGTATGTGTAATGATGTTTTTATTCAGTGATTGGTTAAAATATATTTGACTGTGTGTCTGTGCTCTATAGTTTTTCAGTGGGGCAGACAAACCTCTAGAGTATCCACCTTGCAGCGAGTCCTCAGATTCACCAGACTGGAGTAAGTGAATAGATCTAAGTTTAACCAAGCATATTAAATGTCATATTATGGGACCTTTGTTTACAATTTCATGATTGGAAAATTTCTTGTTCATAGATATGAAGTTCAAAAACTATTTTTTTTATGAGTTTTATAAAATGGTCGATCGCTACATCATCATTGTTTTTTGTAATTGGGGCAATATAAAACTCTATACTTATGATTGTATACATGTTAGACTTACATATTCTCTCTCTGTTGTTCCAGCTTTCAGTTCACGCCCCAACAGTATGGCCTTTAGTTCCCCTTCCTCCACATACAACACTTCAGCTCCTGCCTCCGAGTCCAGATCAGACACCCTCATCAATCCGGAGTCATACATGCAGGGGGACCCTCCCCCTATCCCACCCAGAGGCAACCCTCCCCCAGTGGTAGAGGTTCGATTTTTATTGATTATATTTAAGTACAAGTTTTATAATTGTAATACTTCAGTATTCTCGATGTAAATATAAGAGAGGAAAAAATATCATGATACTTTTAGTAGAATTATTTGTACTTGTTAGAAAAAGGAAAATAATAATATTTGCATGAACTTAGTTTTCCTAAAGAGCTGCATATATTTCTTGATGAAGAAGATCAATCTTTGATTTTGTATTTTGATAGTACCTGAACGAGGTAGGTAGGGGTCAGATGAGTGCCCCAGCATCCTTAGCGGCCAGTCGCGAGAGTCTGGCCGAGGGTCGGGCGGGCACGCCCGTGGAGCAGTACAAGCGATACTCGGCTGATCTCACTCGACTCAGTGAGGGAGACATCCTGACCCAGGGCAGCAATGGGAGTGGCAGCAGCTCGGGCTCTCACAAAGGTATGCCCCGCGGAAGTACATCGCCAAAATGTGTAATCTCCGTCCAGGTTGTACTCAGATTACCTACGTATAAAGTATATATATTTACATATATTCATGTATACAATAATGCTTCATGTAATAGTCTGAAGACTGTTTCCAGCATCTGTACACACACCATAACAGCTTCTAAGTATCTCTGCAATCATTTGTACAGTATTTGTATTCAAGTATATAGATATGTATGAATATTAATCAAGAAATTTACCACAGTATATTCAGACAAAGATCATCTCTAATACTAAATTATAACTGATACAGTATGAAAGACAACTCATAAGTAAACATGTACAATGTGTCATATATGTTATTGAATAGGTGAGGTATTACTATACAGTAATCAAAACCCCTGTTTGATAGAATATCCAGTCAATAATTGTTAGGTTTTGAAGTACATGTACATGGTGAAAATACATCTACATTGTAATACTGATCAGGTAAAAAAAAATGATAATACTAGTGAATTAAATGAAAGGTTCGTAATTATGGTAGGTTAATGGATTGATGTTAGTATGCTTCAAGTATGAACTGTTGATGAATAGAGCGAACAAAGAAAAATATTTTAGTAAAATTGAAAAAGATAAAATGATATTTTAATAGGCTTTGTTTTATTTATTGTTGAATGCAAGATTTTGTGTGTGTGCTCCATTGTTGCATTTTGTTAAAGTATTAACATTTTGAGATATATATTCTGTTCACTTTGAGTTTTTGTTCTGAAACTAAGTTACTTTTGAAAAGAAAAATAGTGAGTGCCCTACCTTTATCTCTATTGCATGCACAGTAGTGTAATTCAGAATTAATCTTCATGATGAAATGCATTAATGAAGATTATTCAGACAGAATTCTTTAACCAGCTAGATAATAAAACAAGACAATTAAATATATACACAGAAACAGAAGTTTAACTTATGTATACAATGACGAATGAATTTTAAGATAAAAAATGGAAGTGGAAATAAAATATGTACAAAATGTAGTTAAATAACATATTTCATTTGAATGAAAATTATATTTTGTAAAATAATGAAAGACAAAAGTAGCTGACAATACTGTATATAAGTTAAATAACATATGTTATTAAATTTTAGAATGAAATAAAGTATTATAAAAAGGTAGTCATTAATGAATAAGACAAAATTAATTGCAAAAATATTATTTCTTCTGTTTTATATCTTACTGGTAATGAAATTGAAGTGATTTTCCAACTCATTTTTGGACAAAAGAAATGAGTTACGTGTAGTTAGGCTGTAAGAGTTGAGTCCCCTGAGTTGACCTTGTTGTTGTTTGTTAGGACATCGTAGAACAGGATCACATGGCACTTACATATTGTTTTCTGGCGGGACTCCCCTCCATAACGCCACCATCACAGGTGAGAGTATTTTGTCCATTTCCTTCGGCTTGTTTATGTAGATCAGGGACCCAGGACAACCAAATGTAATACGTCAAGAAATATATACCAACTTTTCCAATTACACCTTGATATTTTTTTTCAAAATCTGCTTTCATTGTTAAAGAAATGAACTTAAGACCAGCTTTTTATTTCATAATGAAAAAAAAATGTCAGAAATACACAACTCATTTTTCACTTGCACGTTAAAGGTGACGGGAAAATACCAACATTTACCCATATTCCCTTAAAATGTTTATGATGTAAAATATGTATATATTACATACTGCACTTAATATCTTCACTGCATGATTTTTTTCTCACAAAATTTTAGAAGATTTCTTCATTTGAATTATTTTAAAAAACTGAAGATTTGATTTAAGAACAAGTAAATGTAGAAACAAACTTAGTTTTTACATGTAGTACATTGGTTTTAAGTTGATGGGTTTTTAAAAATTTTGTCAAATTTCATAATTTCAGGTTTATAGTAGGTAGACGTTTTACCATATGTATTGGATGACTCAATATGAGATTTTCTTTTGTTATCTCTGCCATTATACAATTACACAACATATTTAAATTCTCCTCTTTCAGTCTGAGAACTGTAAAGTCAGTTTAGAGTTTGTTAGCATGCTGCATGTTGCTCTTTATTGGAGTTACTTTTCTTTTGTTGAATGTTTTTTCTAAGCATTGAATTGCTCTTACTTTGACAATGTTTTTATTGAGATATTTAGTCCTTTTGAAATTAACAATGTTCTTATCAGCAGCATCAGTTCTTGATAAACAGTTAGACATTCACTTCATTAGTAGTTTGCAACTTATAACATAGAAATGTTTGATAGTTTTAATGTTTTATGATTAGAAAAAAAAAACAATAAATGAACAGGAAAGAAAAACCCTGTTAAAAAAGAAAAATTATGTCCATTGGATATAGAGGGGTTAAATATCTCAAGCATCTCATAACATTCCCCATCCCAATGACTCGCTCCCATTCACAGGGCGATCTCACCGCCGTGGAGGCTCAGACGAAGTGACCCAGATCCGGCTCGGGCTGTCCAGCTCCCCCGTCTTTGTCAATGTAAACCCTTCCCATCAGCCCTTTGTCACCTCCCCTAGCAACATTCCGCACGTCAACACTTTCCCCGGATCGCTTCACTCCCCCAGCCACGAAAACACAATCCCTCAGCGGTCTATCTCGCACACTCCGCCAGAGGCCGAGCGAGTCACGAACATCGGGCCGAGACATCAGTCATGGACGGCTGAGATGGGGATCCTTCCCCTGTTGCCCACCAATGGCCAGCAGCCATCCAATTCTACAGCAAACGACTTTCAGCATAGTACAGGTTTGTGTGTGTTAGATACAAGAATATAAAGTTTGACTATGGCCCTCTTGACCATTATGAAATGCTGTGAAAGCAGAGAAACTCATCTTTGAAAAAAACTTCAGAGCAAAGCTTTCAGAACAGTTTGCATTCATGTAGTAATTGCCTACTGTGAGTTTGTGATGCCCTTTATTTTTTTTTCTTAATGTTGTATGTTTGATAAAGCATGCAGACCTAGGTTTGGAATGACTTTGTTAGTGTAATTCTGTAGACCATCTGACAATATTATCAAAACCGATTTGGTTTGACTTTTCCTATAGCGTCACGATCATTTCTGTCAGCTACGTCATGCATAAATTATACACGCCGCCGGTGTGAAAACTATATGATTGGTTAACTCCTATTTTTAGGCCGAGTTATCAGTATACGCTTGCTGAAGGATTTCTCAGAACAGTTTATTTCCCCCCAATATTATTCATTCAAAATCGACTATCCCGTATGTTTAAATTCTGTGCTAAACTCTCTCTCTCTCTCTCTGTGTAAACGGGCGTTAAACCATAGCCTCAAGCTACGGTCCAGAGTACGGCGTTATAAAAAAAATAATATTTAAAAGTTGCATGTGCTAAGCGTTCATTTCATGTAAATACCGTAAATGTATAATGCACATGTATTACCTACTAACTTGCCAGTCAAAGTGATAGGTATGAATTCCTCGATTTTACACCTTTCGATCGGCAATCGACAGTCAATAAAAGTATTGAACGATGGTGTGAAAGAACGAGACGGAAGTTGAGAGTGCAAGGAGGTTTGTACATGTGCGTCTTCATTAGGCAAGTGTCCGATTCGTTTCTCTTCTGTTGCCCTATCACTTTCGGTGTAAATATATATACTAAAATATCCACAAACCATTTACTGCAGATTTCTTTATTTTACCTGTCTCTGAACCCCCGATCACCCGCTCCATACATGAACACTGGTTTGTTTACATACATAAAAAATACAGTTCTTGATCCGCTTTCCGAGTACGGTTAAAGGTTGTTTAATAGGAGAAAGTTTGGGGCGGGTAAAGCTACAATTATTAACAGTAGTAAACTAAATGAAGAATTATTTAAATGGATTATTTGCACAAAATATGGTATGGTATGATGTAAATATTTTTAAAAAATAGTGTTATTTTTATACGCGGCAAATTGCCGTAAAGTTTTTTTGTACATGTAAGTATTGTATGCACTGTAGCTTTATATTTTCTAACCCAAAATTTATACACAGAGCTACAGCTATATATGTTATGTACCGTATGTATTGTTTTATCACAAGTGTACACTTTCGAAAAATAGCCCAATTTCGACAGTCACGAGTACCCATGTGAATTTTTCATTCTCTGATATGTTGTTGTTCTGTCCGTGCATAATTTAGTCTTAGTTAACCAGCAGCCAATCAGCGGTAAGCTGAATCCACCAATAAAAAAAACTGTGGTTAAGGTGCGGGTATTGTTTATGTATGACGTAGCTGAAAAAGTTGAACGCGACGCGATCGGAAAAGTCAAACCAAATCGGTTTTAGTAATATTACTAAAACCGATTTGGTTTGACTTTTCCGATCGCGTCGCGTTCAACTTTTTCAGCTACGTCATACATAAACAATACCCGCACCTTAACCACAGTTTTTTTTATTGGTGGATTCAGCTTACCGCTGATTGGCTGCTGGTTAACTAAGACTAAATTATGCACGGACAGAACAACAACATATCAGAGAATGAAAAATTCACATGGGTACTCGTGACTGTCGAAATTGGGCTATTTTTCGAAAGTGTACCCTTGTGATAAAACAATACATACGGTACATAACATATATAGCTGTAGCTCTGTGTATAAATTTTGGGTTAGAAAATATAAAGCTACAGTGCATACAATACTTACATGTACAAAAAAACTTTACGGCAATTTGCCACTTATAAAAATAACACTATTTTTTAAAAATATTTACATCATACCATACCACATTTTGTGCAAATAATCCATTTAAATAATTCTTCATTTAGTTTACTACTGTTAATAATTGTAGCTGTACCCGCCCCAAACTTTCTCATATTAAACAACCTTTAACCGTACTCGGAAAGCGGATCAAGAACTGTATTTTTTATGTATGTAAACAAACCAGTGTTCATGTATGGAGCGGGTGATCGGGGGTTCAGAGACAGGTAAAATAAAGAAATCTGCAGTAAATGGTTTGTGGATATTCTAGTATATATATTTACACCGAAAGTGATAGGGCAACAGAAGAGAAACGAATCGGACACTTGCCTAATGAAGACGCACATGTACAAACCTCCTTGCACTCTCCACTTCCGTCTCGTTCTTTCACACCATCGTTCAATACTTTTATTGACTGTCGATTGCCGATCGAAAGGTGTAGAAATCGAGGAATTCATACCTATCACTTTGACTGGCAAGTTAGTAGGTAATACATGTGCATTATACATTTACGGTATTTACATGAAATGAACGCTTAGCTGTAAGCACATGCAACTTTTAAATATTATATTTTTTATAACGCCGTACTCTGGACCGTAGCTTACAGAGAGAGAGAGAGAGAGAGAGAGAGAGAGAGAGAGAGAGAGTTTAGCACAGAATTTAAACATACGGGATAGTCGATTTTGAATGAATAATATTGGGGGAAAATAAACTGTTCTGAGAAATCCTTCAGCTCTGGCATTGCATAAGCGTATACTGATAACTCGGCCTAAAAATAGGAGTTAACCAATCATAGTTTTCACACCGGCGGCGTGTATAATTTATGCATGACGTAGCTGACAGAAATGATCGTGACGCTATAGGAAAAGTCAAACCAAATCGGTTTTGATAATATGTACAATAATAGCACTGTTGCTGTCATGTTAATGTAAATGTCTCTTCATGGGAAGGAGACAATTTAGTACGGTACATGTAACTTAGTGTTCTTGAACTATAAATAGTCTTAATTTGTGCATACTAGATGTATGTGTGTATGAGAGAGAGAGAGAGAGAGAGAGAGAGAGAGAGCAAACAAACTGATCTTTCTCTGATTATGCTTACAGGAACTGGTCTGTCTAATACAGATGCCTTTGCAATGAGTCTGGTTCTACAGTCTCTGGATCACCAGCTTCAGGTAATTAGTCATGCCTCTCTGTCCATTGCCCCGTCATCCAATGTTTAGTTGCAGAAATCAAAACTGAGCTTAATTGTTGATTGATAACCCTGGCCAAAAAAACCCTAATGAAATACATGTATTCCATATATAGTGGTGAAAGTACAAATGCATCCCAACAAAGATGCTTGCATTGATAAGTAAGACACTAAAAGTTGTTTGTTTTGAAGGCCTTGAATAGTGTCATGTTTACAAGGCAATTAAACCAATCAAACAGATATGAATAATTTTATTGCAATGTTTCTGGAATACCAAGCACTACCAAATATTTATCCTTATGTTAGTGATCTTCAGATATTTATCTTTAATTTGCCGATCCTTTCCTCTAATTGTTGAAGTTGTTAATTTCTTGCCTCATGGAACACACCAATCAAATTTTCTGTTGCGGGTTGTGAGATAACACGCCCCCACAGTGCATGGTGCCCGGGGCTTCAGACTTGATAATCAGCAGAGACAAGACCTCATCCTTCACTGCTGAATTCCCTTATGTAGATTTTTTTTCGGTAACAAGCTGATCTTAATCAAACTATGTTTTTTTTTTTCAAATGTTGAATAATAACATTTTTTTTCCTCGAAGGAAGGGGTTGAGTAATGCAAACTCTATAGGATGTTAGCAACTCTCTCTAGAACAAGTTTAGTGGAAGACTGATGTCTAAACAGATGTCATGATTCCCGTTATCTGTATTAATCATGTTCAAACAAGAAATCATTGCTTTTTAAGTGGCCCCTGCAAGCTATCAATTCTTTTAGAAAATTAGCTCTGTTTTCCTGACTAGCAGAGAAGAAAATGGATGGACAATTAAACACAAATGACTTTCTCTTTTCAAATATTTCAAACTTATGTATTATGTTAATTTTGTAAAAAATGAAGATTTTAAAAAGATAAGACAATCACTGTATTTTGTCAACTCAGTCCCAAAAATGTTAACATGTTTGATTTGGGTAGAGTTAAATATTTGTGTGTATTTTGTTGTAGCCACTAGCTCCCTGTCCCACCAGTGTGGAATCTATGGAGATTTTCCAACAACACTGCAAGGTAAGTAACTAGACAGGTACACAGTTAATGCCTAGTAATGCATGGAAATACCATTAAAATAATGGTAATAAATACTAATAATGGTCAAGGATTACAAACTAGGGGAGATAAGTGAGGATTCATTTATTGCTTGAAAATTCAAGATGGGTATTTAAGTGAATTGAGTTCACGAGCAATGGCTTTACATACTGTGGACTCATTAGATTTCATGATGGCTTAATTTTGGTGGAATTCATGGGTACCTCTCATCAGCGAATTAACATCCTTAACGAATTAAGTAAATTAGGATATTAAAGTTATATTTCTTTCTTCAGGTATCAGAGAATACACAAACCCTGTAAAATTTAAGCCATTCAGGAAATTTGGCCTCCACGAATTTTAATGATTTCACAGTATATGCCCTTGTTTTGCCTTTAGAAGACTAGATGGACAGGATTTTTATCTACTCTTGTTCTACTTGAAGAGAAGTAACCTGATATGGGTGGGTGATAGTACATATAAGTGGTAATGTTCTTAGTAACAGAAATACATGTACAAAGTACCTTCTATATAGAGAAAAAATTGACTATGAGACAGTAGTGTAGTGGTACTAGCTGCATTGCGCAACAAAGGCAACTTGTAGGAAAAATACACATACAAACATAAAGATTAAATTTGTTCTGTATTCAATATATCAAGAAGACAGAAGTCCGTCTTGAATTGACTTTGATGCTTTTTAGTTTCTGATAGATTCTGATTACGCAGTGTAATGGAGAGGATGAATTTCCATTCACAAGCCCTAGAAGGAGTGAACTTTGATTGTATAATGGGGATTATCTATTTTATGTCGACACATGGCCAATCAATAGTCATTACAGCACCCCTAGAGAGGAACATCTCTTTTCAAACTCTGAAGACAGAGATGAATTTGTTGTGTTGTTCTATCTGGTCCCATCAAGCCTGTACTTTACCTTACATCAGAGACCGACTCGTCTCCAAATGAGAGTTTATGGCTTGTGTATCGCTTGTGTATCGCCAGCTCGAATTGAAATATCAGAGAGAGAAGTTATATTCCATGTCTGAGCCACTTGTGCTCACAGACAAGGGAAATCAGTCCACTTTAGGTTAGATTCTTCAACATTTATTCAAGGTCAACTGTAAATATGTCAACCGTATTAGCAGCTGTATTCATCAAGTATAGGGAAGTGCAACTTCTTCATCCAGTGTGAAGTAGACACTAAGAGTACCATTAGCTCCATATTTCAGCCTTTTTTGTCTGTTTTACCTCTTTTTTAAAAACAAAAGTATCAAGTAAGCCATCTTAGTTATTAGTTAGATATAATTATATCCATTAAATAAATTTCACGATGTCAAACAAAGGACTATGTGCGGTATTGTGCATTTTTTGCCCCCAAAATAAAAGTTTTATAAAAAGCTTTAAAAATAAGGTGGAAGATAGTTGAAATCATATTGAAAAAAATGTAAAAGGTTTTCACCACAGTGACGTCATAGTGTACAAATGACGTCATGAAGTTTGTCTTATTTTGATAAATTGGTGTTTTGTAGCAAAATATTGGTGTTTCCGATGGTTTTTTGACTGGGAAACATCGAGCGCAGGCTTGCTCAAGTACCATATTTTATTATAATGTGTAAAATTATATGAAGAAAAATATATGTTTAAATCGTACTTGAGCAGTCCTGCGCTCTATACGTCAGCATGCAAAATATAAAGAAAAAATGAGAATATTTTCATTTGTTTGCAAAATTGCGGGAATTTGGTCATTTAGGTGACGTCATAGATAAACAGTGAAAAAGAAATGATGACTAAAATCAAGATTAAAGTGATAGGCATCCTCTGTACAATGATTTATGAAGATATGATTTTTATACGATACTATTTAAAAATTGACTAAATTTGGGGGCAGATATTTGACCATACCGCACATAGTCCTTTCCACTTTAAATAAATTTCATGATGTCAAAAAATTTCATACATCCGTTGTAGTTGCAACATGAGGTATTCCAAACAACCATTTTCTGGTATCAATTTTCAGTCTTGTTTAATACCCTTCTTTAGGGTAAAGTAATTACAGTTAAAACAGTGATTAGTGAACATAGATTAATCGATTTTTGTCAATAGGAAGAATAAGATTTTGAATATGAGTTTGGAGGATCCTCATGGGCTGGTCTACTCCTACCATTGGAACTCCCGTTATACCCATCTTTATACCGGGTATCAACAAATACACAATGTTGATTGCAATTTTACGTATGGGAAGAATATAATGAATGAAAGAGAAATAACAATTTAAAGAAAAAGATATAAAATACAAACAATATAGTTTAGAAAAAGATTTAATGCTACATTGATTTGAACTAACAACGTTTTATGGACAAACACGTCACCGCCGAACTGGTTACAAGAATTTGGTAGACACAGGCACTTCCCAAATATTGGAACAGTCGATCATTTCTTGGGATGGGTCAGCGATAAAAACCAGTAATGGTGTGGAGAAAATAGATTTAGAGCGACTTCCAATCGACTGATTCGTAACATAAGACTTACTGGGTATGTGTTTACGGCCAGACAGTCTAGCAAGCTGTTCGCCAACACGAGTGTCAAGCCATATATACCGGTATGTGTATATGGTCCACGCGAGGTACACGTATATAGAATGTCTCTACTTATAGCTCACCTTTTCGGTGTGTAAAACAAGTTATATAATGATTGAAACTAGCTCTGAAATTATATAGAAATTACACAGATTATATGATGACAAAAAGATGATATAAATGGCGCATTTTTAAACAGGAACCAATGCAGATTTTTGTGATTAGCCAAATCCTTCGTTAATCATTAAATAACCGAGATTCAGAAAACTGGTCTATAAATTGTTGCAGACGCTATCGTGAAAATGTTACTATTAAAGCGCTGAAAAAAGCTCGCCCTTTCTTCTTTCATATAAATGCCAAATATGTGACAAATTATAAATAGTTACACAAACAAATATACATGGAAATAGGCAGTAATTACACATGGTTCAAACAAATCAGGTTCTGTTTATTGAGAAATTGAAAGTGGTCCCAAATTCAAGTATATTGGAGTTGCACATGCAAGATGTATGCAACCTTATCGTGTATGTTTTTGAATGCAGAAACCATATCTCCATTTCTACCCACGAATAGAGTTTTAAAAGGACAAAGGATTTTTTAAGACAGAGGAAAGTTTTACTATGGCGACAAGTGTTCCCGATGGGTCGCGGAGAAATCCTGCTAATTGCAACAATAAGAGAGTGTATTGGAATGGAATTCCTCGGAGAGAATGCTATCCTCGAATTTAATGCCGTGGGTTTACACTGGTTTTAGATCTTTCTTGCATTTTCAACCCTGTCAGAAACTCTCAGACGTGTCAAACGAGGAAGTTATCAAATTTAATTTTGTACAACAAAGGATTTCCCCCGAGGGCTTCCGAGTAGTGATGCTCGCGGTATCCATTAAGGAGCTGTTGTCTTTAAATGTCGGCAAATAGATGATTTTAGTCTTAAACTTGAAATCAATAGCGTTGATAGGATTATGGAGTAATGATTCGGTTTCAAATATCTTACTTCATTGATGGAAAAAAAGAGAAGTCGTAACAGCAAACGATCAATAGTGAATTACAATACCATTAACGGCAAATTTAAAAGTCGTAAAAAATTTCGTGACCCTGCTTTGAAAAAAAAACCTTCATCAAACTGAAGAAAAATGAAAAAGGACGTATACTTAGTAAGAGAGACTGCAAATTGCTAGAATTATCTTAAAGTTTTGTATGTAATATTGATGTTGATGTCGTTGTGGGGTTTTTGGTTATAAATGAGCGATGATTGATGTTTAATATGACCATTGCTTTATAGTTTATTATATCCTGTACCATTGAATAAAGACGATTTCCTAAAACACAGTGGTCATATTTAGTGATTATTGATTTATACTTTATATCATGTTTATTGTTTAAGGCCCCTAATGTAAATCTGAAACTCTTTGATGGCATGATGGGATCGGCTCTAACTGCATTGCATCGTTTCCTGGCAAGGTCTTGTGATCCGCGCCGCATATGAAACGAAGGAGAGGCGCGGATCACAAACTTTTGCTAGCAAGGATGGCAGCCCTTTGATCATCGTCGGAAACCCACGACCATGAGCATAAGCTTACTGACCGTGAACCTACTCATTAAACTGTTCTTGTTTTTATGAATAATTCATGATGTATTCCGATTGGTTCCTTTACACTTTTATGAAGGAAACCTAATCAATTGCGGTAATGCTTACGTAAGCATCTATCAGCATGTTTTTATAACCTGATCTTTTATTTTTGTATCTCTTAAAAATAAAGATTATAGGTTTCTCATTGGTGGACTGGGAATAATGAGTATTCTCAAAAAACGAGAAAGATTCCATGGGTTGACCTACGGTCAGTAAGCAAATTTGAGATTGGCGACGGGTTGCCGACGATACCTTTTGATCAACGAGGGATATTTATCGAGCCAAATTAAACTGGAATTCGAGACCTCGGTTTTCATGTTCTCGCCCTTTCCTCTAAAATAAAAAAGTGCAACCTTTTCCGCTGATGAAGACACCAAAGTTATTTTCTGTTGTAGCGGTCAGCAATCGAACCATCGACTTTTTGCTTACCGGGGAAATTACTCCATTAAAACTTCTTTTAGTTTGTCTTACGTGAAGTTTGCTTTTTCTATTTACTGATTTGACGAACCAAAAGAAAAACCAGACTAACCTTCCACCCACCCCCCCCCCCCCCAAAAAAAAAAAACAACAACGCCCCCCCCCCTAAAAAAACAACAAAAAAGAAACAAGCAAAAGGAAAAATTGCATGGTAGTATTAAGAACCGCAGAACTTATGCCAGGAGAGCATTTGATAATTTGACAATGTTGGGCTGAGTTGTTGCTTTCAACTGGACTATTACTGTTAATATAGATATGTTTATAATTATTGCAAATCTAATGAAATTAAATTGTGTAACAGTAAAAGTGATATTTTGTTACCATGTTAATCCAACTTGCTTTTAAAATTCTACTTTGGATCTGTGTCAGTGATGAATTAAGTAACTCAAAGTTTCGGGTTATACAGGTGTCCGGCTAGACAGGTCTCGTCATACCTTTGGGAAATACAAATGATTACGACCTTTATTTGTCGGGACAAAGATATAAAACAGAAGACAGATAGGTCTTAAGAATTACAAATTGTAAAAAGACTCGTCTCGGGAAAACCAAATATGTGCATCAATTTCAAAAATGCCAGAAGAATAATGCTCAAATTATCTTCCATTTCTCAACCCCAGAACCTCACTAGATTGATCTGTGCTCGCATCTGTAGTGAGGGCTGGCTAAGTGTTCTTCCAAAAGTAGCAATTAGAGCGGCGTTTTGGCCGTTAGCCTTTAAGCGGCGGCAAAGAATGTTTTAGTCACCAAAAGCGGCCTGGATCGTCTTATAATGAAGCAAGACACCACACCAATCTGACAAATATTTATAATAATTGTACATACTTGAGCAGGAGAAAAGGATGGTGAAGTGGCATTAGGATATAATTGTAGCATTGAGCTTCTGGGAATCCTCATAATTGATTGGACAAGATTCGGGATTCTGGTCAAACCGTGAAATGGCCCAATCGATGCCTCTTAGATTAACACTCTTTACGGAACACAAATAGTCATGTCGCGAACAGATTTGGGAAGTAATAGAATGGAAATGAACTTCTTCTCCGTTATGGGCAATGCTTTCCCTCTTTGATAACCTAGTGATTACATGTTTTGTTAGAAATGATTGGTCCATTTGACTCTGTTTGCAGTATGTATCAAAATATTGAATAAAGTCACGGCAATTCTCACAAAGGCGATTCCTGCATTAAATATTATTTTATATTTGTATTTTCGATTTACATGCAGCTTTTATCTTCTTTTGCAGTTGGCGGAAGAATACCTTAAAGTTCAGACCGAGCTTTCGCTACTAGTGCAGAGAAAGTACGTATCAAATTATACTAGAATACCAAATATACGTTCATTAATTTAGTATTATTTCCATGAAATACAATCATGCAATATCTGGAATGAAATATTATTTTAATTTTTGACGTGTAACCTGCAGTTTTTGATGAATTTAAAATTTTAAAGTTATTTGAGTTCAAGTAATTTTGTCAAGGCTTACTTCGTAGACACAATTAATTCCAAGGTAGCCCCCCCCCCCCCCCCCCCCCCCCAAAAAAAAAATGTTCATATATTCCCTTCATGTTTGATAGTTGACTTTCTTATAAATCAGTTCATATATTGCCACAATAACAAAACATGCATGGTTCCTTTAGAACTAGAACTGGCGTGAGTTTAGACATTGCGATTTGAATAGCCTGTTATCGTCATGACAGATCCGCTATTAAATTCCACGGTTTTACACAGAGGAAAGGAATATTTCTTTTTAATTGTCGACAATTGTAATTGTTCTTTCTGTTGATTGGACATGAATCATATCTCTGATTACAGAGATACCAACTGCCTTGTCAGGCTCTGCAGATTCATTAATGATGACGCCCCCTCCGATACATAGCATTCTTCAGGAATAAATTAAACCTGGGTTAAATTAACAGTCGTTTTGCATTTAAGAATTCTTTTTCCAACAAGCGCTCCTTGATATTTTTAGGACATTTTGATTTAAAGAATAGGAGATCAAGATAAAGGATAAAGAAGAGTTTGAAATGCCTGTTACATTTACAGGATATCTGATGATGTTTGCTGTTCTGTAACTTATTGATAAAACAAAAAAAAAATTAAAGTTTCTGTGAAATCACGCCATTCCACGTCATATAAGTAGATAGTTATATATCATACTGTTTTACTTTTTTTTTTTATTTCAATTAGAATTTGTAATTGAATTATTCTACTACGGCTCCCATGTTTTATTGTAGTACTTTGTAACAAATCATTGGGAATAACCGACACAGTCAATAAGAGACCCTCTAAACTTATTTGATTTGTACTTTGAATTCGATTAACCAACAAAAAACGTACAATTGTCGAGATCTGATGCGGTGATTTCCAGTAAAAGATTGACACTGGGTCGACTTCCATCTAGCGGTAAGAAACATACGACCGCCGATATATACACAGTTTATACGTCGACGTCTGAGGAGCTCCACGGAGATACAGCAAAACGTGAAGTAAACGAACGATTGATTGCCTAATTCTGATCCAGAGTAATTTGGCTGGGGGGTTCCCAGGAGTATATAGCGGGGACGTGGATACTTATTAAGCTGTTTTACTGCTGAGAAAGTAAAATACTGAACAAATATAACCGAGTTTGTGTTTCACGTATTGGAGCCCTTTTTTGGCTGCCGTTCAGTTCATTGCAAACAAAAAGGTTAACTTTTTTGGCCATTCACAAATAATGATCTGCCAAGTTATTGATGACGTTTTGCTACATTACTATATTTTCCTTTTAAGGTGTAATTTTTACAGTCGAAATATTGAAAATTCTCGAATGCAGCAGATCATTCATGACGTGGTGGAAGTGTTTTTGCGTGTTGCATGTTAAAGACCAAACAGCAGGAAATCCGAGTTCAATAGTTGGTGCCAGTCAAATAAATGGTCGCCATATCTGTATTTTTATCTCGTGTATCAAACTCGGTTTTCCTAAAATAGCGTCTAAAATTGTCGTCTACCGACCACCTATTAACATTCCAGAATTTGGTGAAGCAAAGGCCATATTTTCATAACTAGTTTGGTAATGATTAGTGTACAAGATGATGACTGTGAGTTGAATTCTCCGAGAGCAATTTGAGCGTCTTTTCAAATTATCCTAAATTGGCTTTGAAGCAAGTGCCCCGTGTAACGTTATCTTCTTTAGGCATATTTCTCACGGAGAGAGGAAATAAATGTCTTTTTGTGTGAGTACAATCCAATAGTTGAGGAGACACGTGATTTATTGGACCATAACTATGACTGCCGGCCATCTTTGAGGAATGAAGTTGAGCTTCAATATATTAACCCCACTGATTGAGTTCTTTCTTTATTCATTTTGTGTGCTGCTCTGACATTTCATTACCATTCGTCATAAATAAGAAGCGTAAAGATTATGATTTTATATCGAAATAAATAATTTCTATCCAATAAAAAGATCAGATTTACAAGGGAAAGGTTACTGACCCCTTTCTTTGGGAACGCTAAATTGATAATAACCCAAGTAAAGAGAACAAATAGAATAGCCACTTTTAGAATTGAAAAAAACAACAGTTTAAGGATAATATCCATACCTCCATACCGTACACTGCACACCTCTTTAATGTATTCTGGTGTCTATGGGGGGGGGGTCGTCATTTAATGTTAAACTATAAACTGCGATCAACTCTATCATTTTGACCATACCGAGATGAATAAATAGTAACAAACTTAACTCGAATCTGCTAGTATTTCCCACAACGAAGTGAGCAAAGATGATTTTTTTTTGCACAAGATGTTAATAATTTTTCTTACCGGGTTTTCAGACAAAAAAATATAAAGTAAATTCTTTCAAAATCATATTTTGTTTATTTTGTTTTTGTTGCTTTCATGGATATTTTCACAATTTTGATACCACTGGAATTGCTTTTGTTCCGTTTTCAGGAATACCAGTATGTTTGAATTTGTTTTTTGTAGGAATGACTTGATAAAAGAGTTTGAACAAGATGAACACAATCAGATGTGTAGTACTCGTCTGGCGGAGGAGTTCAAACAACTGAGGGAGGAAAACGTACGTATTGATACCGTTTATAATACATGTACATGTATGTTTAAAGAGACTATGCGTTTAGAGAGAAGTCTGCATTGATTTTGCAGTATATATGTTAAAGGTGTACTATAAATCTATAGTATGAATGCAGATAAAGCAAAATCACAGACATAGCAAAGTAGTGGAGGTTAAGGCAAAATTTAAAAATACCCTAATTGTAACTTATGCAGATATAACGCAACCTACAATCCTTAAATTATTTTTCGAATGCAACGAATAGACAGAATAAAACGTAAAGGATAGATAATACTTCCAGAATTAGTGTCTATTTCGACGTATATTAAATAATAAAATTTATAATTCAATGATTTAAGTTGTGCAATGTCATTTAAGGTTTTGTTTTGAATATAAAATACATAGTGAGGAAAACGTAGCCTATAATATGAATTTGATATACTTTTTATTTAAGGGTTCGTAATATGGATATAATGAGTTGCGCAAATGGAAAAACAAATTACGTAAATAGATAAATATATCAACAGGTCTAAATAGTACAGGACGTCACTGTAACAGGGTTGAATGTAATCATTTAAAAATAAAATAACTTCGAATTACCAAAAAATGTATGAGAAAAAATATCCTGCAGATAATTTGTCACGAGATTTTGTTTTATTGTGAGAAAGACATTAAAAAAAGATAAATACCAAATATAATAAAAAGTATGGAAAATTGAAACTTGATCAATACACTTTATGATTTTAACGTTCCTTGTTCTGTAGTAAAACGGCATCTTCTGTGACGTATATGGGTTGATAATGTGATTACAACGAATGTAAAACCGTTACAAAAACAATTTAGCTCTAAAATGTGTGGTTATCGTAAACTAAAAAAAAAATGCGGATGTCAAAATATCGGCTTTTATAACGCTTCAGGAAAAATTATATAAACTAGTGCACGGGGGTTATTCGTTTCTGAAATCCCATGCAAGGATCGTCTGTCCCTAATAAGAAAACGCTGCACTTTTCCATACTGGAGAGCCCCCTGTTTTCCTGCCAGAAGAGTTTGTACTCGTCTAACCCTGCCCCTTTCTCACATCTATCTAGTCATCTAAATCCTCCTGGATTTTCTTTGTCATATCTTTTACTATCATCAACCGTTTGATGCCAGAATTGAACAACTCTGTGTAATTTCTCGTATTAATAAGCGTTCGATATTTTGATATTCTCGACTTATAATGTACAATTATTGGACAGAAGCGAATTTCCATCTAATATTGTTTTTGTCCCTTATTTTAAAACTGAAAAAACGTCTAGTATCAATGATCAGCATTTCTGAGGCATCCAGCATAGAGGATTTTATATTTTCTTTAAAGAATAGGGAACATTTACCTTGAGCTACAGAAGTTTGCGAATGAAATTAGAAATAAGATCCACATTTTGAATTTTGAGTTTTTAACAATTCACATAAGGAAATTATGTCATGAAGAAGATAATTTAATGACCTATGCTTAATATTTCATTTTTTAGGAGAGTCTCACCTTGCTTCACAAAAATCTGAACCAGCAGGTGGATCAAATTAGACACGAGCAACAGAAAAGGTCAGAATTCAAGTTTACATCGATTATAATTAATTTGGAAAAAAAAAACCATGCCGAGTAAAAGAACAAGCACAAAAAAACCATAGCCCTTTTTTATACTCTATTGCCTGTTTGTTTTCCTCCGTGCGACATGAGTCTTATTTATGCTGGTTAATTCATACGATGTTTTTTTTTTCTAGACGCTGACACAACTGTAATTTGAAAAAAGGTGTTCTTTGATCTCACGTCATGTTTGATGACGTCATATATGTTGCCAACGACTACGTTACTCGAAAACTGTGAATGGGAAATGTTACAGCTTTTATAATATTTAAGAAAACTACAATAGTTTAGCCTTATGTTTATTTGATAAACAAATGTTTTAAATATTGTGAAGTGAGAAATGTTGGTTTTTAAAGCTCTTTGAAAAATTTTATTACTTAAGCTTGTTCTTAGTGTTTTAGAAAACTACAAGTCTTTGAAGACAATCTTGCTTTTTTCTAGCTTACTGAAATATTATTGTACCTTTATATTGTATAAATCTATGCACAAATAAGGGCAAATGTGTGGCCAGTGTTACTGTTAAAATGGAATAAATTTATTGTTTTTCAAGGTACATTCAAAGGTTGTAAGTTTTGAGGGGAAAACTATTTTTGTAGCTGTTACAGTTTAAAACGCCATTTTTAATTTTTTAATCTTGTTAACAAGCGAAGAGTTGATTGTCTGCTTGGAAAGACAATAAAAGCTGTATGACCATGTGCAATGTAAACAATATTTCATAGCCTTATAAAATAAAATTTTTAAAAAGATGGGTTTTTACTTTTTATGGCTTTTTTTCCAGTGGGATTGTCTTTTGTCAGCAAAACTCAATTATCTTTTAAAAACAAATTTTTAAGGCATTTTCTTCATTTAAAGGAAGCTTGTTTTCCGATAAGCATTAGCGCCACTCCAATGGTTTTTCATGATGACTTTAGTGCCCTGGGATTGACCACTAAACAGGACGTCGTCTGCTGTGTGTTAATTTGGAATTTATTGACCTCTGTAACAGTTTTTCTACGACGAACTTGAATTCAGGTGGGTATTCGAGAATTCCGTAATTGAATGCTGGGAAAATATATGGCCAAAAGGTGATAAAATATGCAGCTCTTCCTGAAATCTCATTGTTTTTTCTAAATTCAGTTCAATGACTTACTTCTAAATATTCATTGGAAGGGATGGACATTTCTATTTCAGTAAATATGCGAGGATGTACTTATACGGTAGATGGCGAAATTAACTGCATGGGTTTGAGTTCAGTGACTAGAAATCCTGATGCACTCCCTAAAATCCTTCTATAGTATGATGATGAAAGATCCTGGTGCAATCTCTAAAACTCAGAATGTCTCTCTTCTGTAGTATAATTATTCGATACTGCACTAAATCAATGAGTGTGCAATACATTGACGCTGCTATCAACTTGATCTTGTGCAAAAAATAAGCCATTTAATACAGTTTCCCCAATTACAGCGCTTTAATAAGAGATTAACACAGTGACGGAGACCAGGAATCGGTTTCATTTGTTGGGAAATTACGTCCTTATTGCATTTTCATTTTGATCGTTTGTTTCATCAATGGGATGTTGTAAGAATCGTTTTTTGAGAATTTTGGGTACCAGTGGGAGTTCTCATGGCTACATCAAGGATTTTTAATTTTCAGCAGATGGCCATACGCATAAAAACTACCTTTACTCCGACCTGTTCAACAGAATTAATGGCAAAATGACGCAGAATGGAATCGCTTCGTTTATAAATGCCGAAGAAAGGTTCGATTCTAGTCTGAGACACAACTCGTGTCAATACGATTAGTACTATTCGATCAGGTTTCTGAATCGAATCAAATGATTTCGAGTTGACATATAAAAAACAAGATATATTAGACCGGTTAATGGAGGAGTACCAACTTATATTGTTCTTAAGTAGCAAATATTGCAATTCCTTGAATTTCTGAGATTTAAAGATAATTGCGCATGTAATTACGGTTTCCATCAGACGGTTGTCCTCAAAATATCTTCATCACAAAAGTTGGCATTATGGTATCCTTATTTTTTGATTATCCAAAATACATTTCGCATGAAGGAGACTGGATGGTCAATAAATATACTCGATTAAAACCATCTCCTAAACTATCATAACTAAAAAACTAATCTAAATGTTTCAGCTTCAAACTTGTGAGTGAAAACATAGCTATTCTTTCTGAAAGGTCTACCATTGGAAATGGAAAAAAAAAAGAAAACAGCCCTTTGAATTGTAGTTGATGTACAAGACAAGTAAATGGTTAGATAAAAATTAAATTCTACTAGACAAAAGCAAGATTAGAACATGAGTATTAAACAGCGTTGCCAACGTTAGGAAATTAAAACTTAATTAGAAAGTAAAAAGAACGTGGTGGTGATATGGCCAAATGAAAAGGTATCTGGTTCCGTCAGTTTTTGCCTCAAATTATTGCACTTTTTTTCAAGGATTTTAGCTGAGGCCCGAGTTGAGTGATTTGAAAATGTTGGTGACGGCGGGGCTTGGTCAGTAGGTTAGTTGACCCTCATCGGAATGGAAGGCTGGAGGATCCTGGTTCAATCACCCCAAGTGCGTCATTGTCGGCATCTCCTTATTATGAATATTGAGCAGATCGACTTTAAATGTTTTACATTGAATTTCACTGACATACTGATCAATGAACAATTCTCGCCGACCATTTATCGTTTTTCGCCATTGATAGGAAACGTCACAATTTCACACACTAAATTTTGTGGAATTAGCGAAGAATGGTAGTTCGAGAGCATTGGTCGTAAGCTTGTAAAAGGGTATAAATACGAGGAACGCAAAACGTGGATAGATTTAGGGGAAACTTTTTCAATAAAAATATTTTTAGCTGTTATAAAGTATTCCATGTCCTTCTAGTACCCAATGAGCCTTTTTGTGTATGATACAGACCGTAAACCTGCCAGCAAGCAATCAAAAAGCATACGATAGCGCTATTTCATCAATTATTGCTGGTTACTATCCCTATGATAGAAAGTAATTCGGGAAAGTCACGGTTTGAACGTCTATATGTGATAGAATTGTCCTTATCTAATTGTTCTAACGCCAAATTTAGTGATCTGGTTGTACTAAGCGCTTCTTTTGGGCTTCAAATTACAATCGTTTTATTACGTGATAAAGGCATGCTAGGACATCCCCGGAAGATTTCCTATGTCGGTTCAATCCGACTCGCCAATTAATAATGGTATAAACTGCACGGACCTCGGAGGACTAATAGACCTAATGAAGCAGGAGAAATGAGGATTTCAAATTTTAGGTTCGCATGCAGTAAGATCATAAAATGACATTATTTAACCTAATAAAGCAGCGCTGTTGTTTAATTGAGATTTCCGTTGTACTTTGCCGAAGAATAAGTATTTATGAAGAGACAGAAAGTTCACTGCCCAAATTCTTTTCAACAAAAAGAAACACGTGGAGCAAATAAGGTTAAATAATTATTAAACAAGTTTTTCGTGCGTTACTGATCTTGTCTCGTTTCGTCAACTTTTGTTGTGAACAAATACCGGTATTGGTTAAAGTACATGAATAGGTCATAAAATGCAAAACGTGTTCGATTTGTGAACCATACAATAATTGTTTTATATAATTCAGATGAGCTTAGTATTGCAAAATGAAAGTTGCTTTTCAAACCGATATACCCAAGTAAATGCAATTGCAATGGCCTAATTGTGCCAAGGAGCACACGGCGGATGCGACCGGTCAAAAGGGGAGGCTTACTACTCTTATGCACCTGATCCCACCTCTATCTTTTTAGAGGTCCGTGTTGCTCTGCTTTTAATTTGTATTTATTTCGCTTTATGGATTTTTGTGATGGTTGACAGTTTGTTCCTAATTGTCATTTTAATGCATATATAGAAAGTGCCAGACTTAAATGAACACGCCCCGTTTATCGAAAAATCTTGGACTGCACAAAATAGTCATGCTGATGTCAGACTGAGATTTCCATAAGAGACGATTTGGCTGTTTCTTTTAACTCACGTACTAATGTAAATTAACAGTAATTTAGTGAATTTGACTTTATTTTATTTTTACAACTAATTTATTAATATGTTGAAAGAAAGATGTAAATAAATTATTTAAACAATAAAATGCCATCTTTGATGATTCATGCGGGTTATGAAGGTAGCGATCATTGCAGAAAAAAATTTCATAACCCGCTAACGCGACCTGAGAAAAAATCTCGGACTGCACGAAATAACTATGATGAAGTTAGACTCAAAGTCTCACAGGAGACGATTTGGCTGTATCTTTCAGTACTGATATACATTAACTGTAATTTAGTGAATTTTACTTACTTTTCCTATCAATTTACTAATTTGTTTAAAAAAATTATATTGTATATGTAAACAATAACATGCTTTTTTTGATGATTCACTCGGATTACGAAGGTAGCTATCATTGGAGAAAAAAAAATTACATAATCCGCTTACGTGGGTTATGTTTTTTTCTGCAATATCGCCACCTTCATATCCTGCAAGAATCACGAAAGAAAGCATTTTATAGTTTAAATCAGGTAAGACAGTATGTTATCTAATACTTGTACTTAATAATGGACTCCGTTAAACGTTCGTCTATAATTGGTATCCAAAGTTCTTAAACAGTTTATATTACATGAAAAATTATATCCCGCAACAAAAAAAGAAGAAAAATGCCGGGGTATTTATTGATCATTTTGAGGTCCCACTTAACTCGACCAGGAATGACTGCGAGGGTTGAGATGTTTTGCTCTCTTTCTCTCAAAATATAAGGAGTTATTGCAATGCCATTGTCCTCGGCATATAAGTCAATTTGTAAATTGAGATGGCACCATCGCCAGAGCAAGAGTATAGATGACTGATACGAGAGATGTAATTCAAGTTTATTTTCTTAATCTTTTCACATTATCTTTGAGTTCGCCAGAGAGGTGACCGGAGGGAAATGTCTGAACATTTAACTCAATGTTATTGTTTTACTGAGAAAATGATCCATATCGGGGTAAACCAGTTTTTTTTTTAAAGTAAATGATAATAACATCATATCTATATACAAAATATATCATGTGTTGTCTCTCAGAGAGAGAGTGAGAGAGAGAGAGAGAAAGAGAGAGAGAGGAGGAGGAGGAGAGAGATTCTAATCATATTCATTAATTGATTTTGGTTTATGACTAGTTTCCATCTCTTTCATGTTGAAGTTGGATACATACATATTAAGAGGAAATGGAAACCTTAATTCTTCCGAAATAAACATTAGAATCAACCCTATGACGTCATGGTCTGACGACACCTTGCAGCGTACCTCAGTTGGTTGAAGCTTGTTATCTTTACATTGTGAGCTTGCGACATGTGGGAAATTATTTCTCTTTTACCTGTATCCATAGAAAATTTTGAAATACATTTTATGGCCAAACATTTTCAAAATGTTTATACTGAATTTGATAATGAGCCACTACGCGTCTATAATGAAAATCTCAAGTTTCATTGTATATCAATCATGTCCTAACACTTTCACATGGAACTAAAATCGTTCTAGGGCCTTTTGTTTGAGTAATTTTTATTGTTCATTTGTTTTGTTTTTCTATATCAATTCAATAGTGTTTCGTTGGTATTATTATATTTATTTTTTTATCGTTTTCTTCTGTCATAAAAGCAGTGTTATAAAAAAGATAATATAAATAAGAAAAATATTAACGTCTGATGCAAGGTAGATTATTATCGAAAAAAAAAACAAATATGAAATAAAGATCACTCTGTATAAAAACTATAGAAAGTTTTGTCTTCAAAGTAATTAAAGAATACCATAAAGTTACTATACCACACGCAACAGTTTGAACCTTTGTACTTCAAATTTGTTTTAAACATCTCATACTTAATGTATACTGGTGGTAGACTTGCGATATATCACAAAAACAAATATACTGAAGAAAAAAAACCGTAAATATTTCATACAGTAACTTCTTTCATTGTCTGAGTCTCAAAAGCCCATTAAAACTATTCTACCATTCATTTCACACACTAGTTTCAAGGGAATGCCGGGACATTTTATCTTATGCAAGACAAATTCCAAACGCGAAAAAAGAAAACATAAAAGCCGTATTTACAGTTTTTATTCTGTTATTTCATTGCTACTCAAAGTTACTTGGGAGATCTAAAAAGAATTCCTTTTCAAAGTGGTATACGTGTTAGCAATAAGCTGGAGAATTGCAGCTCTTCCGATTTTGTATCATTTCTAGGTTTAAATGCAATGGACATTACATAATGACTGCATTATATTTTCAAAATTCGGAGAGATCTTTTATTAAGACCATCATGAGAGTGTCATAATTTGTAAACAAAACTCTTATCCATTAACTCTTTTATTTAAGGAAATTTTTTTATTCCAGTGGAAATGACGTCATGAACTGCAGTAATGCTCTGCTGGTCTAATCCAGGATACGCAGAAGCAAGTCTTTTGAGTTTTGTCATCAAATAGCTTTTCTTAAATTCCCATCAAATCTCTGACATAGAGATTCATTGTTTGAAGTACAACTACAGCTTTTATTGAATAAGATGTCCGCCCGCCTTGCGATAACATACTAAATCAACGAATTTTCCTCGTATATATGCACAAAAAAACTGCATGCTTTGCAGGCCTTTTTTATACATTTGAGTCAATTTTGGTCGAAATGTCTGGAGAAAGCAGTGCATAGATTTGTGTGCATGATGAACTATCATGGAAGGCGTCTGTGTGTATACTCTATATAGTCAGAATGAGTGAAGAGATAATTCTGCAACCCACCATTTGCTATATTTATGGTGACATATTTCTGCCCCTTACACGCAAGACATGCAATAAAAGTATGTCAACATGCAAAATAATTACATCTACGTGTATTTATAGTCCGAAAGGAGCATTTGGTCTGCATGATTTTACCTACTATGGTTTCATCAATATTCGTTAAAGGGGCATGGTCACGATTTTGGTCAAAAATTATTTTTCCGATTTTAATATTTACAATGCTTCAGAAAGACATTTTTAATAGGCAACCGAAATTTGATTGTCATTTGTTGAATTATAAGCGAGTTACAGAACTTGAAATTCTTCGCTATGTAAACAAAACGTTTGTTTACATTTTGAACGTTGAAGTAATAATTTCCCTTTTAAACGAATGTTTTAAAATTTAAGAACTGTTTATCTATGCTCAAAATAAATAAAAAGATATACAAATAAACTGGAAAAAGGATTTTTACTGGTATATTGAACCTATGTAAACAAAAACAGGGCACGAGCCTTGTTTACATGACAAAGTTTGCCGGATGCCTCATATATGACCACAGCTGTGATCGGCCGAAGCCAAAGCCAATCACAAAAAGAAAACAAAGGCCGAGTCCAAGTTTTATGGTGATATCCTTAAAAACTGGACTCGGGTAAATCAAAAATGCAATCAATGATATTCCAAGGCAATTTATTTGATGTTCGATATTTGTCTCATAAACTGCTGTAGGAATATTTATCCAATATCCAATACATTGTATTTATGTTCAGCCAACAAGTATGACTTATCTAAATTGTTTTTAATGTTTTCCATTTGAAAACGCTATATTGTGATTAATTGATGCTATATTGTGATTAATTGATATTATCCATGATACTGAGTATCCTAAAACTCGCATGCCAAGAACTCATTGCCCATTATTCCAGTAATAAGATGACACTTTTATAGTGGCATATTTCCGCCGCCCCCCCCCCCCCCCCCCCCTTCACAGGAAGAATAATTACGATCTGTTTGGTAACAGCCTCTTTTAATGGAAAGAGTCTATTCAGAAATGCATCAGATCTTCGCACAGTCAAACAGAGAATACTACCAAACGATGGCATTAGTTTAATCAAATGTGACCATTTATTTTTAGCAAGGTCTGGTCAAGGTAATTTATATATCTTTACCCTAAACATAGAAGATAATAAATATAGATATAGTTACTCATGTGACTCTTGCATATATTTCAAAATATTAATTCCTAAAGTGAAAAGATTATTCCACATGTATATGTATACATTTATGTATATGTATATCAGATTATTCTACTTAATTGAAATAAACAAACATGGACATTGCATGTAGCCCACATTACGTAAATGTTTATCAAAATAATAAATCTACAGTTATTTTGAAGAAAAATAAATCTATGCAATTTTCTGTCGCAAATGTTCACCAAAATATAAAGTCCCCGCGTAGATTGTAACTGTATTTAATTACTGTGTCTATGTCAAGATGTTCAATTGTAGGAAAGAAAAACTTATATGATCTTTAAATTTTCTAGCATCTTGATTTCATCGAATAAACATTTTATATTTCATTTTTTTTTAATTTACCGATTTTTAGATTATTTTAACTCATTCATGTTGGCATAAATAAGTCTCATGTCATCATATTTATAAAGCATTTGACATGAATAAACCGCATGTCAACAATTATGTTAGAGGTACGGTACTAGCGTTTGTAATTTAGAAAAAGATTCTCCTAAAAGATTGGTAAGGCGCATTGTGGCAACGCACTTTGAAAAAAATTTTCAAAGTGCGTCAAATTTGGGACCAAATCAACGCACTTTCAAATTTTTTTCAAAGTGCATTAAATTTTGGACCAAGTTAATCCACTTTGAAAATTTTTTTCAAAGTGCGTTAAGATGGTACATCAAAAGTATTTAGTATCGATACTCCTAACGCACTTTGAATAAAAATGTATAAATCACAAATTCTGGAGTTGAATTTCTAATTTGTTGATAGTATGATAATTTGTAAACACTGGTGAATCTTTAATATACCGTATTTGAGAACGGGGATGGGGTTGGGGTGGGGTGGGGGTGGGGGTTATCCAAAGATACCGGTCAATCACCAGTGCATCATGCATTTACTTGATTACAGGAAGAAGGACCCCTACCCCTCATTTTTCCTTCCAAAACATATGATATTCAGCAACTAAAATGCTTTAAAGCGGAAAAAGAAATACGTTCTGTTGTGAATTACGTACATGGAGTGATATTGAAAAAACGAGCTGGCCAAACAATAATTTCTCCATTGGTATGTTAAAGAATCTATACGAGTTTCAACATTATGTTTTTGTTTTCTTATCAAATAAATCACTTCAAAATAAAAAGAAATTACATTAACAAACATTGAATTATTATAAACTTTAAAAATTGAGCATCAGGATGTGGGTTTTTTTTTCTCGTACTGATCTTCTAAAAGATCATATTGTTTTTGATAAACATAACTAATGTATCCTTTTATCATATTATGTTTGTTTACAAGCACATGCAATAAGCCAGTTGAAATATGTTATACATCGATCTCCATTATCAATATATATCAGTATGTATAAATCAAATTCGTTCTTGCGTAGCTCAATATACCAGATAAGATGTAAATTTGCTGCATACTCAAAACAGAAAAATGCAGTTGCTAAGCGATGAAATTTATGTCATATTTGGATAATTCAAATCTCCCGAATTGTTTTTTTGTGTGTAAATCGTCGATATTGTCTTATGAGAAAAAAAATTCTCATCTACAAACTTTTTATCAAGTTAGCTGAGAATGCAACGGGTTCTTTTTCAAATTAAGCTACACAAGGATAAAACAATCATTTATTTTGACTAAACCCTGAACAATTTCTTTTTCAAAGTGCGTTAATATCGACGATATCAACGCACTTTGAAAAAAAATATTTTTTTTTCAAAGTGCATTGACTTGGTCCCAAAATTAACGCACTTTAAAAAAAAATTAATTTTTCAAAGTGCGTTGTAACAGCGCATAATAGGGGTTCTCTTGCAGCTAGCAAGACAAAATTGTCTTTTATGTTGAAAATCCTTTTTTGCACGTTGACATTTTTTTTCTTCTGATATGTAAAGGCAGAAATATTCCGTCATATATAGATTCAATAATATATCTAAGTGTCTCCCGGCATATTCCGGCTGGTCAACTGATACATCATTGGTCAGGCCATCACAGAACCTCTGTTGCTAATGCTACAGAAACAGGTATTTTGAACAGAGCTCTTTTAATCGTGTCAATTACATATGACATGTTGTACGTAACATTTGAAATTCATATGAAAAAGAAATACAGATAAAATTTACAACATGTCACTTTTGCCAAGTTGTATGTTTTTATTTATTTTCATGCATTTAAAAATAACACTTTGACACATAAACGGTACAAGAACCACTATATAAATAGTGCCTGTTTGGGAGGGTAACAGTTGAAATTGACACCCCGAGGAAACCATTGTCAACCGACACAAAGCGGAGGTTGACAATGGTTTTCGAGGGGTGTCAATTTCAACTGTCAATTTCAACTGTTTATTACGCTGAGGGTAATAGAACGGATTATCAACTGTGTCTTAACCAATCAGATTTCAGTATTTAAAATGAACGTATAATAAAACAAAATATTCATAAAAAGAACTATGTCTGGTACTATCGAAAATAATCATTTCATCAGGATCACTTAATTAATACAATACTATTT
Organism: Magallana gigas; assembly: GCF_902806645.1. NCBI lineage: Eukaryota > Metazoa > Mollusca > Bivalvia > Ostreida > Ostreidae > Magallana > Magallana gigas. The sequence continues at coordinate 7,673,512 of NC_047563.1, read as the reverse complement.
CAGAACTCTTTTACTTACAGTTCTCGTGTCAAGTACAACATGACTCCATTTAATGAAAAAAAAACTCCAATAAAATTGGAATATGTTAGCTAGATATATACAATGTAAGTAAGCACTTGATGCTGTTATATGTTGAATTGGCACCGGAATCGGGAGAAAAGTAACTTGTCTTATTGCATTGACTGTCTATAAAGAAAACAAATTGTAGACATAGACAAGCTAACTGCAGTTTGCAAGCACATTTACTTTACGAAATACCACATCATATGGACAATGTTCAAAATTAGATGAAAATGATCCGACTTATCATGCATTTTTCAGTAGAACTCCTAATTTACCTTCCAAACTATCACAAACCATTATCATTTGCCAGGAAAAGATCAATCACGACCGGGTTATTTAATATGTAGTAGAGGCTTCAGCAACCCCCGAGGTAACATTGAGCCCACGTACAACGCAGGCCTCTATCTCATAATCGCAATCGCCCTCTTTTGTACATCCTACATCCCAACCAAAACTGAAATCGGAACTCGCTGAAATTTATAAGCTTGAATGATCATAAATGATTTGAAATTTTTATGATGATGGGCTTTGTTGAGGGGGTTAAACTTATCCTTTCCATCGGGTTCGGCGTGTTGTAAATTATTTGACCCGCCTTATTCCGGATGTATTGCTCATTGCAATGACTATTCCCGACTGAAATCATGACGATATCAAAGCAATTTGGGAAGCATTGGGAATTCAGATTGTCTCGATGAAATAATGCCGCTAGCACTAACACGACGGTAATGCATTATATAAAAATCCTCCGTGCTGTTGGGGGTGCCATGAATTTGTTTCTCGCAAAATCTGGACACGTTTTGCAAAAAAAATTTGTAATTACTACATCAAATAAATTTTCGTCTGTTTAAATCTTCAGTTCAAAGACTTATATTGATATTTTAGCCTTGACCTAGTGTTTTATGCTAGGTTTCATAAGAGTTAATGTCAAGAGCACATATTGCATGTGAAACAATGCTTAAGGTTATCACACTTTTAAATATTATTGAGTGTTTTATTCTGGTTTGTGTGATGTAATAATTCAAGAATCATTTCTGTTACTCATCTGGCTTATTGAACTTGAGGATCGGAGGGAAGCATAAACAAAGCTTATAAATTCCACAAAGTTTTATTGATGTTATGCATGTAGGCAATATTTGGAAAGATGATTTAAACTCATTCTAACTTACTTTCATGTATATATCAAATTTTATCAACGTATTTAAAAGGACTAATAAAACGATTTGAGATCAAAATTTTATTTTTTATATTTAAATATAAATTTGTTTACTTGTCCATTTTTAATGATTCACCAAAATTTGAATGATAGAAGTCAAGTTACAAACGAGATAAAGAGGAAAGAAATCACTGATATGTAAACAAACCAACAGACCTATAATCTTACACGTATATTTTTTACAAATAATGTCAAGTAATAAGGAAATTACCATTTCTTTGACAAAATAACTTGTGGCAAACAAGTAAAACTGATTCAATATGTTCATAATTAATTATACCCCCGCTCCGAAAGAGAGGGGGGGGGGTGGTATCAATTTTACCCTTGTTTGTCTGCCCGTCTGTCCGTAACATTTTTGTCGCATTTTTCTCAACGACTAACAACCGCAGATGCTTAAAATTTTGACACAGTCTTTGTTTAGGTATGCCATATGGTGGGATTCATTATTGAACCAATCAGACGTCAACTTTCTGTTCAATGACGACATCGTTTATTTTTAGCAGAAACTTTCGAACAAACGTCAAAGATTTCTCAGGAAATATCATATGATTTCTTAGCAATTATTAATGGCAGTGCAATCTTTGTTTAGGCATGGCATATGGGTGGATTTATTTTTTAAAATTTGATGACAACGTCATGTTAAGTGTCGACTTTGCTTATTTTGTATATTGACATTAGATTGAAAGTTATACCAATACAGCACATAAGTAAACAATAACAAGGCTCGAGCTTTGTTTACAAAACAAAATAAATCGAATTTTTGCAATTTGCTTGTTACTCTATGTTTGACTATCATTAAAATTTTGTCAAGCATTGAAATATTCTAAATTTTGACAAAGCATTAATAACATCCATATTGACAATTCTAGACATTATAAATGCATGGGAAAATGTGAGCTCAAATCGTGTCTATGTTCCTTAAAAGCATATAACGGTAAATTACGGAAAGGTATTACGCAACGTAATTCTTCTTTTTTATGGCATATATAATATTGTTATTATTTGATAACAATTGTAAATTGTAGTATCAAATAAAAAAGTAATTTCATCCTATCCGGTTTTATTTTCTTGATAAATTAAATCAAGTAACGTTTAATATCAATCTCTACCCAGAGTTATCGTTCCTGCTTCGCTCCACTTATACCTCTGTTAACGTCTAAAAAGAAGTGCCACCAAACATTGGTAATGGAGTATTACTCCGAGAAATAGTTCTTTGTTTGTTACCGTGATTTATCAATAAAAATCTTTTTATCTCAATATTTTTAGCAAGGCTTTAACATCGACATGTAGACTGAAAAATAAAAAACTATAATTTATAACATCATGGTTGAGAATGGGTTTTGCCAAGATTCTTGACATTTAGACGTTAACAGAGGTGTTGTAGCGCAGCGTAATACGCCCTCTGGTGAGAGATTGGTTTAATATATGACTCCATACATAATTTGTTTGTGTACTTTAACTCCTTAATTATTTTGCAAGATTCATCGAGATATTAGGTTTAATCTTAATTATAATTTCCGCAAACTTTATTTCAGTTTACCGTTCAGACATAGATAAGATCCTTTCGAAGATTTTTTGAAATAAAATTTCAAAAATTGATCGCTTGACGTCAAAACACAGCGAGAGTTCGCGAGAGATTGCGAGATTTACAATAAACAGTCCTGTTTGTATGGATTCTTCGGCGTGTTCTTACTTCAATCAATATTTCAACAACAACAAAAAAACCTCTCCGTTATTTAAATAAATCTACCAAAATCAATTGTCGTTACTAATTCAAAAACATAATAGCTAATTATAATAGCTAATTATATGTGCTTCTAATATAAACGAACAATTTTTTCATATTTGAATATCATACTTTCACTTATCAGTATTTGCAGTGAATTGGTTTAAAATTAATAACTTTAAGCTTTTGACTAATTGAAAGTGAAGTGGCGATGGTTTATAAGCTTCGACTATTTATAAAAAAGAGATAGTATACACTTAAAAATTGCGATATTAATAGATACAACGCCAAAATATTGATGCTCTCTAATTTAAGTCTGTTTTATTTAACAAAATCAATAAACGTTAAATTTCGGAAAAAAAATTGTTTGACTTTTCATATGCTACATACGTATATAGGGAAAAGATGACGAAGGAGAATTCCCCCCCCCCCCTTCGCATTCTCACAATAAGTTGCGTTTGTCAATTATTAAATGAAACGATCAAATAAACCCAAACTATACATCCCTTGACTCCTAGGAAACATAAATCAGGTCAACAGAGAAGTTGTGCCCATGTTCTTCATTTAGTTTTAATCAAATGTAGATAAAATTTCGGTGAAAAAATATAAATATAAACTTTAAAATACAAGCTCAAGAAATCGTTAAATGAGAATTGCACTCAAAATATATCTTTCCCTTGGTATATCGGATATTCCATACATGTACATGTATATACTGTTATGTTTAGAAGCCCACATCATCCCGTCTCTGCTTAAACCAATAATGACAATTTTCGATGATTTTATTGCCCTATCACGACCCATAATTATAACTATCTCTTTACGATATGGCAAAACCGCTGATCCTGATGCATTTGACCTTGCGGAGAGACTGATACGGGGCTTTGTTACGACAGCGTTTAGTCCTTCAGATATGTCGTGTTGTCCTTGGTAAAAAGAAAACGTGGGAGAAATAAACAACTTTCAGGGGAGGTAGCTTCCCATAGGCTTGCGGCAAGGCGTGCGATAATTCATGTTCTGTTCCGTCATTCTTGCCCAGGATTTTTTAACAATCATGTGTGATATAACATTTGATGAGTTTAAAAGTCAGATCGAATTAAATAATCGTGTAGTTTATGGCCTCCTACTACTTTCTTTCCTCATCAAAAAATTATAACTCTTCTTGTGCAAGAAATATTTCGGTAAAGATATCTTAATTCCATTCCATGCAATGAATTGAAACATTGCATCGCTTACTTCCTTCAATTTATTCATTCTTCTCACGAATTCATCTCGTAATTTGGTTTGAAACTTTATTACCTCCCTTTTTAATGCGATGTTTATTGCCTTATCATTTCACCACAATGTAATAATGTAATCTAGAATGACACATTCTATGAATTTTGAGATTCCGGATGCACACCGACCGGATTTCTTTAATTAGATATTACATAATACAATGTGTGCCATTCGTTCATTTTTTGTGTTTTTCGTTAAACTTGCTAAATTTATTCTGTACAAAAATTATTTACTTGCTTTAGTGATCACATTTGCTCTCTGAAATACACTAGTGTGAAACAAAAAAAAGCTTACTTGTTTTCTATTATATTTTTCAATTGGATTAAGTATAAAAATATCTTATTGTTTACTAGGTTATAAAATAATAAATCATGAGAGTATGATTTGGAACATCTTTGTTGCTTTAATTGGAAATGACCTTCGATATTTCATTGTCCAAAATCTTTTATAAAAATAAGCCTTACTACAAAATATACATTGCCAACAACCCAAACTTTTACTTTTTTTTAAATATGTTGAGAAGAACATGTGTGTAAATAAATCATACAAAAATAGACACAAATCTAATGGTTGCGGTAAGAAATCAATAAAATGTCAATTTTTACACATTGCAATTTGTGTAATACATGTGTGTAGTGTTCATGTTCACTTTTTCTTAAAAATTAAATGTATGTAAAATTGTCGATTAATTATATCCCTTGAGATATAATGAAGAAGAAATGAAATTATTTCCTACGAAACACAAAGGAGAACAAATCTCTCTTATAGAAAAATGAAAAAAAAATCTGTCAAATGAAAAACATTTGATATGATAAAACTCGTTACATAGAACATATTGCATTTCATGAAATTATGTAAATGATATGGTATTTACTCAATACTTTGCGTTTATGAATGAGTGGAAGAGAATAAGCAATAAGGGATATATTTGACACATCATTAGCTTAGGTTATAGAGGGATATTTTGGGTGAATAGCCCAAGGGGTATTTTGGCAAAAAATTATGATAAGACTAGGATGCATAATTAAAATACACGGTATACAATAAGTTCATGCAGGCAACCAATGTTAGTACTGTGAAATCTAACTTGATCGAAGCCAAATGCAAAACATTGCAGTGCTGGCCAGAGAATGAATGAATTTAGTGGATGGCGGATGTGTAAGTGACGTTCAAGAGCACATAAACTAAAAGTAACCGTACACTGTAAACCGGAAACCTGTAAGAGCCGTAAAGGTCGTACACATGGTGCAAAATATCAACTGAACAGAACAAGGTGCAAAATATTTAAAAAATAATAAAATTGATTCCGTTTCTGTTAATTATCACTGTTTTTAATTTTACAAAACTTCAATTTGATAAATTACAACATAACTACATTGTATGTCATTTCAGTGCAGAAAAGTTTATAAAAAAAGTACTACATGACGTCATAAACTCGATACATCCATGGACAGAGTCAGTTGATATAAGTATGATCGGTGAGGCGCCATGAGTGGACCGCCTGATCGGCCTGTTATACTTGGACAGGCAGTATTTCCCTTGGGGTCAACATGAGAACTTCTGGCACGTTACAGTCCTCAAAGTAGATTAAAGAATCTCATTGGACGCTGGCATTTAAGAAAACTTGCAATGAGCTAGACGGAAAACACCAATTTATTGAAAATAACTATATAAAGAAAGCGGTTACTTAGTTTTTTGACGTGTATTGATTTTGGATAACAACGCTTTATTAGTTTTGTTTCGTGTTTAGCCTTTGAATGTGTTTTGCCTTTTTAATTTTGAATTATGTATTGGCCTGGTTTTGAAATGGGTTTTGAGCAAGGGATAAAAAAAACAATTGCTTTATTCATGAAAGGTATCCAGACAGAAAATGATGAATGGAGTGAAACAAACCAAGGACGGGAATTGGTGGAGTGAACTTGTTGTAAATTGTGTTATGTCACCACTCTGCTGGGATGACTGCAACACCGACTTCACTTTCAACATTATTAATCTTTCATATTTTGTATATTTTGTTTTAACATCGCCTGGAAAGAAATCCTATTGGACGATCAATAATAAACTAGCTAGCCTAACATATTGTCGCACGGGAAAAAAAACCATGTAGCATACTGTGCTGGAGTCTGTGAATGGAACTTGCTTTTTTTTAAAAACTGTTTTCATTTAATCGAATATAAATTTTTACCAATGTAGAATAGATTCTCTTCCAAATAAATCTATTCACATTTAGGCAACAAACACTTATTGTATGTTTTCAGGTCAAGATCATTTATCAAAAGTTTTAAAAAATCCGATTCAACAATTCAAGTCTTGTTAAAAAAGGGAAATTACCCTTTTTTTTAAATATACAATGATGCACATTTAAAACCTTTAAAAATCACAAAATTCCTTTCTAAATTTTCAAAACCATTTATTATTTTTAACGATTCAATATAATGAAGTGTAAAGACGATACAATAAAATCAACAACAAACCACAGTGCACATATTAACTCAAATTCGTAGACGTAACAGTAGACGTAAACTCAAACTTTAGTTCATTTCAAGAAGTTATGCAGTTCACGTATTTAGGATTTCGAATTAGTTTCTACAAAAACATTTCATCTTTCTGGTGTCCCATTATGTTTAATATTGAAAACGTGCCACCAGTTAAAGTCGCAAATTGCTGACAAAGAGTCAGACACCTTTAAATTTTAATGATCATTTAAGATACAGGCGTTAAAAATGTCTTTTCTGGTTCAAGAGTGCATATGTTGTGACACAATACTCTTCAAGGTCAACATTCTATCCTCTATTCTCAATAGCGAACATCTTGTCAAAGCACCAGCAAATGAGGAAACCGGTCGTACCGAATCGTAAACAATCTTAAACAGGGAGAAACACGAGTCGCAGTTCCTCTAGGTTCGTCTGTTAAATGAGTATGTCTTTGTGGTAAAGACATCGAAATGATCGGTGTGTGTGAGGCTTCTTAGAACAACCTTTGTTTCTTTTCTATCAAAAGTGAGTTGTCATAACTCGATGTCTATCCGTGGCGAAACGGTGTTACAATATAAATATCTTAGTATGAATTATTAACTATTTACGGGTCCAACTTGGTGGGTGTCCAAACGTAATAATATCAGTATAGGGTGAACTATGGCAGCTTGTACTGAATAACTTCCTATAACGGGAACACATATATCTCAAAGCGCTGGGCTTGCCGCCTATAACGTCTGCTTCATCAAAGAAAAAATATGAATGGTAAAAAGTAACACAAATAAAAGATTATTGAAAAAAAAAAAAAAAACCATATATGTCGTCATATGTTAAAAAACATGGAGCAGGCAGATTCACTCAAAATCAAAAATCAACCCCCCGGCGACAGGACTTGTTCGACACGAATTGTTTGTTGTTTTGAACCTGCTTCATCTGTACCTTGAGCATTGGTAAGCAACAGAACGCCTTGTAATTGGCAACATGCAGGAAGCTAGGATCTGATCATGCAGCAACAGAAGGATAGGCTACAACAACGCTACAGAGTCTGTAGGATGATACCGGCATTGTCGACTATAGCAGAATTCAAAGAACGGACCAAAAATGATCCTTGATAGAACCATTTTAACACCTTGGACCTTGGGTAGTTGTAAATTGCAAAGAGACGGAAGTCCGTATATTTCATTGTTAGTCATTTAGTAAGGCTCTTTGAAATCGACAAGATTAGTTGGAATAGTGGTTTGTCTACGTAATCTATGTACAACTCGCTTTTAACTAGTGTATTTTCAACTTTTTTAGATGCAAGAAATAGATAGTTATATCATACCGAAAGTCCAAAGTTTTGTTAAAATGCCTCATGTGTGATAGACTTGAAATAGTTGAAAAATTGATAATTAATAAAAGAATAATATACTGGAGGTATACATTGTAGGGTGGTCAAAACCAGATATTTATAGAAAATATAAATGAGTTAAGGTAAAGAAAACCGCTACTGCAACTGATCCTAGAATAGTGTAGAAGGTAGGGTGCATTGATTGAGACTGATAGATAGACTACTAGTATAAGCGATATCATAAATGCATGAATCTGCAATGTTTTAAATGATGTAACATTTAAGGTTGAGGGTAGCTAGCTTGCACTAAAGACAACAACGGCTCATATGATGTTTCACTAATATAAAAGGCTGAACTATTTTTTTCCACCATTTCTATGAAAATGCAATAGTAAAATAGGTGTATAGACATTGTAGTAAACTAAGAATGCCGGAATGTACATGTACTACTAAAAAGTTGTATGACAGAGTGCTCTTTGTACTTTGTACCTTAGAAATCATCACATCCTTACACATACTGTACAGCTGTTACTGCATATTTGATTTGCAGTGAATGTCTATTTTCATATTGTTTGAATAGAGTAGTTTTTGCATATACTGAACAAATCTGTCACGTTTTTCCACTTGCTTCTTTATCTTACGCATGGGTCCTGTGACTGATAATTTGATCTCAATCAAGAATCCTGTTCAATACTCAGTAGTTTGAGCTTGTGATCATCTTTAACTTTTTACTGTCTTTTTCTCCTGCGTGGAGACATTGTTCATTTGCTCCCACAACAGCATAATTCTCAAATAATTGCTCGTTTGAAGATCTCGAGCGAGCACTGTGTAATTACAACGTATTTCAAGAAGTATTTTAAAGAGCTATCACATTCTGTGTTTTATATAGTAACACACCACACCATAACAATCACTGTGATAATTTGCTTAAATCGTTCATTTTAACAGCTCGTTCATAAATGGTCTTAATGGCCCCTTTGAAGTATCTTTCTAGCCTGATTTCTTGGCGATTTGCGGGGGCAATTGTACCCCTATCTGATCTCAAATTGACGCACCCGATCATCAGAAACGACTTTCTCAATGCGGACCACTCAACCATGAGTGCACCGTACGAGCACAGGACTTAATTACACAACCACACACCGGTAAACTGGTCTGCACTTTTGAGGGTAGGGCTCCCATCTGGGCCACGATATTGGATCAGGTCTAGATACTGTTCTCCAACATCCGCGGACTTTTTCCCGGTTTTATCAGGGCACTTGAACCAGGCTAGGAATAACATGTTTTATGTACCCCGGGAGTAAATATCTATATTGGAACTGCATCTGTACAAGAAAAATCAATTATAATCGCTTTGCTATTGTTCCTCTGCAGGTTTTGACTAGAGGGTGTCTTGGAGTTTTGTTATTAATCGGCTTTGACATTACAAACATAGTAGCTACTAGAGACTTACGAAATGAGAACGAGCGTATTTCATCGATACACGGCAGGCCGATTGCTATCATAGAGAGAAACCATGTGGAAGAGATGCGCTGTACGGCCACAGAACGCAGTAGTGAATTAACGGGATCCAGTTGTCAAAGAGGTTGGGAAAATAAATTCTGCAATTTTAATTGAAGTTGTATAAACATAGCAATCTGGATGAACTTTCTTGGATGATCTTGCACTTTTCCCGTGTTTTTCTTCAGTTGTGCATTTCCCCGTAAGATAAATACCTGTGGAATTATCACCTAGCGGTTGGCGGGGAGCATCAATATGACAGGACCTACGATGAATCTGCCAGGCTCGGAGTCTGTGATCGCCGTGTGCTTCATAACTTACTGCGTTGGTTTCACACAATGAACGATTTGAATAAATTGTAAATTGTATTAATGTGTGGTGTTGGGGATTTATTAGGGACTCTGCTAGTCCTACACAAAGAAGACACATCCCCAGGATGACTTGTCAATGCTTCAGAAAACTCATCTCATTTCACCTGGCCGGACTGTTATTTCTTCACTGTGTGTTTTGTTTACCTAGAGAAATTAAGATTGGTGAGTACCCTTTTTAATGTCACTTTGACTTCTTATGGTATTGTTCATGGAACTAACAGACTGTCCAACGAACTTGTGGTTATTATATATCGCTATGATTTTAAGAACTTGTTACATGTAGCTAAGACTTATGGTTCGGGTTCAGCTTAGGTTTATCATGTAGGAAAAAAAATTAAAACTCTTTTCATCTTGTAAGAATACGTGGTGTTTCGGGACTGAAAAGCATCTCTTTCATCTGAGATTATTTAAAATTTATTCAGTGCAAAGACATAGAGCATCGTACTGGTTGATTAATAATTAAGATTTCATTAAGCCAAGAAGAGAAACTAAAGAGGACATAGTAGTTATCATATTCCGGAGTACTCGGTTGTTGTCGGGGAGCTTTCCTGCAGAGGATGAAACTTCAATTAAATTCCTTATTTCTTTAAGCTTTACAGCTTATCAGTATATGGTCGTCTTCGTAACAATAAATCGTGTGTGTAACTATATGAGCTGATGAAAAATTGTCTGTGGGAATATTACTTTTATTTGTATGAAATCTTAATCCAAAATTTTAATTTATGCGCCCCTTTTGCTAAACGATTGTCTCTGAATTTGTGAAGTAAGCCATTTTTACTTTACAATACTTTTAAAACCAAAATTCTCACGGAAAGATTTCGTTTATGAAATAGATTTTTTGTGAATTGTTTCATTATCACTTCTCGTGAAACGAAGTATTTGAAAGAAATTTAAATTTCAATGAATTCAATAATCGAATCTAATAACAGCACAGTCAATACTTCACCGACGTTTTATTGTGTTTCCCAAGAAATTTTTAAATTCTTGAATGTTGATTTTAAAATATTTATTGAATACGTATAACAAAACTTTACCAATCTTAGCAAATGTCACCGTTTCACTGCGAATTTAATATAAACCAAAGTCAATACGAACAATTAGCATTGATTATATATCATAACAGTAGATATTTTATTGCGCTTTCTGAAACGAATGTCCTTTTAAATACTAGTATTCAAGTACAACCCCCTCCTCAGCCTTACCTTTTTACAACGGATAGACTTGTTACCTCGATCGTAAAAGAAAACATCAATGGTTGGGTTTTTTTTTCTATCTTTGCGAATTTCTTGTACATGTACATTGGATACCTGTTCTGGTTGGAACAGGACTGCCGGTTCAACAAGATGATTGCAGCAAGCAAATTCTATTGAAAATTACCAAACAATCATAAGTTATTAAAATCATTTTACATAAAGAAGGGCCCTTGACTTAACCTCTTTAGCTTTATTGAGACCAGACCATATTATTTTGCTTTCGTTTGTGAGTCAAAGTTTGATTTCTTCGGTATTCGCATAATATCTCATAACTCGTTTCTCTCACCCATAGTGCGACTTACAATCAATTAAAAGCTAATTTACCCCTTAATCTTAAGGAAATTGAATCGCTAACGACCACAGATACCTATCTATGACCCTGTATTTCAGTGTAATGAATTTAAAGATGTTAAATCAATTTTATCTTTTAAATCGTCGTCCGATTTTCCCGTTTTCTGTGCAGTAGACGGTTTTGCCTAATCTGTGTGCCAAACAGCTGTATGTTGTGAATAGGGCCCAAACAATTTAATTGGTAGCACGTGGGAAGCCGATAGTCCTGCAATTTGCTTGCTTGAAATCAGATACGAAAAAAAACCTATTTTTTTTTTTAAATCATACCTAAATTAGATACGAAATTGATTGCTCTATTAGGCTATAATTTTCGAAAATAAAATATGAAAAATATGCAAATAACTGAAACCTGATTCAATGACTTAAACTGAATTATTACGTATTTAAAAATTCTGTGATCATACACTTTTTCAAAATGAATTCGGTGTTCTTTTAATCAAAAGATTTATGACAATAAATCTGAATAATAGATCTTAAACAAATAATTAGGTTTCATATATTTCCAATTAAGAAGATCTGAAACTTAAGTTTATTCACGCCAGCCTGTTAATAGTTCAATGTCTTTGTCCATTATTTGGAGTTTTCATATTTACCCCTGCACGCTAACAATAGATATTTCTGTGACCACTAATATTTGAACAAGTTACGCAGATTCAATATCAGTGTGTTTGAATCAAACCTATAAAAATCGCTAAACGAACAATTTCATGATTCCATGATAAAACTCCATTATTGAGACCCCCTCCCCCTGTGTTTACTCGTGACTGGTTGATGTGAATGATGTCGAGCTACAGACACGGTATTATTTTACACTAACTCTTCCCACGGGGAGTTTATATGTAAATGGCCTGTCGCATCCTACCGTCAGGCCAGAGAGCCCTGTCCCCCCGGGGAAAGCCCCACGCTCTCGCCTTACATCGTTTATTGAACCTTGGTTTCCAGAATCTCCGACTTCAAAAAGTTATGGCACCAAAAACCAATTACCATCTCTTGTTTTTCCGAAGATAATGGTCAGTAAAAATATGAATCCATAGAATTTTTGGAGGGTTTGATCTACACTCATTGTACATAAAGAGTGTTGGCAAATTTGAACTCTAGTAAACGCAGCTAATTGCAACAACTAGAAAGACGAATCGATGTTGGGTTTTTTTTAATCAGTAATGCCTCTTGACACTATAGTTAGGCCAACAACTGGACATTAAGGTGAAATGTTGCCAACTGCTCGATTAAGATGCATTTAAAGTCATCTGGATTCTCATATGTGAACTGTACGTAAATTACTTATATTAAGTAATTATATATAATCATATCGGTTTTTGTTAAATTGTTGGTTACATTCTGCATTGGTGAATCACAATAAAAAGAAATACAGTGCATCTCAAAACCATGCCACTTGATTTAAATCTGTTTGACGTATTTTGTTCTTCTCAGACAAAGTATTCATAACAAGCTCGCTTGTTACAACAAAAGATGAACAAGGGTTTCCTACAACTTTGAGAAGTTTCTGGGGAATTTCACATGTAACTCATCGCCAACTTCTTCCATTGTAACTATGTTTTTTTTTTCTGAATATCGTCTGCTCTATTTTGTCAACTGGGGTTGGGTAAAGAAAAGGGGGAGGGGGGTAAATCTTGACTTGAAGCGGGTGGGGCGTTTATCATAAGCTAAAAACGTTTCTTTAGAGTGTTTAAAGCTTTCCTGCACTTAAGTACCCCGTGTTAGGTGGACACATACATGTAGACCAGTGACATATATAAGTTAACTACCGACGGCTGACGCTCACGCGCATATCCAGGTAATCGACAACATTCCAGTCTGCGGTAACAAGGGCCTGAACATTTCCTCTTTAACCCCCGATTAAAGACGGATCTGTATTTCATTGAGAGTTTTTCTGCCCGGTTTTACTTACCATAATTCATTGCATATCTTCCTTGAAGTTTGGTATCCGAACTATGAACATTACGGGATAATCGCGTTATTATATGTGCACAATCTGACCGAAATTTTATATGAATTTGATTAAGCCACGTAAAATTAATTTGGGAAAGATTAGACTTGTAACATTTATTCAAATGATTTTGAAACCATTTTCTTTTAGTCTTTCAAAAAAGAAATTGTAACTTTCTTATGAATTTACATGAAAGGCAAAATCATTAACCAATAAAAAAACACCTTCATCAACCGGCGATAAGAGCGAATTATAACCTAATTGGCAAAGTAGTATCCCCCGCACGATACCAAGTTTTATGTGGAAGTTATTCGTCCCCTTACTGGGCAAAAACTTTATTGTTCTTTTTTATGACCGCCGAAAAGGATACAGAAAACATTGGCCGGTGGGCCCGATTCCCGGGGAGAAAGAAAATGTTTTTTTCGGAGAAGCGCCGAGGCGTCTAATATCAGTTCGCGTTTTCTGATGTTTGTTGACCACAAATTTCAAAAGCAATTAGTTTGCTGTCAGAGTCAATATTCCTTGTCTCCAAGGGTCTATTTTACTGTTTTTGATCTAGAAAGTATATGTAACAGAACTGGGCATTTAGATGTGTACATTAACCAATTGTCAACTCGGTATATTAAGCCTATCCCGCATAGTATTATTTCAGATAATTAAAGGAAGATATGCTTAATCTGACATTTTAAGCATGACGACTTTATGGACATAAAATACATGAAAAAGTTATTGAGCAAATCGGTAACATTGCGACAGATTGGATGACATAAATCTTTGTCAATCTCAATGGAATAAATTTTACAACCGATTTTTAAAAAAATTCCTCAACATACTTGCCAAATTGAACGAAAATTGATATTTTATATGCAAATAAATTTGACCTGGTCATCAGATTCTGTTCTGTGGTGAGGCGTATAGGATAATCTATAAAAGTGATGTGGAGGTTTGCTTTAACTGACCGTACACTTGTATGGGCCGACTAGATTGGCTTCTGAGATCAATACAGGTAATTGGGTTGTATTAGGAAATTTAAACAAAATGTTATAAATAAGTTATTTTGCAAACAAATCGCAGAGTTGTTAATATCTCTGGTCTTTAAAAAATCTATTAAATATGTTAGAAAAGAATGTATCGAAATTTTAACACCGTTCATTGATATACATGCATTTTTACTATCAACAAGATAAAAATACAGGAACATATAATGTGGAATTTTTTGAAGAACGTAATTTGAAAACCAATAAACATATTTACATATACTGGGTTTTAATTACCCCACTATGTATTTTTTCTATATAGTATTATTGTTTCTTAACGACCTCTGCGGTATATTGATTTTGTTATACATGTATTTGCATAAAGTGAATATATTTATTATCTCATAACTTTTTAGTTGTTTTAAGATTATTTCGTTAAAAACAGAACCTCTCAAAGTTACATCTTTAACAAGTTAAATATGTTCTGTTACTATAAAACACAATTTTTAGCTATAAAATTGTCCCATCTGACAGTTTCTATAACCATTAATTGCGCTTGAGAAATAGTTTCTGATTTGGGGGGGGGGGGGGGGGTAGAACTAGCAGTTGGTAGAATAGTTGGTAAAAGGTGTATAACAAATTCAATTCATAACTTGGTCTATTTTTCTGCAGCTAGCCTTAAGGGTCTTGTTTTCGGTTGATACTAAATTAAACAAATTTGCTCCAGGAATGTTCATTTAGAATGGAATATTGAATCCGAGGTTTTATCAGGGGTAGACAGAACGTCAGAGCGAAGAAATGATAAAAAGTACCGGGGATGCTTTTAAGTTATGATTATTTTGTCAAATTTTCTCTCTCCACATTAGATATTCAGCAGAGCAGATTAAAACGTTCATATAAAAACCCGTTATCATCAATATCATGTCGATACAACTATTTCAAAATGACGTAAAGGATTTTATGTTTCATCTTCAAAATCATTTAGTCAGACACCACGTGTTGATTTTGGTAGATACTTGAATTAACGGGGCTCTATAAAGCAAGCATTTTTGATTCTTTGGTTGATCTAATGTTGAATTTTTTAAGCAATTCTTCGAAAATTGAATCCTAAAATATGAACGTCTATTACTAAAGAAACACGAGTAACTCAATTAATACAGCTCCGATCCCTTAAAGATTTGACAAGCTTAAATGTTTGATTTTTATAAAAAAAAAAATTCATCCAGATCTAGATATGCATGCAGTTGGTGAATTCCTTCATATATAACGACAGTAGAAAATTTGTGGAAGCATTTCAGTTACCGAATCTACAATGGTTACATATATAATCAGAACTGCGGATGTTTAACCCCTCCCTCCCACCCCCAATCATTATCTCCGAGGTTCTTGACCACTGGTAATCTATAGCTAGATATCGATATTGGGTTTGTACTGGAGTGAAATCCTTCTATTGACCCCTAATGACATTTTATATCAACTTGCGGTATATCATACACGGTGTGAGTGCCCCCCCCCCCCTCCGTCATTGATGAACAGCAAAAATATAAGTCTTGGTGTCATTGTAAGCCATCCCAGGAATTTGATGTAATATCGAAGAACTTTTAAAGTGCACGAACTGCAACATAATACCCCGGAAAAAATCCTGTCTGATTAAACAGGAAACACTCCGAATTTCGAAGATTTTTAACATGTCATAATTAGATTGCGCGCTGAGACGAGCTTTTAATTACTGTATATTTTATTTTTACGATCTGATATAAATACAAATCCGATGCAAGTTCATTTGATATGTCTTACCATAAAAAAAAGTATATCATTAAATTTGGGATCTAGTCAGATATAAACGTCTTAATTCCTACACGACTTGGTACAGAGGAATTATATAGTGTTAACCGTTAATTTACTTATCACATCGTAGTGTGTCTTTGAAGTGCCTTTTGCAATGCGAGATACCGATCGGCGGCATTCATTATCAGAGTTCTGTATGGTGCATACTACACACACAGAGAAGTAGCCGTTTAATCTCCGCAATCATCAAGCTCCGATAGATTGATTATAAACTATCGGTGTAAATTCTGTAAATTGATAATGAGGATTCTTTTATATCGGCCTTCTGTGTTTATAAGAATTATTTGTGAGGAATCGTGCAGATTTTTTGTCCTTAATTTATTGCCATACATAATAGCTGTTGCATTATCATTGGTGATCAGAATATCTTGAACAAAGTTTGGTTAAGATTGCTCTTGATCCGAGTTTAATAGGTACATCCATTGCAAGCAATGCATGAATACAAATAAATAATACCTGTAAGCGGATAGGTAGATATTCATAAATTCTGATATCTCAGTGCAACAGTGCAAACTCCTTTTTATTTATCTACATTTGATGATTTTTACGATAACCTCTCTCATTACATAAACATCATAAACTAAACGCTAACTATTGAAACATTATTTTAAAAAACTCTGAGACTTCACGGGTGTTGAGTGCATTGCGGGCATTGCGGATGGGGGTGGGTTGGCTTTTCATCGAAGTACAATGGAAATATCATAACTCTTATTTCTGATGATATTCGAAGATATTTTTAGAAAAACGTCAATATTGGTTCCAATGCGAAGACCTCAATGTTGAACCACCAACAAATAAATCAGCCTTGGAAATCTTGTTAAAAACGGCGATCTAGATCAAAGAACTGCTTCACCGAGATATTTATTTCTTGTGTAACCTCTTCTTGGGAGCAGTAATGGGGGACATTAGTCTGGTTTCTGGCTCCTCCAATTCTAGCCTCGATTTCATATGATTTGTCGACTCCACAGTGTCGGATCATCGACCTTTTTAAGGAGTTTGTCACGAGACGTAAAAAGATGACCATAATGGACCAAGAGATTTACCAAATTGGGTTCGGAATTTGGCGATACTTAACCTTAAGTAGTGTCATGGCGACCAATAAAATTCAATTACATTTCAATCCGATTCCTTAATTCAGAATTGTGTGTCTGTAGGACAATTTAGGGAATACGAGGGCGTCTTGGGAGGACCAAGATAAATGGGTTACATACGAGTTTTCTTTAAGAAAAATTACCCTTTCTTGATACCGGAAAGAAAGAAAATTATTCAAATATTGATTCTTAAGGCTAAGAAAATTCATATCTAATCAGTGCCTTTTTTGCTGATGTAAGCAGATCCATCTTCAGCTGTACAATTCAAAACAAGATGTGTTATTTTCCACTCGTATGTTCATATTCGCTCGGGCAAATTTCAAATGTCATTTTGCTAAAAAGAGAAAATGCAATTAAAATGTGTCAACTTATTACAAGAGTCCAGGAATACTACATTTATCGCTATACACAATAAAGACGCATTTTTATCATACCTTGAGCTACTTAAGCCCAAAATTATTGTGTCGCTACCAAAAAACGTACATGTACCTCACTGTGACCTCGTTTTAGAATTTCATCGCTTTACATACATGTATTCAAAAGTGTTCGATTTATACCTGACGAACTCCAGTGCCGTGTTTCCCCAATTATTGTCTGCAGCTGATTGAACTTTTGGAATTCTAAAGCTTTCCTTGGTCAATTGTTGTTGTTTTTTGCATTGTCATATGTTTCAAGCTTTTTACTTAGAGTATGATGAAGAAAAATAACAACCGTGTCTAATGATCCGGCCTCCTTTAAAAAGTGAGCTTAGAGTTGGAATGGACATGTATCCAAGAGGCGCAGAAATTACAAAATTTGGAACTTTTACGGATCTTAAACAAATAACCTGCCTCATGTTACATGATGATAGAATTCTCTATTTGACATACATGTATTATGTTTTTAAACATTGATGAGATACCGGTACACTGTACGTTTTCGAACATAGGTTAGATTCGTTTTACGCTTTTAAACATCTATAGATATGCCCAAAGTAGTAGTTTTGTCTTTCTATTTATAACTTTACCTCCCTCTTTTTCCCATCTAATCATATATCATCGCGTGCAAGTCGAGATCCGTCACTATAACATAGGTATCCTGACTTTAACACGCCTAACGTTACAGCGTTATCTTCATATCCCAGATGGTGTTCCAAATACATACAAGTTACTCATACAGCACCAGTTATAGTGCTCATCTTCTAAATGAATGGAGTAAGGCCATGCAACGTTATAAAACTTTGATGATTTTTCTTTTTGACCGGTCTATAGTACTTGGTCTGGGTTTACAAGGCGCGTGATCTTGGTCCTTGGAGGGTTTGTAACACGGCTTCGGGGCTGGCCGGTGGCCGGGGTTCTAGTTACGTACATACAGGGTCTGGCCAACTCTTATATTTGACAAGAAATCAATTCGAACTGACGAGAACCTGTCCACTTCATCGAAACCACGCTACAGAACATTATCTACTATAGCCACAACACAGTTGTTAACCTACTTTCCATAATTTACAAGTCTCCCTGCATATGACTCAGTGGTTAGTTACACAAAGGTCGCTAGTTTGAGCGCTGAATCCCGTAGACAAGGCACTTCGTCTGCAGTGTCTCAGTCAACTAAGCTGGATTTGGTACAGATTTACGCTGGGGAATTAACCTGCGATAGACTTGTGTCCCTTCAAAGGGTGAGTCTATGGTCCTTATCCGGTTAGCACTACGGAAACTGGAAATAAGCACCTTGCGGGCCTCACTTATCCTCCCAAACAGGCACTATTTATTTTGTTATACTGAATGTCTTAATTTTTAGGAAAATTTTACTGCTTTTATATAGGAATAACGTGAATTCTACAGCGAACCGTACGCGCATAATTTTCGCGCATGTAACATTTTTTAATGTTACCCGTTGTTAAGTGCGTCGCGAACGCTGAGGGTAATAGAAAGGATTATGAACTTCGTCTTAACCAATCAGATGTCAGTATTTAACATGAAAGTATAACAAATAGATATGTTATCACTTATTTTGCATTAAAAAACATAAATAAAGCACCCCTAAGAGTCTTCAGTATGTGTTCATCGCGTTATTTTCACATATAAGAGGGTACATGTATTGTCCGCTCATTAATGCCATTTAACTTGTGAACCGACATTTGTTATTGGACTACACAGCGTTCGACGAGACTTCGCAAGGTTTTTATTTTTTAAATCTTCACGAAAATTGACGAAGCAACCGTTACATTAAATAGTTTTATTGTCCATGACTTTTTTTACACATAGCAAGAATTAAAATTAATATATTTACTTGTAAATTACGATTGTCAAACCGGTTCTTCAAGAAATAAAGCAATGACCTAAACTCAATGGCACATTCACCATTGCATAGGTTTTATGGTTTGTTTTGATTTATTTTCTGTGCGGGGGAGGGGGGGGGGTAGTGTACAAATGTAGAGGGTACAATGCATTTGATTACTCATCATTATTTTCTGATAACTTTCAAAAGTTGCATGTTTATTTTCATCCGTTATTCAAATATATCGAATTCATATTCCTTGGTAAGACGAATTTCCATTTCTCATCATAATGGATGATATAGGCTGCGTTTACATGTATTCTACTCACGTCATGGACATGCAAAAAATCCAGACAAAAATTTCTCCTTGGGGTTCCGACCAAAGCAGTCCTTACAAGCATGTCTGGGAGAAAAATTGCAGGGCAGAAAAAAGGGTATACCGTTTTATACTTTCAGAATCAATAAACATTTTTCAGTAAAATAAGATCAAGTGTCGGGAACAGACGTGATATTTCTGAGGCAAGGGATTCAGCTAATACCAGTAAAAAGGGTCTACCCACCATAGTCGTGGCGTGACATACTGACAAATCTATTCTCATGGATGACATATGAGCGTCGGGATCAGAGCTGCATGTCGTGCAAACAACAGAAAGCAGATTATGGTGAACGTGTCCGTCTGTTTTTCTGCTATTTGTAAATGCTATTAGCAGGTTTTCTCTCTCTCTAGCATTTGTTATACAGCGTTAAGTTTTGTCGACACATTTTGGCGTGATTGCTAGAAAATGTCAGAAACAAAAGAAGAGCATAAAAAAAGTTCCAATTCGATTGTAGAATTGGAATTTTGATATAACATGCGATGATCAATTCTTACTGGATTACTAAGAAGTTGGAAGTTTTTTTTATATCCTTGGAGCATACACATAAACATAGAACATAAATATGTATCATTTGTATGTGTTATTTGATAAAACGCAATCTACTGTATATTTCAGAATTTTTAATCAGTATAATTACTTTTGAATGCTGAAAGCAGGATTATTAATCATTTGAAAACCTAAGCATGAATAGTTTTCCCTTTATTTGATATACGTGGAATTTTGTTTAATTACACATTTTAATTCATTTCTTATTTTAGGAGTCCTGGATGGTTGTGGCCATTCTGTTTTGATTGTGATTATATAAATAGTGCCTGTTTGGAAGGGTAACAGTTGAAATTGACACCCCGAGGAAACCATTGTCAACCGACGCGAAGCGGAGGTTGACAATGGTTTTCGAGGGGTGTCAGTTTCAACTGTTATCCTCCCAAACAGGCACTATTTATTTTATTATACTGAATTTCTTTATTTTAGATAACTTTTTACTGCTTTTATATAGATATGACGTGAATTCTACGGCGAATCGTATGCGCATAATTTACGCACATGTAACAATTCCTTGAGATACCCGTTGCTAAGTGTGTTGCTAACGCTGAGGGTAATAGAACTGATTATCAACTGCCTCAAAACCAATCAGATTTCAGTATTTAACATGAAAGTATAATAATACAAAATGTTAGTTTATGGCCAAAGCTTATATAATATGTCAAAGTGTGAGGTAGATCTGAGGGTTAATCTGTGGACCACTCAGCCTCATTAAATAACTGCATGAAGGAGGGATCACCAACACGAAATTAAAATAATAGGTTCATACGAGACAAGTATGGATGGTTACACGCACTTTGAAAAATTTCCTAATTTTTTCAAAGTGCGTTGCCAAAATGGATGCATATACCGGTAAGTACAAGTATTGGAAATTTACGCATATGCTTTAGACTGCAAAGCTTTGCCTCACCCCTCGACAATTAATGATTTGGAAATGTCAATGAATTTACGAATAATATTTAGTTATGTACTCATTAACGATTGAAAATTGTTAATTAGTAAATTACAGCCTGTTTAAAGGTGGAAAGTAAATATTTACCCATTAGCAGTAATTTTCTCCAGCATCGACTAAACTAACAAAATCTACGAACAATTTGTATTATGTTGTAAGTTTCAATGATATAACTCGGAATATTAATTCGTAAATTTCCTCTAGATTGCCTTTATTTGTGCTCGAATGTCTTCAAATCTACTCCAATAGAAAGTTGTGTAACATATCGAGGTCAAAATAAATTAATAATGTCTGTTTCTTGTTCCAAGACGTCATGTCCTTCACAAAAACTAGTTTATTGATAATCAAAATTTGTACAGGGCTTGAACAAATGTTGATTATTAATAATCTAAATTTTTATTTTGTAATGAGTGATAACCTTCATTTTAGCAAACCTTATATAGTCTTAAAACGTTTTCATCTTAGTGTCTTCTTTGGATGGAAAGCGCATTTGTCAACAGTAAGAAACAATAAACATGTGTAGTGTGTTTAAGATGTAGGAAGGTCCGTCTGTCTGCAAAAGATTGGAAACAACGATATACATGTATTGAGAAAATAAAATAGTCTCTTTACCCCGCGATCCTAATGAGAGAATGAACATCTGCGATTTAGGTGACCGAAAGGCCTGTATGTCTGAGCTATGCCAATTCAACCACTTATTCTTTACATTTTTGTCACTTCATCCTGATATATATTTTTTACTGTTTGGAGTGGGAGGCAGTTTTGGCCTAATTCTGCGAGAAATGTATCTGGTTGATACTAATAGGTCCCAGTCCCTTAATGGTGATGAAATCAGAATAGTTTTGCAACTATGCGTTTTTAGAAGATTTACCATCTATTTGATTATAAAGTTAAGCACTATACGTCCATCAATGTTACGTATAATGCAAGGCAGAATAGCCGATATCATATGTAACTTAGAAACGTGTTTACTTTCAAAGGTTGAAACATGACTCTAGAAAATGCCAATATTCTAAGAGGATATGTTGAGTGATTGTTCGAAGCCACAAACTAGTATTCATTTGTCTTCAACATATACATGATGGAGATAGAAGTAAATATTCTGTAATAATAATAAATGTTTCCTTGTAAAAACAGCGTTTATGTTCCTTGTTTATGCCTTAATGGATGTAATAAAATGGATCCTTGATAACATAACGGTTAAGGTTATTGTCATAATTCACTGACAGTTGTAGCTTTTCCTTACTCTTTCTTTAGAGGCTTCAATGGAAAAGAAAAAAAACCCAACAACATTTTTAACAATACAATTTTAAAAAAGAGATACTTGAAGAAGATCAAGTCGTATAAAATAAAAGAAACATTACGTAATGGATGAGATGAGGAGATAGCGATCGTTTGATGCCAACACTGACCAGGATCTGTAAATCATCAAAAGCAGCAACCAGTGCTCTCTCAAATATCGAGGAAACGCGGAATGAATGAAAGTCTATTGTTAACATAACAGAAACAGTTTTTTTCTGATCATATTTTGCCCGATAACTTGTCATAGTTTTATTTTTTCACCGGCCTTATAATCATTTGCATAATTGTTAACAACAATTTAAGCGTAAGTGAATTCCAGTTGTGGCATAAATTTTTCTACATATAGGAGGCGGATTTCTCTTCCCAGAATTAATTCCTTGTGTAAATAACTTCATTTTATCCACTTGATTTCAAAGAAGTGTGATAATTATGATATACAGAAGCAATTTATTTCTGTTACAGTTCATTCTAGATATATGTGGAATGCGATTCTTGAAGCTCCTGATTTGATACGATAGACGACTGTAAATAAATTTTTCAAAGTTAAGACGAGGGATTATGACGGTCGTAAAGCAGTAGCTCCATGTGGCGAAGTTTGGAATCCTCGGAGCTTATGTTTTGATTTTTACCGCGAACACGAGCGCAAAGATATCTTAATGAAAAACGTAAATCGAAACTTGGGTCAGTAACCAAGAAACTCCAATAAATCATCTGTTTCTTATTAATGAGTATTCATCAAATAGGTCAATGATTTTTTTATAATTTCATAATTGACTGCAATATGCCCTTTTTTTCTGTAATGTGAGATTTATTTAGCACATTTTCTTTCTGTGGAAATTTTTGAAACAAACCCAAATTAATCTATAAACCTTTTTTTGCCGCAAACAATGTTTTAATTGTATGAAGCAAATAAAATGCAAGTAAAAATTGTGAATAATAAACTTACATTATTTTATTTGGCTTAAAACCTAGTTAGGAACAGAAATGCACTTTTGTTTTCGCCCCTTTTGTCCCTAAAATCCATGCTTTTAAGACTCAAAATAGTCGCATTTAAAAAAAAATGAACAAGTCATTTACCAACTACACAACGACGAAGAATTGTAATGTTTTTGGCACCGGGGTGTCAAACTACGACATATAGATGGGTTTCTTCACACTTCGTCCCCATCAACTATTCGATACGGTACCGAAGTATAATGTAAGTTACGTAATAGACTTAAAAGCACGCCATTAGGAAAATAAAATTCTAGGAGGATATCTAATCAATCTTCGAGACATTCTACTGAGGTATATACCCTGGGCGATTGTTTGTATGACCCGTAAAAAGTCTAGCCTTTATCTATCTCTTTGTAAGGTTTTAAAATATTGATAAGCATTTAGAATGTCGTAGCATTAAAGAACAAACGAAGAATGATGCAGACTTTCTCGTTCAACAAACGGGTTAACGTTATGTAGCGGAACACGAATAATTGATGTATGCGCCGTTCATTCCTTTAGAGCCATTTTAACAGGAGCTTGGACTTTGAGTAGTTGTGTCGAGCAGCAATGTGACACATGCCTATCTATTTCACTGCTCGCCACTCAAACATGGCTCTTCGAAATCAACAATAATCAGTTTGTCTGGGTTTTGAGCTAAGACTACACAATTCGTGCATATTTCGCTTGAAACCAGCGTCATTTTTAGCTTGTTTTGACGCAAGAAATGCATATTCACGTCCTACCGAAAGTCCAAGGTCTTGTTAAAATGGTTCTAAGAGGAATATTTATTATATGTATTACAAAAAAACCCCTCAAATTTAGTGTATAAATTGGCCTTATAATGCCAATCTAGTAATAAGCATCATTTTCTTTACGTTTTCCCAACATCATTTGAAGCTTTGCTGAATAGAATGTTTTATTTGTGTCACATGATAAATAGGGCATCATTTAGTACAACCAGATCTAACGTTATAGATACATAAATGGTTTAATGTTGTCAAACTATCTCTTTCTTCAGACCTATAGTTATCTATAATTTAACACTTAATTTTATTCCCCCCCTAGAAACACAACTTTCATCGTTCAGGTTTGTTGTAATAGGAACAATAAATATCCACTTATATAATTCCAACACCCACGTCAATTCGTCGCAATATTGATCGGGATCGGGGTGTTCTTTCAGCCTTAATGTCTACAGAAAGCGAGAGTTGTACTCTTCAGCAGCATTAACAAGAGTTTTCTGCAGAAAACATATTGTCATTGACGGTTATGATTCTGAAATTATCTAAAAACCAGGCTATCTCATTTTGCCAAAAAAAAAAAAAAAATTCAATACGCGGTTCAAGAATCAAACATAAAAATCTGGGTCGCCCTGTGCTGATTTTCCTTGTTTAGGAATTTATATACATTTCGGAGATATGATATAAAAATAATGACTTTTATTACTTTTATATTCCCTTTGAGTTGACAAAATGTTCATACGTTTATCACAAAGGAAAGGGAAATTACACAATACAATAGAGATACTGGTCAGACTTTCGGTGTTGCCTGCATCCACATGGTTGCTAGACGGTTGAGAGTGGAATTGGCAGAAGTATCAGATAATATTGACATTTGCACAGATAAGATTTCGTCTAACACTCGCGTTTTTTGGTAGATACACAGGAAAAAATCAGCGAAAATTCTATACCTGGTGCAAAGCAACACAAAAAAGCGGAAATCATTATTATACGTAATTGCGCAAGTTTGAAAAGTGAAAGTAGACTAGGTAACGGGAACTTGTTATCAGTGTGTGATTTGTGTTTAAACGTAGTATGATACCTGGAATAGTTATTACCTACTAATTACAATTATCACGCACATTATGCCCAGATCGATGTAATGCATTTCTTCTTTGCAGTAGTGTATAAACGCATCTTTGAAATCAGTGGCCAAGAAAATAATAATGATGACTGAAATTTTATCTTAGATCAAAATCTAGTAAATGAATGAAACCTACAGATTTCTGAAATTTGAGATATTAAATTCAATAGCTTGGTTACAATCCCGGTTAAACCTGTGTTTTTACCGTCATTTTCAATGAAATATGAGAGAGATCAGCTACATATGTGGTAGTCTATTTCGTTTTTAATGAATAAAAAATATTCAGAATGCCTACAGTTTCTTAAAACGGCACATAGAACTAATTTGTGCAATGGTACAAGACTACAGAAACAAAAGGTTGTGCCGCATCAATTATATATATATTTTTTTAGTACACCTCATACAAGAATTTGCTTTCCTTTTTCTTGTTTACTTTAACCACAGCAGCAGAATTGCAAAAATCAAAAACAAAATTTTGTACCTTTCTCATGATTTTGAAGAAAAAAAATTGGGGCAGATGGCAAGGACCAATAAAGTTGTAAAGTTTGAACCGGAAATGAGCCAGTTGTGCCTTCTATTGGTATCTTCGAACCAGGGTTCTGAGCAAGCTTTGTAGCTTAATAATAAATGATTGCATGTTGTTGAAAAGTTACCCTTTCATGTTTAAGCCTATAAGAAGATGTTGGCTATATATTCTGAAATGCATTGAGTAAATACAACAAAGAGACTCTGAGACTTAACTGTGTTACGATACCATTTTGAGGTCTTTATTGATTATGATCGTCTAGAATTACGGAGGCAAATTTTAAGGGAAATTTCTAAGTCCATAGGAAATTGAACCCTGTCCGAGGTTAATTATATTTTCATCAATCATCCCTGTCTAGTGACACGGTGTATTCCGAAGTCACCACTCGGAACAAGTCTAAATTAATTCTGTTACACGGAACATCTCTCTGAATTCATTTTCAGCTCTTGATTTGCAATGTCGAAGGTAAATTGTATTAACTTCCTCTTAACTGACCTTCCTATCGGAGCACAAATAGGCACGTTTTCAATTGCAAGGTTTGCATTTTCGAAATTTGATTATTCAAATCCGGAACCCCCATAGGCTGCACTAGGGGCTTAGTTTTATATATCTAGAAACAGCAATGTTAGTTTATTCTTTACCGAATCAGGGCGTTGGGTGCGTATGAGCTGTCCGTTGGCTAGACATTACGCAAGAGGATTAAATCACCCTCATAGTGATAGTTTATCCTTAGAAAATATAAATTTTGAAATGCTCCTAATGATGTAATATTTGATGTGTACGGTTTCAATCGCATTGTGCAGTACGTTAGTGCAAGATTACCCATCGAACGCTCAGAGAGAGTGAGCGAGATCGGTCTTTTAAGGCCTATTGCGTATCGTACAATGGTCGTGGATATCGTTCTTTGAGATCAGCTGATGCTATTTAAAGACTACAGAACAGTCTTCAAAGAGCATGCATTTGATACTTCGTCAGTGTACTGGTTTTAGTTGGAATGCTAATTGCAGTTTGTATTGTTGATCTTTTCTGAAAGGTCAACATTCAGAATTTGTTCTGTTGGTCCTTATCAGCAAACAAATAAACTAAGTGAGAAGTATTAGCTACATACACTTGCAGGTTAATTTGAACGCCTCTTTGATTTATTTCTTATGGATAGATCTTTTATGGTTTTTTTTAAATCTTTTGCAGGAGGCTTATTTGGCCGTGAAGAGTCCACTACAGAGAATGCGTTTAAGTACGCGGTCTACCGAATCAACCACGAGAAAAACCTACTGGGGGGAGCCACACTCAACTACGACACACGCCGCCTGTCGGCAGAAGATGCCTTTACATCCTCCATGGACAGTAAGTACAATATTCAGGTTGTCATCGTAACCACACGCACGTGATCTTTCCTCGGGGTCATGACATCCTGTGGAATCATTAGAATTCACAAGACTTTGACCCGTGCGGAACGATTTTGGAGAAAGTTAATGAAGCTGCATTGAAAATAACAGTCAAATCATTATAATAAACCTATTTGAGACTGTAAATACCTTTCATCAAAAAAATTTAATCCATATAATGGAAGAATTCAACACTTTTTTTTTTTACCAACGTACACGTATTATCTTTACTACAGAGACAATACACGGAACGCATTCTATCGTAAAACTGGGTCTGTAGGACTTTATTCATTTTTACGATAAAACATATTTTATTTTTACTCTCCTAAGAAATAAAAAGTGAATTTTTTGCATGTAATCAAATATTTTTTGTCATTACGAAGACAAAAGTAAGTACATAGTTGAAATGTATATTAATTGTTATTTTATACTTTCTCTCATAAGAAATCATTATATAATATATATAAACAGAATATATAGCAAATTTCCAATGAAAATTTACCCGTATTTGTATTATCATTTCTGAGTTTGTTCATGCAAATATGATATTGTGGAAACATAAACTAATGATCTCATTTGCGTAAATGTATTGCACAAGCGCAAGATTGTAAAATCAAAAAAATCCAGTTGATTTCCGGGATTTTTTGAGGAATTTTTGTTGATTATTAATTAGCGAAGCTTAAATGAGAAAAAATAAAAACATATTGCTAATCTTAAAGTACCCATGACGTTTAAATATATAAAACAAAAGACAGTATTCTTCCGATTTATCGGTATTAAAGACCAAAAATTCGAGTCTATTATTTTAATACATTGTATAGTAGTATAGATGGTGGCTCCGTACTTGAGGGTAACTCTCCCCCCACGAATTTAATTCCTCGACGAAATAAAGTTTGAAAGAGTTAGTTTTTTTTACTGAAACTGAAAACTAAATTACATCCCATGAATAAGCAAAAACTCACTATCCACGAAAATTGGCTCCCACGAATTTAAATGATTCCACAGTAGGTCTCAATGAGCCCGTGACAAGATCAGTGTAGTATAAACGACATTGGGCACACATACCGAGCCAAAGTCTTGCTATGATCAAGCTTCTTATTTACAACTGATGTGGTGAATGTGGACCAGTATGAATTCATTGAGTTCATTATTCAGTATTTATCATTCAGTGTGAGTTCACTTCGAATAATTATCATTATGAAGTATCAATTCAGTAGTTTTCCTTATAATATAAACCATAATTCTATGATTAAGTGATGTAAAAACACAAAATTTACCGATCGCGACAAGAGGTCTGAATATATTTAGAGAAGTATTTAATGATTTAGTTCATTATACATATTTTCGTCCTATTTTAGAGGCGGAACTATCTATAATGATGGCATTTACCAAGGTATAAACTCAAATATAAGCTTTCAGAAGTTCTTTGGACTGATTAAAAACACATGTAAATCTTTATGATCTGTGTGAAGTTTCTACGTGTAAATAATGAATATAAATTCGAGGGGAACCAACCCAAGCAATTCTTAGACGAAATCTTATGAATTAAGAGTCGATTTTGCCTTAGTACGCATGCGCGTTTGATTTTTCTGTATACTACAAAAAATATAATTTTAAATATTTCATTTACTTTACTTTTAATTTCTTTTGCAAGCAACTGATTCTAGAAGAGAAAATCGGCGATACCTTAATATAACATTTTTTTTGAGAGTTGGTCTATTTGAAAATTTATTTGATACCTTAATGGCCAAAAAATAGGACAGAGATGTTTTTCAATTTTTTTAAAGCTCCACTATCATCATTGAGAAAAGGAACTTAGAAACGGAAAAAAAAGCTACAATTTGTTTTAGAGGTTGTGTTTTGCAGTAAAATAGGAGAAAAGCTCGCGAATTTCTCTCTATAAATCGACGATAATTTGACAGGCATTAGTTGTAGAAGAAACAGAAAACTTCTTCCTCTAAGAGTCTTTTAGGGCATAATGGCTTTGATATCTCCGTGATCCGCAACTGTATTCGCAAAGTCGTTCATCACCTCTTCTGAGCAAACTGCCATGGATCGCTTCATTTATAAACTACAAAAATTGGATGTGTGCCGATATGAAGCAATAGTTTATTCTTAATGGGGACATGCTGCCAATTAAATATAGATTAATTTGACAAATACGATCTCAAGAGGAGAAATTATGAAGTCGTATATTTAAAGCTATTTTGTTTACTTATCAATTACAAGTTGTAAGTCGTTAAAATCTAGAAACCAAGAAAAATCTTAATCCAAGAAAAAAAACGTTGGATTTCATTCAATTTGAAAAAAGAAACAACTTGCAATTACCTTCGTTATTTGAGACGACTTTTTAACCATATCATTCTTGCAACTGCACAGCCTCCATTCATCTCAAATTTGTGAGTGTGTGCATTGAACCAAAATCAGATATGGAAGAAATTGCTTAGATATGTCGATGGAGAAAAATGAATGGCAAATAGTTACATTTTTAACTGCCTTTGTCTGTGATAACATTATAAATTAATTTTGAAGTGTGTAGCCTAATAGTTTCATAAAAGATGAGTGACACAAAATGGGCGTGTCGTATAGTATGGCTGCACCGCTAAGTAATGTCATGTTGTAAATTTTGAGTTTAAGGTGTGGCAGTAAATACAAAATTTACAACATGACAGCTTCTAAATTTTGTATTTACTGCCAACCGGTAAATTCAAAATTTACAACATCACAGTAATACAACGTGTGCTACATGAAAAAAATAGTTGATTTAAAATGTTGTTTTAAAATGCAGAAATAATATGAATATAAGTAATGAGAAATCATTCTTTGAATATTATGAGGCGATATTTGGTCGGAGCGTTGTCAAATCTATCATAACGCCCTTCGGGCTTTATTGGATTTGACCAAGTCCCGACCAAAATTAGCGTCTTATAATACTAAAAGAATGATTCCTTATTACTTAAATAGCGCATTTACTGGCTTACGGTTTGACAGTGATCGTGCCTAATGTCTGCAGGTGATCTAATCATATAATGTACCTTATTGTATTGAAAATAAATTTCATTTTTCATTTTTCATCCCCAAAAAAGAAACTGAAAGGCATCCAACTAGATTCAGTTTTCATATAATGTCACTGTATGTAAGACGTTAAACTGATAAAATATAGAAATATTAAATCATATTTACAAAAGTAAGTGACAAGAGTTTGATGATAAAAAACACGCCAAATGTAAAAAAAAAAAAAACAATGTCAAAATATGCTTTGTGTAAGAGACAGTGACAACATGTTAGACAAGTACACTTTTACCATTGGGTATTTGTATGCGAATTCTAACCATTTTTTATCAATATGATTCTGTCTTTTACAGTTTGTGATCAAATCACCATGGGTATCTCCACACTTTTCGGACCACGGTCTCAGCATCTAGCTGCCTTCACTGACACCATGTGTTCACATCTACACATTCCACACATCGAATACCGGGAAACGACGCTTGCGCAGACGTTACTTTCCGGTTTTTCCATTAATATCCATCCAAAATCAGACCAGTTAGCTAGGGCGTACATTGATCTCATTGACAGCTATAAAATGAAATCAGTTCTCCTCATTTACGAACATCAAGGAGGTAAATTGTATTTCTAATTGAATACATGTTTATCCCCAGAATCTTTTTAAAGATAAATTGATTAATTTATCTTTACTAGTATGTCATATTATTTTTTTAAAGATATTGTCCAGACAGAGTTTATTAAAAGACCTTTAACTGTTTGTAAAAAAAAATTGTGTCGGACAAATATACGATTTTTTAAAAGACTACATATATATGCCACGTTTATAGAATTAATTATTCTTAATGTTCGCAATTTTCCGTATATATAAGCAGCAAATTTTATTTGAAACTTAGGATTGCTAAAAATGCAGAATATATTGCATGAAGTAACAAAGGATATGACGAGACAAGTATTCATCCGTCAAGGCGATAGCTCCAACATCCGGGAGGTTCTGAAAGAGGCCAAGTCCAAATCCTGGACCAACATCATTGTCGACATGAACATCTCAAATACTGCCATATTGCTTAGAACGGTGTGTGTTATAAGTTTGGATTATCCGGAGAATAAATTGCTTTTCTTCAAAGTTAAAATAACCGAGCTCTACTTTCTGGAAAGAACACTTTTTTAACAACGTGGTGTACTTACATTCATTTATTTTCATCGATGGTTAAGAAAATTTAGATATGGTATTTGGAAAAAATCAAAATGCCTTTGGTGTAAAGTTTTCAGGAAGAGAAAAAATTATTTAATTTAAAAAATGGTTGCAAGCGAAACATTATTGTATTCAAATCAAATTTACTAACAGATTACGCAATTCAAACAGTGTTTCACTATCCAATTATTGTTCCTATCTAACGTATAATTCCAAGAGTAAGAATATTTTCAACGAGTTTACTTGCCAGTAAAATCTCTATAACAGCATTATGATTTTAATTCACTTATCTTTATTTTATACAGGCTCTCCAGGAGGGCATGATCGACCCATATCACCATTACATTCTGACAACTCTGGTAAGGAACTGTGGCGCTACGTGCGATCATTATAAGGAATATACCAGCACCGATATGCCATTTCGTGTTAATGATTTTTTTGCCAAATATTTTACCATGTGGATTACAATCTTATAAAAATGACTTTATATCTTCTATTTAGGACATCGAAGGGATTAATTTGTATGACTACAAGTATAACTATGTGAACCTTACTGGATTCCGATTGGTTGATCCCAATGACGAGTACACACGTGACATCATAAAAGAAATGTATTACTACGAAAGAGACACGGAACTCAAGCTTCTATACGACAAAGATTATAACACGATCCCAGTAAGAAACAATTTCTTTCTAATATGAAATAAATATATTTACAATCATGTTCTTGATTATATTGCAGAAAATAATTACATCATCGAAATCTACAAGAATTACATAATTGATATTTACAGATAAAGATTCAATGTTTATTTTTCTGAGAATTTTTTCTCTCCTTAAAATCTCATCTGAATATTTGTTATTTTGTATCAGAATTAAAAGCTTTTAATTGGATAACTTAAAAGTTTTTTAACAATTTGACTTTTTTGTATAAATAATCATATAAGTACATTGTAAGTTATATTTCTTTCTTTTACAATGTGTAGTACGAATCAGCGTTAGTGTTTGATGCCGTGCTGCTATTTGCCAAAGCATTACGAGACCTGTCCAGGGACAAAGTCTATATTCCTGCCAATGTGTCATGTGATGGCGAGGATGTCTGGCGATCGGGGAAGGATCTATACGATTATCTGCAAAAAGTAAGGAATTTCAAAGGACATATTTGTCACATGCATTTCTTGTTCTTGCTAA
This sequence comes from Magallana gigas, assembly GCF_902806645.1. NCBI lineage: Eukaryota > Metazoa > Mollusca > Bivalvia > Ostreida > Ostreidae > Magallana > Magallana gigas. The sequence goes on along the minus strand of NC_047563.1, from coordinate 7,640,512 downwards.
CCTTTTCATTAAATGTAAGAAATTGCATCTCCTTTAACTCGTTTTGTAAGCAAGAAAATATTTTTTTACTGAATTTATTTTGTTGCTTTTAACAACGTGTTAAACTTAAGCTAAAAAAATATATCCATGTAGTCTTGATCCATCCATACAATTCGGTATCAACGTTATGCATTGCTTTTTCCATCTCGTGTTAGACAGAAATCCGTGGATTAACGGGAGATATTAGAATCCTGAAGGGACGTCGCCAAACTTTTAGCCTGGACGTTATGCAGTTAACGGAAGAGGGGCTCCGAAAGGTTAGTAAAAATGGAAGTGCGTAATATACAACAAAGAGGAAAAGTTTCGTAAAGAGAAGGTCACAGATATTTTCCTTTTGCAGCTCATTGCAAAAATTGTACTAGGTATTGGAGATGTTATCCGTAGTATTTAATTTATCTAAATACAGTATACGGTATAATAGCAAGTTTTTTTGCCGTTACTTGTTCTTACAAAGGTGTTATTTTAGAGGGTGCGTTTGACCAATGCCACTTATATGCAAATAACCAGTGAAAAGTAGACATTTTTGCATCAATGTTAGTCATAGTTTTCTTTGCAAATTCAATTATATCATATGATAGGCCAATTCATAAATTCAACTCGATTTTGTCATTGGGTTCCTTCACCTCTCATGTTACTTTTGCCAATTTCAAAAATATATGAAGATGAAAATGATGATTCCGGTAATAAACATATTTTCTATTGCATAGTAAGAAGTCCCTCTAGAAAAGTACAGAATCAAACAACATACTGGCAGTATATAAATATTAAGTTGTAATAATACATTTTACGGAAAAAATTACCTCAAGTTGATAGAAAAATCTCATCGACACTTCTACACTATAAAGCAAAGTAATGAAATACTCAGTCATTATCGGGCCCCATGATCATGAAGCAGTCTTAGTCGTATCTCTGGCTTTGTTTACAAAACTGCAGATTAATGATATCAAACGTACACAATTCAAAATGCACTTTACAGTTTGGACTGCTTTCCTAATATGTTGGATTTCAAATGTCAATCTGATAATACATGTAATACTTAAAAAGTATTTGATGAAAGCTAGGCTGATATTTTTTTACTAAAGTTTAAGCTAAACCTCTTATTGAAGATACCGGTATTTCATGATCCTTGATCCAGGAAAGGGTCCATCAGATAAATGTAACATATAGGAGTGTAAGGAAACTCCACCTTAGTAATGCTGCAAAACGACAACCTTTACACTGACTAAAAGCAAGAATTTTAAAAAAAAACCGTTTTCTCTTCGTTACAGGTCGGCTCGTGGAACTCCAACACCAAAACTGGCATCAACTTCACCCACCGCTACATCAAGGAAAACTTCCCATTCGGAAACAAGACCTTGGTAGTGACCACCGTTCTGGTAAGTGTCAGAGATCAGGGGTCAATTAGTCGGGGCGTGATCTCGGGTTATTCTACTCAAGGTCACGTATACCGACTTCAGACCTACATCAGGCTATCTTTTTGTTTTTATTAATTGCGCTCTGCCATACTAAAATAAAACTGAATTCACGAATGGTAACAGTAAAGAGATTATAAATTCTACGGAATAACTGCCGTCACGGAATATAAAAGCTTTATTTCCATTGGATAAAACATATTCTCTCTATCTCCTATTTTCAGAACTTAGATCGTCCATTGATAGTGGCCACAAAATTGGTAGGAGACCTTATAACCTTATAACAGTGGTTGTAGAAACGATTACCTAGAGGCAATCTGATGTAGAATTTATATCCTTGGTTAACTAACCGTGAACATGTCTGCGCTTAAATACTAAAAGACGTGTCGGGAATGATATGCGTGTGTTTGTGTTTGCTGACCATTGAATGATGCTATGGTGCTTGGTATTTAACTGTCTCTGGCTCTGTTTTATAATAGCTCAGTCTGCAAAATGCAAATATCTTAAGTCACGAATGTATAAGTTGTCATATCAGCTATGGCTATAGAAACTATCATGCAAAGAAGGAATAAATAAATCTCAGACAAAAGCGAAATCAAATGTTGTTGCTTGTGTACATTTGTTTTTGATTATTCATTTAATATGTACATGTACATGTAAATTAACAATATCTTTTGCTGTGCCTAACACAGTTATAAAATCCCCACGCCAATATTAATATTTGTGTGCAGTATTTCAGAAATCTTCCGTCGATTTAATGTGGCCAGTACATGTTAGCATGAAATTGCGTGTTTTAAAAGGTTTTTGCATATATAGAAATGGTTAATGACTGTAGATTTTTTCTTTAGTTTAGAATTAGAAGTGTGTAATACAGTATGTTTAACTGTTAGTTTATAAAAACAATCATAAGGGTCTTTTTTATTTCTTTTTCAACTGCTCATTAAATTCTGATATATTTTTTTATACCAGAAAATGTTTGAAAAATGGAATGTCAGTCTTATATGTAGTTCTGGATGACAAACACTAAGGATAGACATTCCTGTAAAGTGATATTGCCTCTTTCAGGATAAGCCCTACGTCATGATACGTGACCTTGAACCCGGGGTTGACCGCTCTAAGCTAGGCAATGACCTTTACGAGGGATTTTGTGTGGACCTACTGAGAGAGATGGCGGCCATTGTTGGGTTTGAGTACAAGATAGTTCCGGTCGACGACGGGCTGTATGGGATGCTAGAGGATGGGAAGTGGAACGGCATCGTCCGCGAACTCATTGATAGGGTATAACGAATAATTTCATTGGTTGATATTACAATGAAGAACCAACTTGTGACGGATAAGATAATTTACAATATAAGAGTGCTTTTAGATATTGAGTAAAAGAGCAAGTGTCGATGCAACTATTTACTATGAGCATTTATAACATCTAATATGAATAAAACTTCTTTTTTTTTTACAGAAAGCCGACATTGCGGTCGCTGCGTTGACCATCAGCTATCTACGAGAACAATACATTGATTTCACTAAACCATTCCTTAACCTTGGCATCAGCATTCTCTTTAAGACCCCTGAGAGGAAGAAGCCCGGCCTGTTCTCCTTTCTGAACCCCCTGGCCGTGGAGATATGGGTTTACGTCATAGCGGCCTACATGTTAGTCAGTTTCTGTATATTCGTGCTGGCGCGGTTCAGCCCCTACGAGTGGTACAACCCCCACCCTTGTAACCCCGACACAGACACCGTACAGAACACCTTTGACCTGTCCAACAGCTTCTGGTTCTCCGTGGGGACACTAATGCAGCAGGGCTCGGACATCAACCCACGTGCTATTTCCACCCGGATTGTTGGGGCCACGTGGTGGTTTTTTACACTGATTATCATTTCATCCTACACTGCTAATCTAGCGGCGTTTTTGACTGTGGAACGAATGATTTCTCCGATAGAAAGTGCAGAGCAGCTAGCAGCACAGAGCTCTATTGCATACGGGACCTTGGAGGGAGGGTCTACCATGACATTTTTCAAAGTATGTGCAAAATTTTATTGTCAAACGAACCAAATTCTCGTAGATACTAGTACATGTAACATACTAAATTTGAAGAAGTCTGTCACGTATAGTGTTATTTCTATGGCTTTTGCCTCACAAGAAACTCCCCCATCGAGGTTCTAACTGTACAAGCTTTTACTTTGATTTTGAATTATCATGTTTCGTGAAGTATTTTATCAATGTACAAAATGGAAACCTGAATGCATCTGTGCTGTTCGTCAATGTTACATGTATATTAAATATAGAATGCATAGTTTCTGTTTGAGTTAAATTACATGTACAACTACCTGTATTAATATCATTCTAATTTTATAATTGCTTCTCAAGGATTCCAAAATCGACACCTATCGTCGAATGTGGCACTACATGAAGACCAAGGAACCAACCGTGTTCGTGAAGAATGCGCGTGACGGCGTGGAGAAGGTATTGGCGGGAAACTACGCCTACCTAATGGAGTCTACGTCCATCGAATACGAGGTCCAGCAAAACTGTGACCTGATGCAAGTCGGAGGTCTGCTGGACTCTAAGGGTTTCGGGGTTGCCACGCCCATGGGTAAGAGCAAATTCGCACCTTTCTCCACTGTTCATTTTAATCACGCGAACCATCGCTCAGTTTTATACATTCGGCAAAATGATACACGAGTGCACTAATGGTTCGGACATTCTCCTGCTCCCAGGGCGGATTAACGAAGTCGTTTAAGTATGAAACGAGCCCAGGGGAGAGATATCATTGTAGAAATACATGGGAATCGTTTATTTCCATCTCTCGATTATGGTAATTTGCTGTCTGAACAAGATTAAGACATCAGACGCATCAATATGTGTGTCTTCCCTTTCATGACCTATCTGTCATTTTGATATTCTTGATATTATTACATTGTTGGCTTAGTGCGTGCAGGTCATAATTTGTTTAAAAAACTTTACTCAGATGTTCTTGGCATCTATACACTTGTCTTTTACTAATTAACAATTCGTAATTGTCAATGAGTCATGGACTCATTGACAATTACGAATTGTTAATTAGTAAAAGACACACTGTTAAGAATGTTTACTACATGTACCTTTAAATGAAAGAAGACATCATATCTTGACATCAATATACGTAAACTGTAAATCACTTTTATAAATGCTTGTGTAAATGGGGAAATTCAGATTATAAATATCAGGATTTTCTGTGTAGGGTCCCCACTGAGGGATAAACTGTCGCTGGCGATACTCCACCTACAGGAGGACGGGAAGGTCCAGGAGTTGTACAATAAATGGTGGAAGGGGACCGGCAAATGCATGTCTGACCGTAAGGCCACCGAGTCGAAGGCGAACGCGCTGGACGTCAACAATGTGGGTGGTATATTTGTGGTGCTTCTTGGGGGACTAGCGATTGCCGTCCTGGTGGCGTTCTTGGAGTTTATCTGGAAATCCAGGAAAAACGCCCAGGAAGACAGAGTAAGACTCAATAATTCTGGCTTAACCTGATAAAAATGCTGCTCATATAAATAAAAAAAAGTTTCATAATTCATTTGCAATTAATTTATTTTCAAATTACTTTAAACTATTTCGGAATCGGTTTTAAATTATATGAAATTGAATTTAAAGCGCTTGTAAATAAACCCTTGGTTTGAATCGTATTTTAACTGCTCTCTAATTTAAACTGGTATTTTCTTCCTATTTTTAGCAATCATTGTGTTCCGAAATGATTCAAGAACTAAGGTTTGCAGTTCGATGTCATGGTTCTTCGAAAAAATCGAAATCCAAGCGGGCATGCGCAAAGTGCAAAAAAGGACACTCAGCTTCCTGTCCACTAACTGTTGGTATGCCAAAAGACTCAAGTTCATCTAACGGTATTCTCCCTCTCCGAGAACTCAGAAAATCCCCCGTGTCAAGGGGTAGAGATTTCGCTTTTGGGGAAGGGTCTTACATGCATGTGGAGTATAGCGATACAGAGACGTGACAAATAGTGAGGACCGTCACAAAACGGAAATTTTGTCAGTGTGCCTTAATCCACCAGTCTCAATACTTCATTGAATGATGTGCATTTTATCGTTAGATCGCCCTGTTCTACGAAAGTGATTTCATGTTTGGATCATCTTCACGTTCTTTGCCGGATTACTTGTGATAGTCTGTGATATAATTCCATTGCTTCGTTGATATATATTGCTGTTTATCTTTCATTTTCACCAATGCATTTTTATTTCTAACATGGCCATTAACTCCATGGGTGTTATTCGCATTGCGCATGCCATGTGAATGAAAGGAAATGCATTACTGTTTATTCACAAGATGAAAAAAAAAATGAAACTTTATTGTTAATGTTTTTGAACATGTTGCAGATGTGAGAATTTGGATTTTTGTTTTTAAATGTCGATGGATTAGTTATCTACAGCCCAGTACAGTATTTTTATTCCACATGAAGCTTTTTTTCAGTAACAATAGTTTTTATTGACTATTTCATTTCTCCACATGGAGGAAAATTTTGTTGAATATTAATAAAATAATAATTAAAAACCAATCTTTTGTGAGATATTTGTTTTACTGTATATTTTGTTAGAAATCATTTAATTTACTTAGGATCTCTTGTTGAACTTTAACAAAATAATTTTAAAGAAAATCGGTATTAAATAATCCATATGTAACTATTAAAGAACGATATTTTAAGTAAGCATATACCATCGTTAACTAATATTAATATAAAGAATAAATATTCCATTTACACAAAAATACAGTTAGGACGTATAAGAATATTTCAGGCAAATTTTACGAGAAATCATCACAATTTCCATTCTGAGTAATATTGCACAGTATTAATCCACGTGTGACATGATTCGGTGTTATTGCACAATCAAACTTCGCTAGAATTTTCTACATTGGAGATTTCGTCATTTTTCCCAATGCTCTGTGACGTGTTTTGTTTCTCGGCCCGATGTACAGACATGTCTTTACCGTGCACGTGATCCACCAAACACGTGTCCTCGCCATTATCCCCTAGAGCGGCTCCCTTCTCATTGGTCGGTTCCAGGAGGAGAGTAGTCCTCGTCTCCTCTGTTGCTATGTCCGCCATTGATGCCACGGTAACAGGGACCTTTCTATACTTACAACATCTCAGAGCAAAGTACAACTGCTGCTTAATCTCAAACCACAGGGTACTCTGAAAGAAGTACCAGGTACTATTTTCAACCAAACTGATGTACATGTACCACTGACAAGGATCGGGTATTGCCTTATTCCAACGTAAAGACATAGCAACAAAAATTTTACCGAAAAAACATTAAGAAAATTAAGCATTTTTGATTTACGAGTTAAATTAATACAGAGTCTTACCTCTCCTTTCCGAGATATTTTTCTGGCATTGCAGACAAATTCAATGAGAGCGATTACAAATCCACAGAACGTTCCGGTCAGAACGAGTACAAAGACACCCCCTACATTTCGGAGCTCCAGCGCCTTGGTAGAGGGCGTTTTAGTGTTGTCACAGAACTTGTCAATGTTCTTCTGTTTCCACCATTTGTCATACATCGCCTGGATAGCACCCTCCTCTTGGAGATGCAAGATGGCACTAGAGAGTTTGTCTCGGTAAGGAGAATCTGAGTTAATTTTCAAAACAAATAATTTTTAAAGTTATCGATGTAAACAAACATTTTACACCAAATCTGATATTTATAACAATACCGTAGGAACTACTTGTGGAAAAGCCGCTACAATTCGGCAGTACATTTTGGAAGGATTGCTTTTCTTGCTTCTACACTACTTTCGCCATATTTACATGTAAACCATAGTTAACCATTATAGATTTCTTCATACACGTATAAGTCGAGGGTAAGCAAGTCCAAGAATCTTATAGCGTGTAAAACCTATACATGTATGTTAATTAAGAGTCGAATGTAATACAGTCAATACAACAGTTTTAGAAATGTCAACGAACTCTATAATCAACGTTCAGGTATACTATCGTCTCACATTCTCAATGTTTATGGTTTACTTTATTTTATGTTTCATCATTGTCATAAGAAATCATACAACTTCAATATAATTCGCATGGTAAAAGTTGCTAAGAAGGGTCGCATATCTTTCGATTTGAAATGGCGCCTAGATTCGAATTGAACAAGACGGAACCCTACATTGTTAGATGCAGATAGAATTGGTAAACGCGTAAAGGACATCGTCCATATATATCTATCTAAACATGTATTGTTTTCTAATCTTGTATATGAGAAATAACACCCGTAATACATGTAAATTTAAAATAAGTGACTGAGGGAATGTATACAATTGTCTCTATTTGTATAAAGTTATCATCTGAAATAACCATAATTAAGCATAAAAAAGCAAGATCCCTACCCCTGGGGAGGCCGATGCCGTAGCCCTTGGAGTCCAGTTGCTGGCCCACCTGCATGAGGTCACAGTTCCGGGCCGTCCTATACTCCACCGTGGTGGACTCAGCCAGGTAAGCGTACTTGCCCTCCATCACCCGTCGCTCGCCCTCATTGGAGGACTTCACGAACACGGGGGGTGTGGCGGTCCTCATAGCGTTGTTCATCTTCTTATACAGTCGGGCTTTCGATTCCTGGCGGTGTAAGAAAAGAAAATGTGATTATTACGCAAAATACCAAAGTTATATTTGCAATTACTAGTACTTTTGGACTTATATTTTACTCATAGAGAAAAATGACAAAACGGCCCTAATTTTCTTCGTTTAAGTTTCTAATTTTGATTTTAAAAACAGTAAACGTCCAGTGGACTTCTATGACTTACAGCAAAGAAAGCCCTCGTACTTCCTGACTCTAGGGTCCCATACTTGATCTCATTCTGGTTCGACAGGTCCTCCGCGCTCCCGATCGGGTTTTCCATTCGTTCTATGGTGAGGAATGCCGCCATATTGGCCGTGTAGGACGAAATCATGATCAGGGTGAAAAACCACCACACACCCGCCACCAAACGAGTCGATGTTGTTTTTGGTGAAATTTCTGAACCTATTTCAAAGCAAAGATATTATTTTAAAGGTACATGTAAGCATGCAGTTCTAATTTGAAATCATTTCATACTATGTATTAGAATAACAACATAAATATTTTTGCAATCAAAGTGAAGAAAAATATGCATACATAGGATTAAGATAAGATAATATAATTGAAATTGAGTTATTTTTATCAACTACTTTTTACCTTGTTGCATCAAAGCTCCAATGGTAAACCATAAACTATTCATTATCCCGAACTGGTTTTCTAGAGCCTCGTTGTGGACGTCACATGGATAGGGGTTGTCCCACTCGTACGGCGTTAAACGAGCGATCACAAACATCATAACACTGACCACGATATACACAGCGAGGACGTAGGCCCACAACTCGGAAGTGAAGGGGGACAGGAACTTGAACAGCTCGGCAGGGGGCGCCATGGGCTTCCGGAACAAAATTGTGATACCGAGGTTCCAGAAAGGTTTGGTAAAGTCTATGACTTCTTCGCGGCTATATGTAATTGTCATTCCAGCTACCGCTAAATCTGCTTTCTTTAACAAAACGTTTACCAATTATTATAGTTTAGAAGTTGCATAAATGTACGCACAGTTAATGTTTAAGGTGGAGTAAGTTCCATGCCTAATTACAAACAATGTTAAGGGAGAAATGTGCAAATATATTTATAAAATTATGTTACTGCCATTCTTTGAAATTTAAATGCAATACACTTGCACAAATGAAAAATTAAGGGCTACAATTAAACGCATGACTCAAAAAACGAATTAGCGCACGCGTTTGTAAGCTCTATCTTTGTAAGGAAAATGTCATTGCGATAAGTCTGTAATTATTTCCCTACCCTTTCTACAAGCTGTTTGACCATTCCATCACAATGCTCGCCATCACAGTTGCCATAGTTACCGCTTGGTTCCGGTGTAATGTTATATTTGAAGCCCAATATGTCTGCCACAGAGTTCAAGAGGTCAATACAGAACCCTTCATACTGTGCCGTCCCATTGCCTTCTGTCACCCTGAAAGCGTAAGGTGCTTCCTACAAAATACAGAGTAGGAAAACACACTTGTTTGCGTATTTTTAATTTTTTTTCTTTGATATGCATAGCAATATTTACATTGTATCATTCAACAAGATCATATATTAATGTGGTAGAGTCAGTTTTATGAAAATCTTACTATAAGTAATTGAAGTTAGTGGGTTAACCTAGTATTAGCTCGGTCGATAGAGTGCTTGATATGTACGCCAGATGAGCTCAAAACTTTGCAGAGGCAGTATCTTTCTCTCATTTTGTATTATTAAACTTTCATGTTAAATACTGAAATCTGATTGGTTTAGAGGCAGTTGATAATCCGTTCTATTACCCTCAGCGTTAGCAACACACTTGGCAACGGGTAACACAATGAATTGTAACATGTGCGTAAATTATGCGCTTACAGTTCGCCGAAGAATTCACGTCATTTCTATTTAAAAGCAGTAAAATTTTCTTCAAAATTAAGACATTTAGCATAATAAAATAAATAGTGCCTGTTTGGGAGGATAACAGTTGAAATTGACACCCCTCGAAAACCATTGTCAACCACCGCTTCGCGGCGGTTGACAATCATAATAAGATTTTCTCAGCTGGGTGTCAATTCCCACTGTTACCCTCCCAAACGGGCACTTTTTATATACTATAAAATGAAAGACGCTTGTCTTTAGTGGTAGTTATTTGAATGAATTTGAAGCGTGCCTGTGACTTGGATAAATGCGACGTACCAGTACTGTGACGACAGAAAGCGTTTTGTTGGTCAGCACGTTGCCTCTGTCATCACTAAGAAATTCGGACTTGTCTGTGATTTTTACTCCCCGCCGGAAGTGCCATCTGCCAATCTATATGTATGCGGACGAAGTAAGTTACATTGGAACAATTAATTGCAAAATAATATATTTTGAAGTCAAAACAAATATTTCAATAATCAGTCTAGGTACGTTGTAAAAGTTTTGAAAATGAAAGTTAAAACACAAAAAGAAAAGAGGGTTTTTCAGAAATGTTGATTACCCCATAAATTAAAGAAAAAGATGAAAATAAAATGAAAAAAGCGTTTTCTTTTCTAAAGGCTTATATATCAAAGCATGAAGTTTCATATCAACCAGAGGTTGTTCAGAATTTCAAAATTTAACTTTAGTTAATTTTATATAGTAAACAGTGAATATTAACAACAATCGCTCCTCTAATCTGTTGGCTGTTCATGTATAAAACACCATCCTTGTTTAATATTATGCTATCATACTTTATAAAGTTGTTTTTCTCTGACTTTCACAATGTCAAGAGTAAAGTTCCGTCGATCTCCATTCTTGTCCAACTGAATTCTTCCCGTCAGTCCTTCATAAGTTACCTTCAAAGTGCATATAAAATAAGTCCTCCAGATTAGTCCACGGAGTAAAAAATACTTTAAGTGGATATCAAAACGATTCCAATTTTAGATACAAATGTTTGAAATCAATGTTTTTGAGATTTACCGTTTTTAGAGCGTTGACCAGCGCTTTCCCGTTGAACCAGGGCAGTGAGTTGTACCCCTCGTCACAACTGACCTTCCGCTTAAAGTCCACATTCCGCATCGTGGTGAGAAGGTCAAGGGCGCGATAAAGGACTTTAATGGCGTCATACATCAGTGCAGCGCCTATCTGCAATCACAATGGTTTGTGTACTAAATGAATGTTTCTTTTACACGAATGGTGTGTATGGCATATTTAAACGTATTGTTTAATTCATTGTAAAATGAGTCAAAACTATAGATTTCGAATAATGCTGCTTTTATCTTTATTTTGCAGGAAATAATTTTCTCACAGGGGATGTTACTGAAACGAATGTCGGAACCAAAATCATTTTCGCTTCTCATACTAGACTACTCCTTCCTGTTTCTAGATCCCCCAAGTATCACGTGACTTGGATATATAAGCAGAGTTTCTGAGCTCAGAACCGACAACCGAGGAAGACGCTGTGAAACATAAAATAGGTTGAAACCTAGAACACAAGTACCCTACATACATGCATAAGGCTTTCGAGGAATTTATGATATGTGTTGTGTCGACTAGTAAAAGAATAATTTGTGTAAGGAATTGCGTGCGCTCTAATAGGGATTGGATAATTGTACATATTGCAAATTTAATTTATGATTGAGGAATTTGCTTTTTATTGTAATTGCTTTGGTAGAGCAACCGAATCTTCGAACCCGGAAAAGGTTACATTACTATTAGTAACGAAAATACGACTTTGCTCATGCGCAAATCTAGATGAGGGTCAGGGCCTGGAGTCCAGACCCTCCTGCAAAATTCAAATTTCTTCTTTACATTATAAAATTACCAAAAACATGCCATAGAACCCCCCCCCCCCCGCCTTCCCAAATTTGCAAGTTCAAAAAACCGTCGGAGACCCCCCCCCCCTCCCTCTTGAAAAATATAATAATTCTGGATCCGCCTATGTTGCTACTTACTGACACTTGAGTCTGATCGCGCCCGATGGGAGACAAACTAAAGGAGCTCCTCTCAAGATCTTTCTTCCATCTATCTACAACTGCAATGGCCTTGGGATTTTCAAGGTCAACCATCCTCATCCCGGTGATGTTGGCCCCGGAATACATGAAGGGCGAAAAATCCACGATACTGAAATCCTTAACAAGGCCACAGCTTAAATTAGTTTAAGTTTTATTCACAGAAACATGTTGTTTGTCAAGACTGGAAAATTAGAGCGGACACTCACCAGATTTGTAAAATGAAAGTGAAAGTATTCATTCAGTGCATTAACCTGCATTGCCTGTAAAACATGTTAAAAGTTACTACATATAGATATAATATCAACATGTAAAATCCGTGTTTTTATAAGCGTATTTTGAGATGGGGATACGTGTTTTACCTTTTTCAGTAACTTATGGATGTGGGTCACGTGACAGTCTACAAGAATTCTGTATTCCCCAGCATCCTTCAATTCTATGAACAGATCAAGGAAGCTCTGGGGATTCCTGACGTCAATCTGACGTAGCTTGATTTTGACGTCAGGCAAAATGGACAAAGTAAAGATTTCCTGGAGTCGAATTAGACCTGAAGTGAGATTTCACAGAGACCATGAACGAGACATCACTTCGAACTTGAATACGTTTTATTCTCTTTTAAATCCATTCATTATTTCCCAAATAAAAGGTTAATACTAGAATACATGTACTAGTAAATAACAACACACTGTGTGGAATTAGCAACGACACGCTGCAGGTATTTAATATGTTACCTATTAAATGTACAAATACATAATTGCATGACATGACATTGCATGAGTAAAATTTATCTTATTTTAATAAAACATTTTCTATTATAAAACTTTCATGTTAAATACTGAATTCTGATTGGTTTAGACGCAGTTGATAATCCGTTCTATTACCCTCAGCGATAGCAACACACTTGGCAATGGGTAACACAACGAATTGTTACTTGCTCGTAAATAATGCGCGTAGGGTTCGCCATAATATCTAAAAGCAGTAAAGTTTTCTTTGAAATTAAGTCATTCAGTAGAATAAAATGAATAGTGCCTGTTTGGGAGGGTAAGAGTTGAAATAAACACTCCTCGAAAATTCGCGTCGGTTGACAATGGTTTTCTCGGGCCCGGGGGTGTCAATTCCAACTCTTACCCTCCCAAACAGGCACTATTTATATAATATTTGAACATATAGGCTGTTCGTGCCATATCCTAAACTGGCATTTAACACCTATACATTTCTTTATATAGCCTTTATAGTGAGGCAGGGGAATTCACTTTTTCTCGCAGCAGACATTTTTTCTTGAGTTCACATATTAAAAAATATCAGCCCCCACCCCCAACCTCCCCCCCCCCCCCCCCCACCGCCTATCTTTTTGGTAGCAGGAAACAAATGGATGTGGAAATAATGAAATCAACAGATCACAAATGAAATTGAAGCTAAAGTAATGCTACGGACGACCACCCCCCCCCCCTCCACAGATAAAGATTTAAGGATTTTCATGATTTAAAGGAATTTCCTTTTTTTATTTTTGGTCAGGATATTTTGGAGGAGGTACCCCCCCCCCCCCCCCCACACACACATCCAAAACCAACCGATGCTAAGAGCCTGTCTCTATCTCATTCTTTAAACGTAAGAAATCATGTATCTTGCAATGGTGGACTAGTTTCCTAAAAAAGAGGAATGGTGGACTAGTTTTCTAGAAAAGAGGAATGGTGGACTAGTTTTCTAGAAAAGAGGAGAGAGTAATTATGCACCTAGTTGATAGATATGACACTGAATATGAAATTACTTACCATCATTGTCTACATAAAGCATGGCGAATTTCTTCCACCCCCAGAACTTGATGAGATCCCGATGTGCTCGACTGACGGCGAGATAATGAGGGAAGAAACTAACGCCAATCCCTTGACGATCCGGTGACCCGGAAGGGATTTCGTGATGAATATTAATTAGCGGGATTTCTACGTATTTACTGACGGACTTCATATAAGAGGCAGTTATTCCGGGCTTAGGACCAAACAGCACCTTTGTTCCTGCCTCAATCCTCCGACAGACTGTTAAAAAAAGAAAAACTAGTAAGAATATTATATATTATTTCTCTTTTTTGACAAAACCGTGGTTATATAATTGCTTGCAAACATTTCAGTTAAAACTGTTCAAATATTGAGTCTGGAACAATTAAATCTAAAGGCTTGTGATTGGTGGTTCTTGCCTGTGTTGTCAGACATGTTGCCCACTCTGTTGACCGTGTACATGAGTAGAAGGGGCGTGGTCCGGTTACTGGGGCTGTCCCTCAGGTTCACACTCTGACAGGTCCATCTAAACGACAGTTCTGCCGCCTTATCGTCCGAGTCAAAGAATCCGTCTAAAACATAACTTAGTGGACTAGACTTAGGATATGATCTTTTTTATATATACATCATTATACTAAGTCTTATGCATGTACATTTTAACACAGAAAGTAAATTGGATACCAAGCGTAGTAAATGTTCATTGTTGGATATTTTTCAGTTATGGTCCTATCAACCTGTACTGATGAATGTGGTGTTTTATTTGCCTACAGAATACTTTTACCATGTACTGATGAACGGGGTGTTTTATTTGCCCACGGAATACTGTAAACATGTACTGATGAATGTGGTGTTTTATATGACCACGGAATACTGTAAACATGTACTGATGAATGTGGTGTTTTATTTGCTTACGGAATACTGTAAACATGTACTGATGAATGTGGTGTCTTATGCGCCTATACATGTAGAATACTGTAAACATATTACTGATGAATGTGGTGTTTTATTTGCCTATAGAATACTGTAAACATATTAGTGATGAATGTGGTGTTTTATTTGCCTATAGAATACTGTAAATTATTATACCAACTTTTATTCGCTTCGACTTTTTTGCGTTTTACTTCGGGTAATTTGATTAGAACGACATTTTTTTTTGCAATCAAGCCTTTGTCATATTCGTGATGACATTATACCTACATGTTTGGTGTGTTAGAGGACCGACGACATCAAAAAATAAGCACCAATATAAATATATGAGTTGTACACTGTTTGCCGTTTCGTATGAACATATAGAGATCCATGTATAGTCTATATAATATACATTTTAAACGGTGCAATGATAAAAGGTATGTTACCTAAAGGGGACGTATAATGTTATAACATTGTACCTACCTATTAGTATATCAGTGGCTGCTACCGTCCCCAGGGTCAGCAGAACCAGGGTCAGGGCCACCATTGGAGCGCTGAGTGAGCACCTGTAATTTACCTGGTCAGGATACACAGACCTGGTGACTAGGTGATGACCCTGATGACGTACTGACTCCTTCCTTGCTGCAATTTTAAGTAATCACGGGTCGGTAATGAAATTTAGGCCAAGTAAAAAATTATATTGAATTTGATTTTTGTCTGTCAATATATATACACCTAATAAGTACTCAAGTCATATACTTGTACCAAGCTTTATATGACTGAAATTTGCCGAAACTCTTGAAATTGTTACAGATAATTGCCAAAATCAAAAATAAAGAAATAGAAAAAAATTAAACCCTGATTTTAACCATACTCAAAGGAAATGTGAAATTTTAAAAAGAACGACGAATATTTTATGTGGATGTTATGTATATTCATATGCTTTAAATTATCTCTGAAGTTATGAACATTATTGCTGGGTACTTTAGTTAAAATACCAGGAATACGAAAATAGGATGAATCAGTATAGAAGCGTTCAGTCACCACTTACCTTTGGTAAGTGAAGGTTCCACTCTGCCAGCCCCTAACAATGCAATATATACCTGTCCACTCGTTCTATCAGGGAGCTACTCGTCCCAAAAACGTTGCTGGCCGTCCCTCCCTACGACTTATTTGGCATCAATTGACTGGGAATTTATGTCAAACTTTTCTGAATCACAATACAAAAATCCTATCATCTCAGGGGTCTGGCCTGTAAGTTATGTAACCCATCTGTTCATTAAAGGATAGACTAACCGCATTTTAAATTAACTTAATATATTCCGTACACAAATTGTGGTGTAATATTTCTAAAACAATCAATTTAAACACCAGAGCCCCGACTCCCAAAAGGGGTATCGATGTTACCTCACAAAACACGGCGGGGTCACGTGACCCCATCACAAAACGGATATTTTATACAAGACCATGTTGAAAAAAATGATGAAAATTCCATACCAGTCATGATTGAATCAGCAAAGGTACTGCTTTCATGCTTAAATATCAACTTTGAAATTAATTTGAATTCGGTTCTGGATGTCAACCTCTTTTTTATTTGAAATTGTTTAACATTTATGTTCTAAATAATAATTTTAATTGTAATGTGTGTTCTATAGAAACTTGTATTTTTTTAAAAAATGAAACGTGTATCATCTTTTGATACCTGTATTCCCGTCCACGGTTCATGTAAACCGGTACTTACATTAAAATTTCAGCTTCAATTTCAATCATGTTTTAAATAATCCAAGAAATGTTCATGTACCATTGTCATCCTTTCTTTTATCACTGATCACTTACGTGTGTAAGCAAATATTCAGGTTAAAAAATACCATTTCAAAATACCAACAACCCTTTGATAATTTCTATCTGTCGATTTGCAATCCGTCTTAGCGGATTAAACTAACAAATTGATAAAAAAATAATAATTCAATCATAATCAATACCATTAAGACAAGTAAATTGTGAATCTAAATGTGAAATTTAAATTATTACTTGTTATGCTGCATGTTGAATGAGAACACGTACGAAAAATATGTGTATTTTAAAAAACCAATTTATTCAGAATATTGAAACAGTTTTCCACTTTAGCACCAAAATGCAAGGCACTTTATCCATAGGTCAAAGAAAATCAACCTTTCGGAGTACACATATATAGTAAATGTATTCAGATTTCCACACACGAGTTATGGAAGCATGCATTACTAGATTTGATATATATATTTTCATGAAAGATACGATTTAAATCAAGAAGCTGGGTTTTTTTTCAGGCCCGATCGTCACCACAAACAAATACTATACTCTGTCCTGAGTTTTTGCTTCCACCTCTTTTTGCTTGATATTTCGATACTCATAAATACCTTTGTGCTCAAAACACGTCCATCCACTAATATGAAAAATGTCCAGATTATCTATTTTGAAACGCCCCATCTACCGCTTCAGGTTTCAATACACAATTACAGAATAAAAAGTCTAATGGAATTTTGCATTGCATCAGCCATTAATAAGCCCGGATGATAACGTTGAAAAATTGCGCGAGGTATCCCGAGTACTTCCGAATGGAGAAAAGATGTAAACATTTCCCATTAAAAATCTCCGTAAGAAATTTGTTTTCGTTCCTGTGAACTTTTATGAGTGAAAAAATGATATTTGTTCAATGAAGACATCTTGGATATATTTTCTTTTATCGATTTCAACTGTATATTTTTATCAAAGATCGTCAAAAAGTGATGGAAGCAATAACTTGGCACAGACTATATAGTGCTAAACCTGTCCACTACTCAAGCTTTATGGAGGCTGGATGGTCAACAAACTAACCATCAGATCTACCTCAAATTCTAACATTGATTTGTTTAGCTTTAAAGTATACTTTGATAAATAAAAAAAATCAACATATTATTTTCTTTTAAATTTGAGCATTTTTTCTATTAATTTATTTATTCTCTTCCTTCCCTAAGAGATCGGTACAGTCTAAAAATGACCATCAAAGCATCTTAAATGACGACTCCATAAATTCGAGATTAAACCTCAGTTTTGAGGCTGAGCATTTTATATAAGCAATAATGGCAACGGTGGAGCCAGAGGTTTGAATAAATCAAACCCTAGCATCCCTCAAGTCAATATGAAAGACATGTGATAGAACAGTACTGGGGAATTAATGTGATACAAAGAACAAGGCCATATCAAGGAATGTTATTACAACTTATTGAATGGATTAAAAATATAATATAATTCTCAACAAGATTGTATCTAACGTACATCAATACCATTGTATGTAGATTCAATGATTGCATATAAAGGCTCAAATATGAATTTAGACTTATACTATATGCAATACACATGAAACAGTAAACAGTACATAATCAAATAGTTAAGTACAAAATAAGGTCTCTGAAAAATAATTACGATGACAAAACATCATTTTTATCAATATAATACTCCAAGCAACAACAAAAATGTTGAGTAGGTCAGGCATGTATATCACGTATTGCATTTGCATATTCATGATTCAAAGACGGTAGGGAGACTCCGGTCCGAGAGAGGTCGCTTTTACTGGCCCTGATCACGTGATCAGCTGGTTTCGATGAGGAGCCCCAACATCTTAAAGCAAAGATCAATTCATCTTTCAACTGCGTGCATATTGGATCCTGGTTAAAAAAAAAAGATTCACAAACTGAAATGAAGTTTAGAGAGAGAGTGCCTATACACAGGCCCCTGACGTAATATTTTTTGGTCATAATAAAAGTAAAAATACCCTATACCTAATGTTATTTATTAGATATAGGATATCTATTTTTATTTTGACAAAAAATTATTTCGTCAGGTGCCTCTGCTATCACGTGCCACATCTAAAGGTGGATGCTAATGTGGAACTTCTATACATTGCTTATTACCCTACGGAGGTAGGGTTACAAAAATAAGTCTATAGACTCATTTAATGTTCCTCTCCACGGAAATCTTTAGTAAAAGGCGAAAGATTTAAGCGTGGATTGAAGAGAAACCAGAGTAACCCAAACTATTTAAATATAAAAATCATATAAATAAATTGTTATACATCAAAATGGTAAATAGATATCTAGGTATAATTTATTTTGGTTTATAAAATTAAAAGAAAATTAAGATCGGTAATTTCTTCACAAAAACAATTTATTTTTAATTAGTTTGAGTTGTTGTTAAAAAGATTAATTACATTGTAAATTAACTAAAATGTAATCTTTAAAAATCTTTATTTTTTCAAGAAATCTGCATTTCGTCTTAAAAAGGGAAATAACTGTTTTTCAGTACATGGGCGCGATACAGCTCGCACGTGTTGCATACGTACAGTACACGCATTCGATAATCAACCAATACAAAAACGATCGAATGAATCAATTTTGTATTCGTGCTTACTTTAGGCGTATCTGCACAAGCTCAAATTATAGAATGGATGTAGTTACATGTACAACGTCTTGAAAATCCGTTTCAGGTTTTTTTGAATCCAATAGAAAAACAAAACGTAGAGAGAAACACTCTTATCTAGAGGCGCAAAAGGAAGTAAAGATTGTAATGCATATGCATGTAGCCTTCTCTTGATACTTGTGTCCACGAAATGTTTTTTATAGAGGCGTGTTGGATTTTTTTCTTAATTAAAATAGGCGTCGGAACCGGGGGGAGGGGGGCTAGGGGGGCTTAGCCCCCCCCCCACTTTTTTTTTGCAAAGTTAGACCTAACCATTAGGCACATAGCATCAGAGAGGGTTCAGGCCCCTCCCCCCCCCCCCCCCCGCGGATTAGGATCGGAATTTCATGATTTGGAAAAAGAAATTTTGATAGGTAAGAATTTTTTTGGAACTATAGGTACCCCCCCCCCCCCCCCCCGGATTAGGATTTTCATGATTTTGGGAATCAGTTTCTTTTTTGGCTTGTTAAGATTTCTGAGGATTAGTCTAGCCCCCCCCCCCCCCCCCCCCCCACACACACACACTTTCAATTTGCTTCCGACGCCAGTGATTAAGGACGTTTAATTAAAAGTTCGGACATAATTGTGTGCATGGGCATCATATTTACTGCAATTGATGGGAGTCGATTCATATGTACAACGGTCTATGGGGAAAATGAGATTTATTTCATCAATTTAAACTACGGAACTTATTATGTTTTATTTAAGGAATAAGAAATCGTTCTTTGTGGTATTATGAGGTGATGAGAGAGAGAGAGAGAGAGAGAGAGAGAGAGAGAGAGAGAGAGAGAGAGAGAGAGAGAGAGAGAGAGAGAGAGAGAGAGAGAGAGAGAGAGATGAATTTACCGGTATATCTCGTTTTGTCCAGGCGTAATAAATGAACTCAAACACAGCTATGACGATACTGACGCCGATGCCGCCGACCAGCACCACGAACACCCCACCCAGGTTTTGTATGGACAGGGCGTTGGACGGGTCCTTTTTCTCGTTGTCACACGTCTGGTTGATGTACATTTTCGTCCACCACTTGCTGTACAGCTGTTTGATGACTTGTTTGTCCTGTAGGTACAGAATCCTCTGGGAGATTTTGTCTTTGTACGGGGATCCTATACATGTACAGAAAATAAAACAAAAAACTCTCTATACTTTAACATAAAACAAGGTGGCACTACATTGGTCTGTGTATGTATATAATTTGAATTCATTTGCCGATGATAATATAAGATAAAATGATGCTTCCTATTATGAACGGATCATTTATATCTTATCTTATCAAATGTATGTTTCCATATCGACAATTCAGAATTCCTTTAGAAAACATTTATTAGTTTTTTTCGGTTCTACGGAACAGGTCCTAACCTTTAGGCAGAGCAATTCCGTATCCGACCGAGTTGAGCCAGTTTCCTATCTGGGTCAGATCACAGTTCCGCTCTACTTTGTATTCCACGGTAGTTGATTCGGCAAAATAGGCGTAGTCCCCCTGTAGCACGCGCTTCTCACCCTCGTTAGAGTTCTTCACAAACACTGGCGGGTTCTGGTTCTTCATAAACGTAAACATTCTCTGATAGATTGGGAAAATCGAGTTCTAGAAGGAAAAACAAAACAGAAAGTTATTTTCTGCTATTTTAATCTTTATTTCATCAGTAAATTTTCTTATGCTTAAATTTTAATTCGTCAAAAATTGACTTAATTTAAAATCGTAAGTACGATTGCTTAGGTTTAAGCTTGTGTATGTATAAATTCAGTGAAATAGTTCAGGTTGAATAACGCGTTAAGTCTATAAAATAATATTTACACTAAATTAGACGGACCTGGAAGAAGCTGTAAGTTGACCCTGTCTGTAACGTGCCATATTTGATGTCCGTCTGCTTGGACAGATCCTCAGCGCTCTCTATCGGTGACTGCATTCTTCCGGCGGTCAGAAAGGCGGCCAGATTTGCGGTGTACGAAGAAATTATTATCAAGGTAAAAAACCACCAGACACCGGCTACCATGCGGGTCGAAACGGTCCTAGGAGCAAGCTCACAACCTGACAAAGGAAATAATGCAACTTAAATAAATTGGTACACACTGGTTATTTAGTTGTGTCTAAATTAAACTTTCATTTCTCCTTTTTAAATTACATACTACACGAAACCTAAATATTTAAACTTACTAAACTTATGGCACCAAAAAGCATTAAGGCACTGAATTTTATTCTAGATTACATAGTTTCCACGAAGGTTTCTGAATTACCTTGCTGCAGAATTGATCCGATCGTTAGCCACATACTATTGAGAACAGAAAACTGGTTCTCAACTATGTCTTCCTCTTGATTGCAAGGATAGGGGTTGCACCACTCATAGGGCGTCAGGCGGGCAATGACAAAGAACATAAAACTCACACACAGGTATATAGCAATCATGTACACCCACACATCCTCGTGGAAAGGGTCCAAGAACGAGAACAGTCGAACCGGTTTAGCCTTCGGTTTCCGGAAGAGAATCGTGATTCCCAGGTTCCAGAAAGGCTTTGTAAAGTCGACGAATTTTTCGCGGGCCGAGGTGATGGTGATTCCCGCCACAGCTAGGTCTGCTTCCTGTCGAATAGGCGATCAAACAGGAAAAAATAACTTAACTGACACCAATTTACAAGATTGATTGAAATGGATAAAATAATAAAAAACATCAGAGACTGTTTAAAAAAACCAGTTCACTTGAAAATGGAGGCAGAACATATCCATTTTTTTCTGAAAATCATTTTTCTAAAGAAATTAAAATATTTTGGCATGTGCATATATATCTGAATGTCTTACCCTATCAATCAGTTTCTGATACATGCCAGTACATTCCTTCTCGTCGCAATTGCCGTATGTTGGTTCCTCTTGAATTTCATATTTGAATTTCATCGACTCAGCAATATAGTCAAGGATGTCAATACAGAAACCCTCATACTTCACGTTACCATATTCATCAATTTTCTTTCCAGCATAAGGCATTTCCTAAAACAGGAAAACAAATTCAGCTTGAATATAATCGCTGCCTGTTCTATAAGAATGTTATCAATAATATTTTGAATGCACACCTAAACCTATATGTATTTTTTTCCGTAATATCCTCTGTATTTGTTTTTATGAATGACCTCTTTTTAACAGAAAAACCCAAGTTTTTTTTTTCAGAATAACCTCGGTAATTTTTACAATGAATAACCTCGGTATTCTTTCTCGGAATAACCTCGGAATTTATATTTTCGGGATAACTCTGTATTTTTCGTATACGCACTCACCAGAACGGTCAGCACCTTGAGTGTTTTATTGAGCTGAGACAGGCTCTCGTTGTCGTCAGTAATGTTCAGGAAAGACAACGAATTCCACGTACCAATCTGAAACATACAAGTTTAAGTAATTCTTCATATTTTTTTTAAAAATCATGAAGAAAAAGAACAAATCAAAACTAAAAGTTCTACAAATATACCTTTTTCAAATCGCCTCACCTTTTGAACTTTCTTGAATTCGTGACTAAATTTTACGACCTCCAGTTCAAAGTTTTCTCTTTGTCCGTACTGTCCAAACTGTATAGTTCCACTCAGACCATCAACATTGACCTGTTAAATTACAAGGATATTTAGAAAAAAAATTATATTTACCAATCCGAAGTTTCAATATTAAACTTCATAATGAAAGCTAT
The DNA here is from genome assembly GCF_902806645.1 of Magallana gigas. Lineage (NCBI taxonomy): Eukaryota > Metazoa > Mollusca > Bivalvia > Ostreida > Ostreidae > Magallana > Magallana gigas. The sequence continues at coordinate 7,617,713 of NC_047563.1, read as the reverse complement.
CTGAACAAAAAAAAACTTGATTTGTAACCTTAGAAATTGTCCATTAATTCTTTAGCGTACAGAACAGAAAACCCGACGAACGGAAACATAACGTAATCTAGGCCAAATAATATACAATGAAATAAGTTTTCAAGATTAAATCTCTTGAGACAAGGACTTACGCTTTTCATATACCCCAGCAAATCAGCCCCAAATTCCCAGGGTGCGGCCTTGTCACAGGACGCCCGACTGTAGGAGGCCAGGGCCGTGGGGTTCGCCTCATTCAGAGCAAGCGCTGCCTCTGTTAGGACCCAGACAGCATCATGCATCAAGGCTGTCTCCGTCTGAAGAAGAGGTTACCATGGTTACAAGCGGATATTGCAAACCATGTTCTCTCAACCATAGGCATGCGTGTATAAAATTAATATTCCACGAAAAGTAAAATAACAATGTACTACACGAGTTGGATTGGTTGTAAATGTATACCGGGATTTGTAGTTGACCCTTCCTAAGAGGGGATCTGTTACCCCGGATGTTGAACTGGAGTTGCTTCCACTCCTCTGTGAGGTTCTTCACCGCGCCATGCTCAGGGTTGACCAGCCTCAGTGCCGTTATGTTGGCGCCATACTCGGAGAATTCCGAAATGTCTGTCACCCCTAGGTCCTGTCATGACAAATGAGTAACATTGAAACACTGGATACGGTATGTCAATCCGAATTGTCTCGTATTATTACCAATACTTACCAAAGTCATAAAATGGTAGTGGAAATACTCGGAAAGTGCCTCCGTCTCAGCGGCCTGAAACAAATTGTACTCTGTTTAATTTTTAAAACTATCAAATGTAAATATCACGATTGGATATTTTTTTATATATCTAAAACAAGTTCTACCCATTAAAAATAGCATGTATAAATATCATGGCTGTGAGGATTAAAACTAATACTATACTCAGCGAAGAGTAAGGTTTTTTTTCTCTTAAAACATCTTCATTTGGACATTTCCTCCTTTTAAAACATCAATATGATATCATTTTTTAATTTCCCAATTTTAAGAGATTATCACCCAGTAATATCCTTGGATTTCATTCAGGTATAATTTCTGCTTCACGGGTTCAAGAAGGTGGATGCAGGCCTATCAAACGCCACTTTCTTAACACTTAAAGGAACCAAAGTCTCTGAGTCTGAGTGAACCGCGACATAATAAAATGCCCCCCCCCCTCCAAAAAAAAATATTGTTCGACTGTGCACCTTTTCCTTGTATATTTACAATATATAACTTCAAATTACGCCAATTTGAGGCACCAGCGGGGTTTGCCTATTTATATTCAAATATTTAATCGTACGATGGATTAAAATAACTAGTATATAAATATAAGTACACATATTTTCATTGGCCATTTGATTTTATCTAATGTTGTAGCATTTGATAAATATGGGTACTGTAAACAGGCAAATATTCGCCCCCGTTTTATGTTCACCCCTTTCGTTCTTTATGTCAGCGGGCGAATTTTAATCTTGGCGAATTCTGATGTCTGAAATTATAAATCCCTCTTCATACACACCTGTGTCTGGGCAAATTCAAGACTGCGCGAAACTGTTTGAAAATGTGCAAGGGGCGAACATTACACGGGGCAAAAATAACCCTGTATAAGTGAGATGGGATTTGTTTGTGATTAACCGTATATCAGGTAATTTAAAAACGCAAACGAAAATTTAAAAAGCTACATATTCTCCCTTATTTCACAAATTGTGTGACACGGGAAAAAAATCTGATATACGCTACCCACCCACCTCTTTAAGGATGTCATGCACTCGGTCGTAGTGACAGTCTACGATAATCCTCTGGTGCTCCGTATTCTTCAGATCCTTCAGCACGTTTTTCACGCTCTCTGGATTCAAAAAATTAATTTTTCTTGTCGTTATGGCAACGCGCCCTTTAAAGGACAGCTTTAGAATGCTTTGTAGTCTGATCAGACCTTCGGAAAAGAGAAAAATAAATATTAATGACGACTACCTAATATCCAAAATTAGATTGACTTTTTAAATAAGGGTAAAGCGGGAGTATGTTGTAAAATGTTAAACCCTTTTTTTAAAGATATACCTGTCAAGGCATATAATATTGTTTTCTGGATTTCATGTAAATGATTGATCTCAAATGGGTTCCCTACCATCATTATCCTCATACAGGACAGCAAACTTTTTCCAATCCCAGAATTTGATCAGATCCCGTTGGGCGGCGCTGAGGGTATGGTGATCGGGGTAAAGGTTCAAGGTCATGTGATCTCTGTCCGGTCGCTTGGTGCTGGTGACGACCTCGCGAGAGTCCCAGTGTATTTGGAGGTTAGGGATCGATAACTGATTACAAAGTGACGTCACATACTCCGAAGAAGACCGAGAGTGTGTTCCGAATATGACCTCGCTTCCGAATGATATCACTTTGCAAACTAAAAGGCATTACAATTAGCAAATGGAAAATTTTCGATTCGCACTAAATGAATGTAAACTATTACACAATAAGGAAACAGAATAGATGCAAACTGTAAAATTCATAAAATTGCTTATTTCTGTCATTTTTGTCTAGAAACTTTCCGCACGAAAAAAAATTTCCTCAAAAAACTCGTTTATTTGTTGAATTCAAATGGATTTTCTTTATGAATGTTGTGTAATTATGAAATAATGATCTTTCTGTGATGATTAAATAAATTATATTCATTTTAAATAATATGATCATCTGCGCAGTGAAATCAAAACGTGAGGAGTGAGATAACTTCATAGGCAAGCTTAATGGGAATCATAAACTGGAGATTACCTTCGCCTGAAACTTCATAGCTGTCCTCTAAGTTTACTCTGCTGAAGAAATCCTCGATCTTTAGATTTTTGTTCCCGTATAATAGGCTTTGCTGAGCTTTATTCATCGTTTCCTTAAAAGCTAGCTCTAAGGCGGTATCTTCATACCCAACCATGGCATCTTCAAAAATATCAATCAAATCTAAATTTTGAAATTCAGATGATGACTTTTGGTCATATGCATGGGTACATGTAACACACACCGTATTATTATATTATAGCAGATAAAAGAAACCCTCAATCTTTACTTTGTATTTTCAATGTTAAAATTTTCATTTAAACCTGACTTGAAATATTTGTTAGCTCTTTTCTATTTTAGAAAAAATTGTAAGTGTATAAGACGTTCAAGGGCTTGTTTGAAAAATGCTAATAAATCATTTAAGAGCATTTCTGAATTCAGTATACAGAATCGAAAAGTTGAAATCCAATAAGAGGTACCCCTCTTGTGAAACTTGTTAAGAATTAATCCTTTAATCTACTTTAATAAAAAAAAATTCAATATTTGATTATTTACATGGTGTTTTAGTTTGTTGTTGTATTTTCTACAATTCTATTAAGTAAGAGTTGGGAGGGATACAAGTAATTACGATTAGACATCATACGTCTTCTTGTAAAGTTTATTTAAACTTTATTTGCGAAAATTTACATGAATTAAAAGGGCCACCGTATCATATATCATCCAATCTGTTAAATAAATTAGAGATACTACTTATCAAAATCTGATTCGTCTGACTTTTGTCAATGATGCCGATTTGTGTTGGCTTTATTAACCTAAAGCACAGAACAAGGTGTTTAATCGACACGGTCAGTAGTTGTATACACGAGATGGGAATCCCCCACTATAGTTTCTTAAGCAGCTGTTTTGACATGCATGGCCCGAGACATAATGGGACCTTTCAGGACGCCAGCCTTTTTAATTCTTGTATTTTAAAAGAGGGATTAGTTTTGTTCGCTCGTCATCTATATTGAACTAAGGGCTTTAAATATCAGATGATATGTTATTGAATCGAAAATTTGATGTTCGCATATATCCATAAACGGTGCTTTTTTTTAATATCCCCAAAACCAAACATTAAATTTCCCCAACATGTCTGTTTTGATTGGCTTTCAAAGATAGACAGAATAAAAAAAATTGGAACGTTTTCTGCACTCTTTTAAAGAGACGCAAACAATTCTTTCTCTCTGCAGATCCCTATGCATTTAATGTTTACAGCCGTTTAACGTGCATTGTGAGTTCGATAAATGCAATTAGTACATCCCTGTAACATATGTGCGGTATTGACTGTAGGGTTATTCATCTTCAGCCGTAATACCCCCCCCCCCCCCTCCTTCTTCTCCTTAACTAATGCTATCGTAACCAATGCATTAGAGTAACTCACCCACACGAATAATATTTTCCGCTCTTACGCCGCTATCTTTCATTAAGGATAGTAGAAAGATGGCTGTCAAAACATATCTCTCTGTCCTAAACATGATTTTCGATGTTTCCTCCCCCATGCTTTTTCACATAACGAATATTCTCCTTTAATCCATTAATCCTTTAATCCACTGGTGTCTCGGAGACAATCCGACATCTTTGCATTGTTTCACGGAATGCCTGTTGACGAGGTACCAGGCTCTGGTAATGTTCTCTCTGTTTTCCACCAGAGTAACGTGTGTACACTTATTGGCAGCAGCTGTTACTGGGAGATAGGTTCTGCGCAGGTAAATATAGACATAAGGTAGATATCGAAAGACGATGCATTACACACACACGCGCGCACACACACAATACAAATACATGTAAAACAATGTCTGAAAATGCTATTGCGAATGCCTTTGATATTTGAAAACTTACAATATTGCCCCCAAAAAATGTTTTTTTATACTGACGTAAGAATATAAAATGCACAATGTACATGTTTATTTTTACTCGCTCCCAAATTAAAAGCGGGAAAGGGGGTGTGTTGTCGCTATTAACTCTAAAAATTAAAGTATAAGTGAATGGAGAGGTATTAACGGATTGGACCTACCTTAATCCTTTTGAACACATTTATTTTGTTTTCAACGCTTTAACTCAGTTCAAATCAACGCAATTCCATGTATACCAATGTCTAAATTATAGCAAAATTATTTCTTTCCAGTTTTCATCAGATCAGGTGATGCATGCAAGAAATGAAATATCTGCAACTAAATTGGTTACTTAATTTTAATAGAAACCCCTACCTTACTATCTTTGTAACCTGTAATTCTCAAAGACCCAAGCCAATCCGATTCCGGCCTCGAACAAAATTAACTTGTACAACACCCAATTCATAAAATCAAGATTTAAATGTATACATGAAGGAATTTCTCATTGTTTTTTTTTTATGTTCATCAGTACTAAGAAGCACATGTTGTAACAGCTTTGTAATAAGCATAGATTATGTGTGAAAACCTTGGTGCTAAGGATTTATTATTAGAATACTTCGAGTGTAGAATATTTCGAGGTACCATACAAAATGTATCCTGTTTTGTTTTTCACTGAGTTACTAGTACTTTTCAGCAAAAATAGGGAACGAGGTTGCGCCTCGTTTTCAGGATCCATTTTGAGATACTAGTATTAAATTCTGCGTGACATGAGAGTCCATTTGACATAATTTATAAATTTATCAACAAATGTTCAAACATCGATACGTACACCAGCTGCTGAAATCAACAAAACCGCCAATGATTCATAAGGTTGGATCATACATTTACAAGTATCATTTCATATAGAAAATAAACCAACAAATGTTAACAAACCTAAGCAGGGCCGGTCTCAATTTCTGGTAGTGGTTCAACCGTGTAAGATACATGTACATATTTATTACCATCCAAACCCACCCACCTCTTCCCCCGGTAAAAATTTTTATTTCTCTTACAACAGGTTCATCAAATTCTTTTTAGAAAGTATTTTTTTTAATATGATGATTGTAAAAAAATGAACGTAATAGAAAGATTTTATTAAATTCACTGACTTTACAAACGGTATATATATATATATATATATATATATATATATATATATATATATATATATATATATTATATATATATATATATATATATATATATATATATATATATATATATATATATATATATATATATATATATATGATTTATGAATAAATCGGCTGTATTCCTTTGATGAAACAGGAGTTCAAATATTCTCAATGTCAAATTTTCAATACTTCAGTAATACGTCGGTATTCTTGTCATGAAAATCCCTTCAACTTATTGACTCTTCGTAATAGCTCTACCAAATGCGCTTTTTTTACTGCGTTTTAACTGCAAATGTGTTTAGGTGAGTTAGATAAAACTAGATAAAATTTTGTCATATACATATGTATAACACAGTCATTACTGTCACATATAACACAGTCATTACAGTCACACATAACACATTTTTTACTGTCACATATAACACAGTAATTACTGTCACATATAAGACAGCCACTACTGGTATTAATAATTATACATGTATATACATGTTAAATCTTTACATCGACTTTATTATTCCGCATGTTTGCAGCAAAGTTTGAACTTGCATCATAAGTACAAAAAGGTCAAATGAAAAAGCATCATATTTGAAAGAGAAGAATGCTGATTGAATGCTAGTAGTTTTTACAGTCTTTGAAGAATACTTTTATAACAGCTGTTTAAAGAAACCCTTAATATGTACCATCATTCTGGAGAGTTCAGTACTTCAACAAATTGAGGAACAATGACTGATTGTATCTATGACCGAAGGCTGTTGTTAGTGCACCATTTATTAGTAAATCGACATTTTAATCAATCTCGGCAAATTCTATATAACATGCAAACCGATAGTAGTTAAATAAATGTTTTGCAAAGGAACTTCAAGGAAAGGAACATATATCTAAACATGAATATAATTATATCAAAATCATAGGATGAAAAAGAAAAAACGAAAAATGTAGCAAAAAATAATGTTATAGAAAGAAGTCCAAATGACCAAAACCTACAGTATATATACTATATAATTACACCGTGGAACCGTCCACGCTTCATTGTTTCTCATCATTATTACAAAGTTTAAAAACAATGCATACTAACTAAGATTTTCGAGCTTATGAACGTTATTAACACACGTAGGAAAGGGCAAGGTTTCCCTTATTTTACGTTTTATGTCGTATTTCCTGCTTCGCACTTTGAACACTCGGTTGAACCGATTCAAAGAGCTCAAGTACGGGAAGCGACTTTTCTGTTCCGAGAATTTGCCATCAAAGATGACTGCCACCAGATTTTCAATTTTGTTGCTCAGATACAGCTTCCACGCATGGTTCATTACCGTGACAACTTCGTCTGTGTCGCCATGGTTACCCTCCGGAAGTGACAAAATGGCCAGTATGGATCGGCAGTTCCTGATATTATTATACAGCATATCTTCGCGGACGTCCCCGGGTAGCCCATGTAAAGGTGGCGCAAAGCATTGATAACCTTGATTCTCAAAGTGCAACACAAAATCTATCACAACTTTGAGGACGTCTTCGTTTTCTTCGTCACACAAAATAAAAATATCGCTGGTGTATTCGGATTTGCACTTTGGTTTTTGCAGGCGTCTTTTGAACAGAAGAAAATCGAACCGAAACACGTGGGCGATTAACAGACCGGCCAGTAAAACACACGGAAGGATGAACAGCAGCCAAAAGGGACCAGAGGAGTCTGTAGGCAGACACTCAATAAAGGCCTCCTCGGCTTGACTTATATATCCTGACTCTGTTTCACACATCAGGACATTTGATTCATTTTCTTTTGAAACTTTTCTCCATGACTCAATCCAAATATCATCGCAAGGGCAAGAAATGCTGTTTTGTCCAAACCATATTTTACCTGCATCTAAATTTACAAATTCCCGCGAGAGTCTATGTAACTCGTGACCAGTAAGTATAAGTGTCTCGAGCCTCTCCAACTCTGGTGGAACCGAGTCGGATATATGAGAAACTTGATTTCCGGATAGGTCAAGAACAGTTAGGTTGTTAAGGTAGTTCACTGGTTGGACGTCTTTGATCAAATTGTTACTACAGTTCAACTCAATGTCGTAAATAGTTTGTGGTAAGTAGGATGGGAGACTGGTAAGATTCCTGTTCGAACAATCTACCATCAGACGGAATCGATTAGGTTGTTCTATACAAGAGCACAGCCGTGGACAAAATGACTGTTTATGACAAACGAACATGTCCATCGTTATCGGGGACGTATCATTGTACGCCTGCTGAACATCAATGCCTTTCATATGATCTGGAGACGTACAGTAATATAGTTCTCCAGAGAAAAACTTTTCAAAAAACTCCTCGCCTACAAGAAGAAGCTCACCCATCATACAATCGCACGAAACATTTAACTTGTTGAATGTATACCTACCGAAGATATTGTACTTGTACATTTGTTTGAGTTTTTCTTGACTGTCTCCGAATATATAAGTAAATGGGTGAAAACTATTTATTACAGAGTCAGTTAATAACACCTCCCCTCCGCCATACGACTTATTTAGCGATAGATCCAAACTATTGGCTATTGAAAATGATATATTGCATCTGGACAACGTGATGTTACAATACGGCCTGCGTTCAAAAAATATGTTAGTGACATCCAGTGATTTGAAATTATTTCCAGATAAATCGGTTAGAAATATTTCGGTATCAAAATTGGAAAATGAATTTGGCTCCAGCCTCTGGATGTTGGTGTCCGCCAGAACAAGAACACGCAAGTTTGGCATGCCGGAGAACGTCGTATTGGAGATGGAGGACACAGGGTTTTGACTAAGGTCGAGGGTATCGAGATGCCACATACAGTTGACACCTTCAATACTTTGAATTTTGTTTCCAGTTAGAACTACGGAGACCAATGTGTTGTTATATTCACAAATATTTTTCGGTAAAGCATTCATTCGTCCGTATTCGTGTTTTAGCCATTGAAAGGTGGCGTCTGGCTGCTTGGACAGAAGTTTGGATTGTCCGAACATGTTTATGTATTCTACGAATACGGGGTCATAGCTTATGTTTCGATTAAGCTCCCATATTGGTTTTCCAGCGCAAGTGCAGCATCTGTCGTACCAATCAAGTGTTAAACAACTATCCGGACAGAGAAAATTAGGCTTTTCCGGACCGACTTTGGATTCAAACTTGTGATAATCAGTAATATTGGTATTATATGCGGCTGAAACAAACGGAATAAGAAGTAACAGAGGAAAATAATCCATTGTGTCAAAAAACAACCTTTCCGTTTCAACTGGTCAAGAATTTAGACAGCACAATCCTATGACCTCTTTTTTGGTAATATGCGTGAGAAGACCCAGAGAACTAAAGTGGACGCTTATTTTGTTCCGTTCACACTGCTGATCAATTTCACACTGTCATTAGAGCTATCTAACTCCAAGATAATATTCAGGGATTTTAAAAGAAACCTTCATAAATAAACATCTAATATCGAGTGCCGCATGCTTTGAACTCGTAAATATTTGGGGGGAAAATGACATGTACATCACTCTTCCGGGTCTTATACCAGCTTTGTGTTAACTCGTTCTATATTTTAATGACCTGTTAAAATAATTATAAACCGATTTGGAATTTTTTTTAGTGAATATCGTTTCATATATCTTTGATATAATGTTCTTCTGACTCGCTCGCATATGTATTTGTACTCTTTGGAGATAGGTTCTGCGCAGGTAAATATAGACATAAGGTAGATATCGAAAGACGATGCATTACACACACACGCGCGCACACACACAATACAAATACATGTAAAACAATGTCTGAAAATGCTATTGCGAATGCCTTTGATATTTGAAAACTTACAATATTGCCCCAAAAAATGTTTTTTTATACTGACGTAAGAATATAAAATGCACAATGTACATGTTTATTTTTACTCGCTCCCAAATTAAAAGCGGGAAAGGGGGTGTGTTGTCGCTATTAACTCTAAAAATTAAGTATAAGTGAATGGAGAGGTATTAACGGATTGGACCTACCTTAATCCTTTTGAACACATTTATTTTGTTTTCAACGCTTTAACTCAGTTCAAATCAACGCAATTCCATGTATACCAATGTCTAAATTATAGCAAAATTATTTCTTTCCAGTTTTCATCAGATCAGGTGATGCATGCAAGAAATGAAATATCTGCAACTAAATTGGTTACTTAATTTTAATAGAAACCCCTACCTTACTATCTTTGTAACCTGTAATTCTCAAAGACCCATGCCAATCCGATTCCGGCCTCGAACAAAATTAACTTGTACAACACCCAATTCATAAAATCAAGATTTAAATGTATACATGAAGGAATTTCTCATTGTTTTTTTTTTTTATGTTCATCAGTACTAAGAAGCACATGTTGTAACAGCTTTGTAATAAGCATACATTATGTGTGAAAACCTTGGTGCTAAGGATTTATTATTAGAATACTTCGAGTGTAGAATATTTCGAGGTACCATACAAAATGTATCCTGTTTTGTTTTTCACTGAGTTACTAGTACTTTTCAGCAAAAATAGGGAACGAGGTTGCGCCTCGTTTTCAGGATCCATTTTGAGATACTAGTATTAAATTCTGCGTGACATGAGAGTCCATTTGACATAATTTATAAATTTATCAACAAATGTTCAAACATCGATACGTACACCAGCTGCTGAAATCAACAAAACCGCCAATGATTCATAAGGTTGGATCATACATTTACAAGTATCATTTCATATAGAAAATAAATCAACAAATGTTAACAAACCTAAGCAGGGCCGGTCTCAATTTCTGGTAGTGGTTCAACCGTGTAAGATACATGTACATATTTTATTACCATCCAACCCACCCACCTCTTCCCCCGGTAAAAATTTTAATTTCTCTTACAACAGGTTCATCAAATTCTTTTTAGAAAGTATTTTTTTTTAATATGATGATTGTAAAAAATGAACGTAATAGAAAGATTTTATTAAATTCACTGACTTTACAAACGGTATATATCTATATATATCTATATATATATATATATATTATATATTAGATATATATATATAATATATATATATATATATATATATATATATATATATGATGTTTATGAATAAATCGGCTGTATTCCTTTGATGAAACAGGAGTTCAAATATTCTCAATGTCAAATTTTCAATACTTCAGTAATACGTCGGTATTCTTGTCATGAAAATCCCTTCAACTTATTGACTCTTTCTAATAGCTCTACCAAATGCGCTTTTTTACTGCGTTTTAACTGCAAATGTGTTTAGGTGAGTTAGATAAAACTAGATAAAATTTGTCATATACATATGTATAACACAGTCATTACTGTCACATATAACACAGTCATTACAGTCACACATAACACATTTTTTACTGTCACATATAACACAGTAATTACTGTCACATATAAGACAGCCACTACTGGTATTAATAATTATACATGTATATACGTGTTAAATCTTTACATCGACTTTATTATTCCGCATGTTTGCAGCAAAGTTTGAACTTGCATCATAAGTACAAAAAGGTCAAATGAAAAAGCATCATATTTGAAAGAGAAGAATGCTGATTGAATGCTAGTAGTTTTTACAGTCTTTGAAGAATACTTTTATAACAGCTGTTTAAAGAAACCCTTAATATGTACCATCATTCTGGAGAGTTCAGTACTTCAACAAATTGAGGAACAATGACTGATTTTATCTATGACCGAAGGCTGTTGTTAGTGCACCATTTATTAGTAAATCGACATTTTAATCAATCTCGGAAAATTTTATATAACATGCAAACCGACAGTAGTTAAATAAATGTTTTGCAAAGGAACTTCAAGGAAAGGAACATATATCTAAACATGAATATAATTATATCAAAATCATAGGATGAAAAAGAAAAAACGAAAAATGTAGCAAATAATAATGTTATAGAAAGAAGTCCAAATGACCAAAACCTACAGTATATATACTATATAATTACACCGTGGAACCGTCCAAGCTTCATTGTTTCTCATCATTATTACAAAGTTTAAAAACAATGCATACTAACTAAGATTTTCGAGCTTATGAACGCTATTAACACGTAGGAAAGGGCAAGGTTTCCCTTATTTTACGTTTTATGTCGTATTTCCTGCTTCGCACTTGAACACACTCGGTTGAACCGATTCAAAGAGCTCAAGTACGGGAAGCGACTTTTCTGTTCCGAGAATTTTGCCATCAAAGATGACTGCCACCAGATTTTCAATTTTGTTGCTCAGATACAGCTTCCACGCATGGTTCATTACCGTGACAACTTCGTCTGTGTCGCCATGGTTACCCTCCGGAAGTGACAAAATGGCCAGTATGGATCGGCAGTTCCTGATATTATTATACAGCATATCTTCGCGGACGTCCCCGGGTAGCCCATGTAAAGGTGGCGCAAAAGCATTGATAACCTTGATTCTCAAAGTGCAACACAAAATCTATCACAACTTGAGGACGTCCTTCGTTTTCTTCGTCACACAAAATAAAAATATCGCTGGTGTATTCGGATTTGCACTTTGGTTTTTGCAGGCGTCTTTTGAACAGAAGAAAATCGAACCGAAACACGTGGGGCGATTAACAGGACCGGCCAGTAAAAACACACGGAAGGATGAACAGCAGCCAAAAGGGACCAGAGGAGTCTGTAGGCAGACACTCAATAAAGGCCTCCTCGGCTTGACTTATATATCCTGACTCTGTTTCACACATCAGGACATTTGATTCATTTTCTTTTGAAACTTTTCTCCATGACTCAATCCAAATATCATCGCAAGGGCAGAAATGCTGTTTTGTCCAAACCATATTTTACCTGCATCTAAATTTACAAATTCCCGCGAGAGTCTATGTAACTCGTGACCAGTAAGTATAAGTGTCTCGAGCCTCTCCAATTCTGGTGGAACCGAGTCGGATATATGAGAAACTTGATTTCCGGATAGGTCAAGAACAGTTAGGTTGTTAAGGTAGTTCACTGGTTGGACGTCTTGATCAAATTGTTACTACAGTTCAACTCAATGTCGTAAATAGTTTGTGGTAAGTAGGATGGGAGACTGGTAAGATTCTGTTCGAACAATCTACACCAGACGGAATCGATTAGGTTGTTCTATACAAGAGCACAGCCGTGGACAAAAATGACTGTTTATGACAAACGAACATGTCCATCGTTTATCGGGGGACGTATCATTGTACGCCTGCTGAACATCACTGCCTTTTCATATGATCTGGAGACGTACAGTAATATAGTTCTCCAGAGAAAAACTTTTCAAAAAACTCCTCGCCTACAAGAAGAAGCTCACCCATCATACAATCGCACGAAACATTTAACTTGTTGAATGTATACCTACGAAAATATTGTGACTTGTACATTTGTTTGAGTTTTTCTTGACTGTCTCCGAATATATAAGTAAATGGGTGAAACTATTTATTACAGAGTCAGTTAATAACACCTCCCCTCGCCATACGACTTATTTAGCGATAGATCTAAACTATTGGCTATTGAAAATGATATATTGCATCTGGACAACGTGATGTTACAATACGGCCTGCGTTCAAAAAATATGTTAGTGACATCCAGTGATTTGAAATTATTTCCAGATAAATCGGTTAGAAATATTTCGGTATCAAAATTGGAAAATGAATTGGCTCCAGCCTCTGGATGTTGGTGTCCGCCAGAACAAGAACACGCAAGTTTGGCATGCCGGAGAACGTCGTTATTGGAGATGGAGGACACAGGGTTTTGGACTAAGGTCGAGGGTATCGAGATGCCACATACAGTTGACACCTTCAATACTTTGAATTTTGTTTCCAGTTAGAACTACGGAGACCAATGTGTTGTTATATTCACAAATATTTTTCGGTAAAGCATTCATTCGTCCGTATTCGTGTTTTAGCCATTGAAAGGTGGCGTCTGGCTGCTTGGACAGAAGTTTGGATTGTCCGAACATGTTTATGTATTCTACGAATACGGGGTCATAGCTTATGTTTCGATTAAGCTCCCATATTGGTTTTCCAGCGCAAGTGCAGCATCTGTCGTACCAATCAAGTGTTAAACAACTATCCTGACAGAGAAAATTAGGCTTTTCCGGACCGAACTTTGGATTCAAACTTGTGATAATCAGTAATATTGGTATTATATGCGGCTGAAACAAACGGAATAAGAAGTAACAGAGGAAAATAATCCATTGTGTCAAAAAACAACCTTTCCGTTTCAACTGGTCAAGAATTTAGACAGCACAATCCTATGACCTCTTTTTCAGTAATATGCGTGAGAAGACCCAGAGAACTAAAGTGGACGCTTATTTTGTTCCGTTCACACTGCTGATCAATTTCACACTGTCATTAGAGCTATCTAACTCCAAGATAATATTCAGGGATTTTAAAAGAAACCTTCATAAATAAACATCTAATATCGAGTGCTGCATGCTTTGAACTCGTAAATATTTGGGGGGAAAATGACGTGTACATCACTCTTCCGGGTCTTATACCAGCTTTGTGTTAACTCGTTCTATATTTTAATGACCTGTTAAAATAATTATAAACCGATTTGGAATTTTTTTTAGTGAATATCGTTTCATATATCTTTGATATAATGTTCTTCTGACTCGCTCGCATATGTCTTTGTACTCTTTTAAACCCTTTTCAATCAAGAATTAATGTTCCTCTAATAAAAAAAACCTATGTAAGTGCAATGAAAAGAATTTTAATAAACAAGCACTTGTAATTTTATTTCAATTGACAATTCACGGTAAAGAGCCAATCAAATTACTTTATTTAAAGAGTCAGTCAAAAGAACCAATCCCACGTTTTACTGGAATTAATGACAGTCATTGAGCGCAGCAAGGTTACAGGAGGACAAATAAAAAAATGAATTTCCCTGTAATTTTTCCCCCGGGTGAATTCAGGTCATTCATTGGACAAGAGCAAATGCAGTTGTCAATTTATGTACATAAATACTCCTTCTGGTGTTTATTGCTAATATGCAATGAAAATATAAGTACACAATCAAGCTTTATTCTTCATTCAACAAAAATCAACATATTTGCAGAAACAGTAAGCAAACAATGAACAGTAACCATCCAGCAATGAAAAAGAGTGATTCATATGAAATTCATTAAAATTGGTCTGTTTATCATGACGTCATGTGACGTCATCACTAGTATTTGTGTCATATGTAATGTCCTGACCACCGTTGGCCTTCACATAACTCTTTGTCAAGGGGATGCTTTGAAGTACATTCTCTGTTGAATCTTTATAAGATTTTCCACATTTCCATTCAAACCGAAATTCTTTACAAATCTCTGACCTCCAATGGGACTGTAAAAGATTAAAAATTATGATTTAATTAAATCTGTTCAAACTTGAAACGTCAATCTACTATTGCACAATATAGATGATGATAACATTCAAGGCTGCTTGGTCCGATTTTATATCAAATTTGTGTACGCATTTAAACGATGGTTATGCTAAGAATGAGTATAATAATAAACATTGCAGTATTTTCCTGGCCAATTAAGCCATATTTAAATGAGAAAATGATGTGCAACATTTGTTTAAAAAAAACCCCAAAATTGTACCGTAATATCAAACGGTTTCTTTTTCTAAACATGCCAATGGTGCATTTGGTTTGTTTTTTGTGTTCACATAAAGAACTTATTTAATACCCTTAACTTTGAATATTTCTAACACTGAAAGGAGTCCAATTCTACTAGTATAAATAGCCGGAAGTTTATAACTCTAAGATATTTGGTCTGTTTGTATGGAACATTATTTGAAACTGTAAAAACCAAAAAATCAGACAATGCAGCTGTAAGTTACTAATAAGGTATTCAATAAGATTCTATTTAATTATGTCATATGATTATATGCTATAATTAAAATTTGCATATTGCAATAAAAAAATAAAAAATGGAATATTCAAATAAATGAAAATGTTATAAATGTTTAAAAATTAAAGATTATCTTATTTAAACGACTGAAACATACGTACCTTATATTTCCTTGCATTTTGGCGGGCTATCCACAGGAACTCGCCCAAAGCCACTATCAGCCCGAAAAATGTCCCGATCATCAGCACGAGGAAAATCCCGCCAACATTCTGCATAGTGAGCGGATTTGTCGTCTGCGTTTTGCCGCCAGAACAATCAACATCCTTCTTTTGTTTCCACCACTTGTCATACATACTTTGGATGATTTGTTCCTCCTGAAGCTTGATTACCTCCCTTGAAACTTCGTCGGTTAGATCTGAATCTTTAACATAAATTAAAGAATACATTATGCAGCCCGATACATGCGCGGATCTAGAGGGCGGGGGGGGGGGGGTTAGGGGGTCCGGACCCCCTTGTAAAATTCAAATTTCTTTAAATTATATCATATAAAATTCCTAAAATATATTACTATCGGACCCAATATAACTGTCACCTAACAACGTAGAGCAATGGGTTAGCTACGAATCTGAGAGCCATAAGTTCGATCCCGCTAGGGCTTTGGAAAATTTTCCTTATCCGAAAGTTTTTTAAACATAGTTTTTGTTCAAATATTGTAAAATTCAAAAATTCGAAAATGGTGAAAGTATTTTGATTATACATGTAAAGTACTTTCATGCATATCTATATCGGCAGGTGTCCCATACCTAAACACTGTTTTGCAAATCCGTTGGTTTCCAGAACCGAGATCGTTACTTTATCAAAACAGGTGTACTTAGTGTTACCCTGGCGGTAAAAATGTATTGGATAAAAATAAAGGTGTTCTAATAACGCTATGATTTAAAGACACCTATCAAAAGTTCAAAACGTTCAACTAAAAGTTTGTTCTTGAACATTATATTGTTTATCATAATGCTATCTATACTACTATATTAAAATAATAGACTCGAATTTTTGGTCTTTAATACCGATAAATCGGAAGAATACTGTATTTTGTTTTATATATTTTAAACATCATTGGTACTTGAAGTTTACCAATTTGTTTTTATTTTTTCTCTGTTAAGCTTTGCTAATTAATAATCAACGAAAATTCCTCAAAAAATCCCGGAAATCATCTGGATTTTTTGGATTTTACAATTTTGCTCCTGCGCAATATATTCACGCTAACGGGATCTTTAGTTTATGTTTCCACAATATCATATTTGCATGAATAAACTCAGAGATGACGATACAAATACGGGCAAATTTTCATGGGAAATTTGCTATATATTCTGTACATATATATTAATGATTTCTTATGAGAGAAAATATACTTTTCAATTAAGTACATGTACATACTTTTGTTATCGTGATGACAAAAAATATTTGATTACATGCAAAATAAAATCACATTATATTTCATAGGAGAGTAAGGATAGAATATGTTTTATCGTAAAAATGAATTATGTCCTACGGACCCAGTTTTACGATAGAATGCGTTCCGCGTATTGTCTCTGTAGCTAAGATATTACGTGTACGTTGGTGAAAAAGTGTTGAATTCTTCCATTATATGGATTAAAATTTTTAGATGAAAGGCATTTACACTCTCAAACAGATTTATTATGATGAATTTGACTGGGGTTTTTTTTCAAGGCAACTTCATTAATTTTCTCCAAAATCGTTCCGGAGCGATTTTGCAATTTTCTGCTACATTACGGGTACTAGTATATGGGAGGCTTTCTAACTGTGGCGAGGGCCTTTCCGAGACAAAGTTACATTATTCAAACTAAGGAAAGTGTAGTGAAATTAACTGCATTATTGTAGGCTTAAAACTTTGTTATGTAAATGTCAATAATTATACGATGTGTCGATGTACCTATTTCGTAAATGTCCGATATGCAATG